>CM059204.1:12527673-13077673 GCA_030347435.1 Clarias fuscus | reverse complement strand
CCTTAAACTTGTTTACCACTGGTTTGTTTGTATGTTCGGAAAATCTCTTCTTGACCTGAGAGAGCGCTATCCTTAATGCTCTTTACATTATTGTCATCAGAAAAAGAGGAAAACAGTACGGAATAGAATATTACAGAATAAACAGTACAGAATATTAGAATTGTGCTTTGGGGGAAAAAATCCTCAAATTAAACATGATAAATCTGAAAAATAAAGACTGTGTAAACCTTTGTACAGCCTTTAAAAAGAAAAAAAATATCCGACAATCCATTAACGCCATAAAACATGTCATACTATAGTTATAACGATTCATATAAAATGATGTCTCATGAAGTGGCTATTAATGGTCGGTTTTTATAATTGTGTGTGTGTGTTTGTGTGTGTGAGAGAGAGAGAGAGAGAGACATCTCTTTAACACAACATCTCTCTGAAGCTTCCTTGAGAGTATATTCATTAATGTCAAATGTGCAAGAATGTGGGCTGCTGCTGCAAAATGCCTAGTAATAAAGCTCGGATTATTTATGACAAGCTCCATGTCAAAACTGTGCTAATTACTCAGAATAATGCCAATACCTGCTTACAATGACGCTATTACATTACAAAAAAAAAAAAAAAAAAAAGGCAGATCAGAGAGTGTCCGTGCTGTCTGTGATAGGCCTCACTTTGAAATGCAAGCAGGCAGCTTCATTCCAGCCAACCCACACTTCATCATTAAACAGCTTTCTCTCAAGCTCATTCTTACCCGGTCTAATTGCATCCATCTCTCTCTCTCTCCCTCTCTGTCTCTCTCTCTCTTACTCATTCGCTCTCTCCTCCAGGTATGATCAAAGGTGCCTTTTTTTGTGTTGTGTGTTTTTGCGTGCTTGCACTAGGGTGGTGTTTCACACCAAGTATAAAATACATCAAAAAACCTGGAGCAATAGCTTTGGCAACATTAAGAGCGAGGGACAAAAAGGGCTATAAAAGGATAAATAAATTAACTTTGTCTTTACCTTGAGTACATCGATGAAAGGCACAAAAGCAGCCCTCTGAAGACCGTTTTTGTAGAGTTCTGAGATAAACAGGGGGAGAGTGAGAGAGAGAGAGAGAGAGAGAGAGAGAGAGAGAGAGAGAGAGAGAGTCAGGCTGGTTATTATTAGCTCTACTCTTTAGCCTCCTCATAATGTCATTTTCCTCCAGTGATCGGCGAATAAAGTGTCTATTGATGACGTGAAGCCGGGGAAAGGGGACGAGGCGACAAAAGGGGATGAGGAGAGGCACAAAATGATTTCTCTGTACAGCACAGGAGAACAACGGCACATGAAATTCATTACATTCCCAAACAATGAGCTCAAGAGAAGAAGTCTCTCTCTTTCAGCACAGACAATAGACCCACATCATGTTGAATGGAGACTTCAATTAGCCCTGGAGGTATTATAAACCCCGATAACACAACACACACACATACACACACACACATACACCCCAGACCGGAAAAGACAGGACGATGAGATATTATTATAGGTGACTTGTTTAGAGATACACAGAAAGTGAGAACAAATCCCGAAAAAAAGTGGATTCGCTTAACTTTAAACAAGTTGCCTATAGAATGTGCTTTTGTTTTATTATTCTCAGCCATCTTTCGCGCTATGAATCTGTACAGGACTTTAATTAAATAATAATAATAATAAAAAAACTTATACTATCAGTCAACTGCATAAAACATTAGGCAGAACAGATGTAGTTTTAATATCAATAGGAGATCACACTGGATACTACATTTCAATTAGCATTTTATGCTTTATAGTAAGTTTAGCTTCTCCACATTTACTCCATTTTCTCCCAACTTGGGCCAATAAGAGGCAAAACTCAAGCATATTAAGTCTAAGTAAACTACTTCATGTTTATTTACCATGCATTGACACCAAGACAGAGAAATGACTACAGTTAGAAAAGTATAGTCTTTTAGGCTTTATTTTAATGATCCTAAAATGTAGCATGTGCTTCTTTTGAGACACGCAGGGATGCTTAACAGGTTCACATGAAAAGCGCTGCCAGCCCTTTTCCACATAAATCATTTCCACATAAATCAGGCACCTGTGATTGGCTTGCAGAAAATTAAACCAAATTGCTGATCTTTGGTACTTTTTTTTTTTTTTTTAGCTTGCAAGAATTACATTTCCTTCCTGTTTAGCATTTTTTTAAAGGACACCTGTAATGGCAAAGTCAAAAAGTCACTTATTAGTCAACCAGTATATGAGGGAAGCAGTATGTGCATGCATACAAATGTAAAAACAACCAAAAAAAATCTTGTTTTATATCCGTTTAGCATTTTTTTGTATTTGGCCAATCAGATTTTCCCCCTAATGTGACCTCGTATAAGGATATCCCTCCCACAGCTTGGTGCGCAGCTCGCTGTTCTCTAGAGAGGCGTGGCTCCGCAGTGGCTTATATACTTAAACAGCGCATTATAAACAGGGCTCAAACAGAAGGATTTGAGGTATGAAAAAGGTGCATGAAAGACAATGGAAAATTGATGGCGCTCTGAGACTTGTGTTAACTTAAAGAAACAGAGACCTTTCTGGCACCTTTAAGTCGAAAAATGAGTAATAATAACAAGGCGTCCTAGCAGAAATCGACTTTTTGGGAACGTTTCCCGACAGCTAAAATGGTTTTTAAACGCACAATAAGGATGTTTGATGAGTCAGAGTGAGTAAGCAACAACACCCCTCCTTTTGCTTCTCCACCCCCTCACTTCTTCTGAGAGGCCCGTGAAGAAAAGGCGAAGCGATTGCTCCTGAAGGAAGTGTGAAAGAGAGCGTCTCCAAGTTCAAACGCTCGAGCCTCTTTGGCGGCTTTTCACCGCCGCGCCTTTCCATCATCTCGTTCCCTTCTTTCATGTAAGCCCTTCCATTAGTCGCCCTAATTAAAATTAAATACGCTGGCTATTAAGTTTTAGCATGTGCTTTGTACTCAGTGGCTGGTTAATGCTACAAGAGTGTCTCTTTATTTAAGCGCTTGCCCATGCGCAAGGCCACTTCACGCAACACAACGTTTAGGAGAAAGCGAAAAGGGGAAAAGATGACAGGATGACTGACTCGATCGCTCTCCTTATCGCTCGCTAAAGCCCTCAACGTTAATGTAACCTCACAGCCATTACCAAAACGCCTTGCGTTCAATCACCAAGAGCGAGGAAAAGGTGTGGAAAGAGATTAAAGAGTAAATGCTGACAGGTTTTTTCTGATGGTCTTGTGTGTTTTATGTATGACGATCGCCATGAAAGCGTAGTGACTTTGATGGTGATGGCGTTGAGTTTGTTGAGGTGTAAATGATAACACAATTGTGTGAACCAATTGTGTGAATCTGCAAAGCGGCCTTTCCGTGTTTCCCTCTCCGCCGGGCGCAATGAGTAGGTGTAAAAAGTGCCCAGCTGTTAGCTCTATAAAAGAAATAGAAAGTACAGAAAAAAACTCACAGACATCCTAAAGAGAGCGAGTAAGAGCATTTGATTTCGGTTTATGCGCCTGAGAAATCTTTTCTTCTGTTCTGAATCAGTTGGAAAGAGGATAATGATCGAGGGGAAGAATTATGACATGGCAACTTCATGCAAGGTGAACGAAGTTTGGGGTGAAAAGGCTAGACGAGCGGAACAAAAGGTGCTGAACGGTAAGCAGACGCCGACATACGAGAGCGTTTGGTGTTGGATTAAGAACACGAGAAGGCCGCAGAGATTTAGGAACATGTTTGACTTTGTTCAGCCAACAAAAACACAGCGGCGGATAGAAAGCATGAAGTGTTGTAGACAATCGCGGCAAGACAATGCAAAGTGAAAAAGTAGTGAGGTCATGCAAAGCTGTGCAGGTGACAAGGTCAGAACGGGAAATACACTTTTGAGTACATGGTATGTAAAGGACCAGGAGGTAGGATGTAGCTTAAATGTCGAGTTACGACTGAGTCAGTCTGAGATGTGCAATACAATCGCCTAAACACAGAGACGAAATGTCTGACATCAGCTCGCTTTTTAACTCGATGAGGTTACAGAGTATCTATCACGTCTCCATTACAGATGAACAAAATCCCTCATGGTTTACACAATCATGTCCTCCAGGACAACTTGAAGAGCTGCTTAACTTAGTAGAAATTAGCAAGTCCAGGGATACAGCATTACAGAATGAAGCTTTTTCCTATCGTTTTATTTATAATATAAAGCACTTCCTTCCATTGGTAAGGAAAATATGCTATGCTTTAATAAAACTATTAACACTTCTTTAAAACTATAACTACACCAGTACTCCTTCCAAGATGCTACACACAATCATACTGTATGACAGCTAGCAAGAAGGGAGAGTAAAGACCAAGACATGCTCCTCCTGAAAATTTGGGTATAGGCGACATGGGCAGCTGCTCATGGTGGTATCTTGCTGAGGATGGTAGAAAGCATGAAGAAAATAAAAACTACATCACAATGGTGGTGACATTCGTGCGTTCGGTTTTCTATTGATAGTTCGAACGCCGCATTTTTAACATCACTGTATGGGTCAGTTAACTTTGTTGGGACCTGATTCTAATTTGTGAACAAGGAAGGCTACGAGATGAGAAGGGACGTGGCTAGGTGGACAGCAGATCCTCACTGGAAGCCCGAATACGGGCTTGACCGAGAAAAAGCTCAGATATAACGTAGTACTACAATGCATTAAGTAAAATTCAGTCATCAGAAATCATTAAGAATAATATAAACCCAGTCAAGAGGAACAGGAAGAGGAGGAGAAAGTGACAAAAGATTACCAGTATGCAGCTATGTTATGCTATTAAAATTTCTGAATAAAAATTGCTATGTCTTTAGCAAATTTGGACCAAAAGAGGGAAAGGAAAGAGTTGTCTTAGGGGACTCGGGGCATGTAGTAGTGGGTTACCTTGGACGAGGTGTACACACAATACGAACAATTTGGAAATGCCAATTCACACTCCCTGCATGTCTTGCAGTGCAAAGGCACCAAACATATGCAAACTCGATTCAGGAATCGAATTCTCGTATGGATATGTTTACTATGCATGACTGAGCAAAATCGCATAAGCAGAGTGCTGTTATACGGCATGGGGTGATTCAGCCACGGGTAATCACGGATGATCAAATGACTATGATGTGTGTGAAATTGCTTCTATAAAGCAGTTCTATTGATAATAAAATGGAGTAATTGACATTTCAGAAAGAGGTCAGCTAAATATTTTGGTTAGATTTGCTCGTTCAATGAAAAAAAATTATGGTTGCCATGGGTCACACACGTCCACGTCCTGGAATATGTTTATGGGAGACGATTGGAATTGGGCGAACCTGGACGAACTCCACACAGTAATAAAGGGAACATATTAAACACATGTAAAGAAAAAAGTGTCTTACCTTCTGGCCGTCGGTTGGAGGTGGCCACCAGCACCACGCCAGATGTGAACAATCCCTCAAACAGCTGCTTGAGAATCATGGCACTGGCGATATCAGTCACCTAACCAAACAACACCAAGAGAAAGCTGCATCTTACAAATAATCAAATACCGGTGAATATTTCTTTACACTGCCTTTTAATGAAATACAGCACTTCTAGAGAAATGAGAAAAGAGCCTTCATAACCTCTGGCGCAAAGCTAGAGCCGCAGTTATTTTTATTTATTTATTTATTTGTTTATGGTCTTGTGTTATGAGACGATGGGAGCAGTCCCAGGTGGAAAGGCTGAGGATGAGCAAAAGGCCGCTCCTTTGCCGTGAGCTAATTACCACGATTGTGATCGTCTGTGTGTGTGTGCGTGTGAGCGCATGAATACCAGGTGTTTCAGACTGTGAGCCTTGGCCGAGGTCCATTGACCACCACACAGAAACACAAAGCCTCTCCACCTGACGGCAAAATGGCCACGCTGAGCCGCAGCTTTCTGTCGGTGATCAGGACAAGTGTCTCGAGGTGGCTCAGATGAGCTAATCAAGTCAGAGTGGGCCGGACAAAGCCACAGAATGGAATGATAAATAAATGAATGCATAAATAAGTAAGTAAATAAATAAATAAATAAATAAATAAATAAACAGCACGATATGAGGCAAAATCAGCGGCACAATGGCTGCCAGATGGCCACACATACACACGCATGTGCACACAAACACACACAGATGCGTTCCCATTGTGTTCTTAAGGGCCTGGCATGGCCGTCCCTGAATCCCGGCGGCGCGGGGGGGGACGAGTGGTTCTTTCATTATCATTCTCATCATCGTCATTGTCATTATTATCATTTAAACGTTGCCTTTTTCACAGCAGCGAGCTGTCGCCTCGCACACATCTGCAAAAACACAGGAGCTGCTGACCCTCTGAGAACAAAAGGAGCCCTTTAGTCAATAACCCACAATGAGATCCTCTTCCTTTCATATTCCACCTCTCTCGCTCGCTCTTCATCCCTCTTTCCCGGCTATCTTTCGTCTTTCCGTTCCTGCAAGCCTTTGTGTTTAATATCCTGTCGATATGAGCAATATTTTTGTCCGCGTGTCCCTGAGTGCAGTCTATAGCAAGTGCATTCTAAGTTGTCCTTCAGTCAAATAACAGATTCTTCAGGTTTCTCTTCCAGGGCCTACTGTACACTTTTATGGGTGCTTTATTATGGAGCTGCCTTATTTCGCCCCCGGGACTGGAGACATGTTTTTGTCGTGTAGTCCATCGCCCTCGCGCGTTGATGGACGCTATTTGTAAAAGGGGACACTTAAGGCAGCCATACCCTAAGCATATGTTGTTTTTCTTGTACTGAAGTGCTCTCTTCTTTTGCATACTAAACCTTAGGCTTCCAATGTAACCCCATTAGCATCTGTACTTTTGAGCAAGTGCGTCTGTGTGAGGGGGCGTGCTACAAAGATGAGGTGCTGCTGCCTAAATTGGATCACATGCCCTTTTCAAAGGAGTTATTTAATTATGACCTTTTCATCTGTCCTTTATTTGTTTTTTTGTTTGTCATGGATGGCACAAGCGTATACACAACACACAACACACACATACACACACACAGTCAGGGGGTATTGATTGCCCGTTTGAGCAGAAAAAAGCCGTGGCGTCGTTGAGGACGACCTCAAAAACAACGGCACCAATATTCAAATGAGCATCCAATTACGCCGGCAACGAGTCACTTTTGTACGGCGCACACGGGTGCCAAATTACTCTCTTTTGATCTTAAACCTTTACTTACTCGAAGCTGGGCGATGAGTAATTTCGGCCCCCAAGGCTGAGACAATGCCTTGAGCGGTTGCGCTTTCTTTCTCTCGTCCTCGCTTTCCCACTCTCTCTCTCTCGCTCTACATATATATCTCTTGGCCCTTCTCTCAATACCTTGTCTTCATTAAGGCAGCGAATGGGGCACAAAAAGGGGAAGACTACAAATTACTGATAATGACGCCGCACTAATGAAGAGAACGAAGAAATTTCATTAGCATTTAAGAGGCGAGGATGCGCGCGACCCGCCGCGGCTGCTCTCCATTACCCCTTCACTTAAGGGAGCGAGAGGGGCCGTCTGAAACCCAATGCCTCATCTGCATGCCTAAGTGGCCGCGGCTCCTGATTGGTAAGGGTCCATCAGGCTCCTAATTTATGTATCCCAAACAAAACACAAGGGACGAGAGTTCCCTGTTGGCGTTCGCCACGATCCACAAGTGCAGGATGCGCACGTGCAGCAAGGCCTGACGGATACACTCGAGTTGTGTTTGTTCATGTTTGAACATGCATATACATGGGAAGATTTCAAATACAAGAAGTGTATAGAAATGATAAGATTTCAGATCTGAGTTTCTTAAAAATCCTACACGGAATAATATACTTCATTTTTTACGTTACTATACACCATCGTTTCTTTTGAAGGTCACTTATTCAATCTCAAGTGTTATGCTGCATGACTGCATTTGTGCTCTCTGTTAGATATGAATGCAACATCATGTTTATTAAGTCACATAGATGTACTGGCTTGAACTGTACAGTGTCTGTATTCAGGGCCTGGACTCCACTAGATGGCTCCAAAATGTACCAAGATGGCGACTTTGAATTCAGTAAAGAATCATTTTTGCTTCCTGGAGTCCTTGAGAATACATGTCTCAATTTGAGCAGTTCTTGTGCAAAGTGTATCTCTTCTAAATTTTAGAGCACTTTGATATCATGACAATACAGTGTCGCGCATCGTTTAACTGGCGTTCACCAAAAAAAAAAAAAACCCAAAGAGGAGCAAGAACAATTGTACAGAAACATGATCTCGGATGGGAGAGTATTACTATGCCGAATACAAGTAGCGATGCGACATTATACAGCACGCATGCTTTATTTTGCATTTCAATGTCGTTATTTCCATGCTAACGATCTAACAAATTGGCTTTGTGTTTTTTTAGTTCTTGATTCACCAAACACCTGTTGATCGCCTCCACCCACGCGCAGCCCTGAACACCTTCTGCGACTCCTCAGCCTGCCACCCTCCTCACCTGAAACTCATCCAGGCATAAGAGGCAGGTTTCTGCACCCATCTCCATAGCAACAGAGAAGACGGGGTCGGACGCTGTCAGTTCGCCCGAGCTACGTTTCGGCAGACTCGGCTTCAGCCGGTGGATCCCTGAAACCAAACGATTACAGTCACTTTCCGTGAAAGTAAATGAAAAGGATTAGAGAATTACACATAAATAAAGCATTTTACCACCATGATCACAGTGTACCCTTTGGAATAGAGTTGCTTACAATGCTTATGCATCAAAAAAAAATAAATAATAATAATTCTAAATACTTATAAAGCAGAAGCTGTAAAGTATAATATAAGAGAGCTTACTTCTGTGGACGTCTAACATAAAGGCGTTAAAATGAAGTCTTTTTTTCCTCGGATTTTTCACATTGGAGTAAAACATGTCCATTAGCACCGTTTTTCCAGTGCCTGAGAAAAAAAAACATCAGGTTAATACAAATATGCAGTGATGTAGAACAGTATGTTACAACTTAACACGCTGTTCCCGAACCGGTGACTACAGTAAGAAAACTAATTATGTAATTTATGGTAATGCTAACCAAAGTTCTGTGCATTAATGTGAATCTTTACCAGTTGCTGTTATAAATGCAGAGGCCGGCTGAAGCTGTAATAAACTCACCAACACCGCCATGAATGTAGCACCCACGAGGGGGAGGTGGCTTTGCACAATCCTAAAAGACAACACATGGGAAACATTCATTAATGAAAAAAGTCATAAAATGTTACACTACATCATTTTCTATTAATCCACTCTAAAGGCTTACAGGTTGCAAAATTATTGTTTTTTTTTCACAGTCAGCTTTTTCTACAGATTTGAATGCATATTTTATGTCATTGCTCTCCTGGTAGACCCCGGTTCTTCATGGAGGAGGACGACGATAGAATGTGAACAAACGTCAGTCACTCACTGCCAGGCACATACACAGTATAACTGATTTCCATTTGGCAACGCCCACAACACTCCATAAAAGGCAAAGCTCACAGACATGAAATGACGACTGAAAGGCAAAACTTCCTCAGTGACAGAACTGGTGGTTATTTTGACTTAATTATATAACAATAAAAAATATATATTATTTAACAGCACCCGAAAGACAAAAACTGGAGTCAAATTATAGAAAAGATAACTTGCTAACTCTGTGACTGTCATCTTTGGATTTATGGATTTATGGAGGCCTGTTTCCTTCATTTTTTTCCTTGCACTTAATATGTATTTGGTTAAGGTGGTTAATATCTAACAAACAAGCATCAAAAACTTGCTTACATTTGTGAGTAACTAAAAATACACAATCAATTAAAACTGACAGAGTAATCAGGATGTAAAAGTGCAGAAAAAGTGATTTCTATGATGTGAAGCCAAGCAATTACGTTACATTAGTTAGCCTTCTCATGAAATAATTTGCATCCATTCAAGAAGATGAACGTATTTTTCACAATATTTTCACAAATACTAAATTTCTTCTTGAAATGCTTTTAAGAATGATGTACTGTATGAATAAATCTGTTTGCATCCAGTTTGATCGATATTCCTAGAGTCTCTGGAGAAAAAAAAAACTCACATTCTAACAGACCCTTCATCATATCTAACAGTGAGTACTGTATAATGATCTTTCCTAAAACCACATTTATTTTTTTTTGCGAAACCTACTTGTTGACAAAAAAAACTCTATTTTGTCTGAAGTTCCAGTTTGATAACAGAAATGTGCTTTTGTGATTTTAGATCTGGAGACGTGGTTCGCCTCAAATGCTTCCAACTTTTGCAAATCTATACCTGCGGGCCTTGAAGAAATGTTTTGCTTCTCTATGCGTGGGGGGTAAATTACACTTGTGTCCTTTTCCGATCAGGTTCATTACAGCTCCGGTTGCTTTAAGCGTCGTAATTATTGGGTATTTTCAGCCATGCGGCTATTTTTATAACCGCATGTTTTTATAACTGCATGTTTTTTTGTTTTTTTTTTATAACTGCATGTTTTATAACAGTGGACACACTTGGGTATCATTTCATTTATGTATTTGCAATCATTCTCATGTTGATAAATGAAGGGATGGGAGTTAAACAGGAAGTCACAGACAGTCAGTTAGCAGGTCATTTGTTCTAAAGGTTTCTAAACCCACAGGTCTGTTAAAACAAAGACAAACGGTCTCCACAATACCCACTATCATACACTGAAGTACTGGCAAAGTAGGTAACATTCTTATGATCTGTTGCTGACTTCTAGAACTCCCAGGATGCTAAAGTGATTAAACACAGCAAAGTGACTGAAAGCATTTTTTTTTAAATAGTGCTCCCAAAGTTCACATGGCGTCCCCATCATGCTTTATATTTTTGTATTTAAATATCTAAAATGAACAATAAAAAAAGATATATATACACACGTGGACAAAATTGTTGGTACCCTTCGGTCAATGAAAGACAAACTCACAATGGTCACAGAAATAACTTTAATCTGACAAAAGTAATAATAAATAAAAATTCTATGAATGTTAACCAATGAAAGTCAGACATTGCTTTTCAACCATGCAATCAAACGATTCCTGTAACTGTCAATGAGACTTCTGCACCTCTCTGCAGGTATTTTGGCCCACTCCTCATGAGCAAGCTGCTCCAGTTGTTTCCGGTTTGAAGGGTGCCTTTTCCAGACAGCATGTTTCAGCTCCTTCCAAAGATGCTCAATAGGATTGAGGTCAGGGCTCATAGAAGGCCACTTTAGAATAGTCCAATGTTTTCCTCTTAGCCATTCTTGGGTGTTTTTAGCTGTGTGTTTTGGGTCATTGTCCTGTTGCAAGACCCATGACCTGCGACTGAGACCCAGCTTTCTGACACTGGCCAGCACATTTCTCTCTAGAATCCCTTGATAGTCTTGAGATTTCATTGTACCCTGCACAGATTCAAGACACCCTGTGCCAGATGCAGCAAAGCAGCCCCAGAACATAACAGAGCCTCCTCCATGTTTCACAGTAGGGACAGTGTTCTTTTCTTGATATGCTTCATTTTTCCATCCGTGAACATAGAGCTGATGTGCCTTGGCAAAAAGTTCCATTTTTGTCTCATCCGTCCATAGGACATTCTAATTAGTGGACACACCTTGAATTAACATGTCCCTTTCGTCACATTATTGTCAGTATTTTCTAGGGGTACCATCATTTTTGTCCAGGCCTGTTCCATGAGTTTATTTTTTTTAATAATTCTGTTGAAGCATGGTTGAAAAGCAATGTCTGACTTTCTTTGGTTAACATTCATAAAAAAAATTTAATTATCACTTTTGTCAGATTAAAGTTATTTATGTGACCGAGTTTTTCTTTCATTGACCGAAGGGTACCAACAATTTTGTCCACGTGTATATATATATATATATATATATATATATATATATAGATTCATTTTTTTTTTTTTTTATATTCAAATATGGAGGGGGGGGGGGGGGGGGGTCAGAACCTCTTCCAGGGAACTAAGGATATGAGGACATGACTGAAAATGCCAAATCAGCCTACAATGCATGCCTTTGTTCTGTGGGAATAAAATGGGGTACCTGGAGGAAACCCCGCAACCAACATGAAAACTGCCACACATACACAGACCAGAGGCAATACTGAACGCCAAACACTGGAGCTGCATGCCAACAGTGCTGGAATATTTGATCAAAATATCCTAGGCTGGGGTATTCATTATGGACCTAGATCAAAATGGCAGTTCTATGTTAATAGACAAAAATAGCTATATAGTGGGTATACATTCATAAATTTGTAGACTGTGACAAATAGCCTAAAAAAGGCATTATTTTTTCATTTTTATTCAGTATTAAAATGAAATCTTTAAAAATGAAAGTTTGCCAGGTTCATATCTAGTGATGGCATTATAGAACTTAAGCTCTTTTATTTATACCTGAACAAAACTGTTAGTGGAAGTTCATTCCCCTCCTCGAATACTAGCGGCAGCCCAAATTCTTCATGCTAATCCATGATTTAATTACTCCGTGAAGAAAGAAGTGACCCGTCTGACTCTCCGCACGGCTCCACAAACAGGCACGGAGTACTAATTAAACAGCTCGTGTAACTCCTGATATTTGGAGCAGACAGGCATAAATTATTTTGATGTCATGAAAAAGCGTACAGGCGTACAGTCTCATCTTCCAGGAGATAAATATGTATTTTGGGTGTGCGTGACTGATTTCTAAAGAGTAGGTGACAATTATTAAAGATAATAGAAAACATTATGCTCCTGAAAGAACCTCGCACCTCGCAGGACCGCTCGACCTGTTAACGTTCATGAAATACAAAAATCAATTCATCTGCTAGAACATCACACACCTCTCTGTCCTCCCTGTCTTTCTCTCACATTTACACACACACACACACACACACACACACACACACACACACACACACACACACACACACACACACACAGTTGAATATGTCGGAAATCCCGTAAAAGGTGAATAATAAAGTAAGACTGAGTATGCACATACTTACGCTTACATCTTTTCCTTTCAGAACACATACCTTGTGACTGTCCCATTCCTCTAGTTCTTCGTCTTTATTTTTTAAAGCACCATGCTTTACTCCTTCCTCAGGCTTAACTAGTTTGGAAATTCTTGATGCTATGGCACTACCATCCGTCCTATTCTCTTTGCTCTTTGGACGAGATAGAGAAAGGTTGGTATATCTTTCCATCTCGCCATGCAGCTTCTCAAGATGCCAAAGTGCAGCTTTCTGTTGACCATCTTCAACGAGCAGCCCAGAGCGCACCAGTTGGTCATAGCGAGCGATGGGCCCAACATGTCCGGCGCAACCGGAGCTAGTCGACAGGTATCTGGGTTTCTCAGAAGTCCAAAAACCTGGAAGAAGATACCAAATAGAGTTACTTGGGACCAGTATAGAAGCAATAATAACCTTGTAGAACTTGAAAAAAGTAGGTAAAGACTTCTTGTATTGCACTCTCACTGCAAAGCGACACTGCTCTATCCATGATAATGACATTCATCACCCTCTGGGCCAAGTTTAAACACGGAAACCTGCCTTGGCTGCTCTCTGTTGTAGACCAGGAATGGTTGATGTAAGAAGTACCCTATGATGCAGGCCAGGCACAACAAGGAAAGGTCCACAGGTTTCCCCTAATACAAAGCTGCATGGTGTAGCTCTTAAAGCTCAAAGCATTTTAGCTATTATTTGTTTTGCTGTTTTTTTTTTTTTAACAAATATATATAGGGCTCAGGATCGTGCAGTACAGAGTAACATGTAATTTTTTTCAGCACTAAATAGGCAATATGATAAACTGAATTTTGGTCACCCAAACAGGACTGAGCAAAATATTAGAAAATAGGTCACATAAGCAAAGAAACAGCACAGATACACACTATCACATGTTTTTATTGTTGTTTTCGGTTGTTTCTGTGACCCAAAAATAATAACATGTTTTTATTGTTGTTTTCGGTTGTTTCTGTGACCCAAAAATAATAATAATATCCTCATTTTGAGAGTTCTACATTTTAGCGACGTCGTTCCCATATTGCGGTAGTTCTAAAATGTATACATTATGAAAGTAATGATAACTTTTGTTCTACCTGACATAACTAAAGGCATACAAGGCCTGTGGATGCATTTCTACACAACTTCAGGTCACAGTTTTCTTTAAAAACAACAGACATAGTCTGATCAAACGGTAGACCTTATGCACCGCTGTTACACTTCCAGGAAGCAGTGCTATGGAGAACAACTTTCCCTCCACTTTCCTTAAAAATAAATAAATAAATAAATAAATAAATAAAATCTTGCAAACAGTCTTATCCAGGAAGCCATGTTTAGGATTTAATACATCCAGAAATATTATTTGACATACATGAAGACAAACTTCTCTCTATCTCTAAAGACTCACCAAAGAAGCAATTTATTTAATTGGATCCTCAAACAAAACTATAACCATGCACAACTAAACCCGAGTGACAACTCTGGACTAATTATTATCAGTTTCATGTTATAATAAATGTTTTTGCACCATTTGTCCATAAACTATTATCATTCATTGGCTTCATTTCATAATCCAAGATTTGAACAGCAAAAAGAACTCTTGCTATGGACAAAATTGCAAGACCCATTTAAAAACTACACTATTGTCAGGTGCATAAGGTCTACCATTGATCCTTAGACTACGTCTGTTGTTTTTAAAGACAACTGTGACCTGGAGCTGAGTAGAAAAGCTTCCTGAATGCTTCCACATGCCTTGTATGCCATTATTTATGTCAAGCAGAACAAAAGTACAGTATATATAAGGTGGGAGGATTATTCCTGCCATGTCATCTCCAACGACTATATAACTAGCTATCAAACAGGACTAACTATTACATTATTAATAATTGATTATTAGCTATTGCTTCATATACATGCTGCTTGCATAGACATAAACAGCGTCTCTTTTTACTTTGTTCTATGGACTTTTTATGTGATGTAGTGAGTTACTATATGTACATGTACATAATTTTACATGTACAAAATTCACAAAATTTTATGTTTATAACAATGTTTGGTCTACTGTTTTTTTTTTTTTTTTAATTTTTAAGATTTTACTTTTATTATTAATAGGAATAAATACTTATATTTTTAGTACATGGTCAAATAATATTAGTTAAAAATTTTACTTTATTTTGGCAAAGGAATAGCTGACTGAGTAGTAATACCATTATTATTCCTATTATTATTATTTCTCACATCCCTACTCACAGACTGAGGTTGCAGGAAATGCTCCTCGATAAGAGTCTGTGGTTGACAGTTTATATCCGTTCAGCATCTCATTTAAAGACTTCATAAATAATTTATTCCAATATTATTGTGCTTACCTGTTACTAGCTCACAAATGCCTTTAGAAATATGTTTATCTTTAAAATAACTCAGACTGCTCCTTGCTATCATGGGCGCCGCCATGTTTTTTTTTTAATGGTTTATTTTTTCAAAATAATACAACTTTATACTAAGGTTTTATTATTGTTGTTGTTTGTATTATTATACTAAATAAATATAAACACATTTATGGAAGGACTGAGTCTGGAATTACAGTATATCTGTGTCTTGTTTTGTTTTTTCTTGACAAATGACTGGATGTTTTGTAGAGTTCAATGGAACTCAGTGTTTAGGTTTTATAGCAAACATGCTGACGTTGGAACTCTAGTGCACTAACTATACCTATGAGTTCCAGTTCTACGTAGTGCTCTTGTGCAGGCAGTATGGGGTAATTTGTAATGCGGCCCGAGTCCCGGCGTCATCTGCGCCTCAGCTGAGCGGAAGTGCCAGGCTGAAGGTGTTAGCAGGGGGAGACAGATGATGGCGGATACCATAGCGGACACACGGAGGCTCTACTCCAAGCCACAGAACCTTAGCGATGCCTACGGACCTCCGAGCAACTTCCTAGAGATCGATGTGGGCAAACCGGAGACGGTGGGAGTCGGACGGGGCAGATTCACTACATACGAGATCAGATTGAAGGTGCGCAACCGACCTGGTTAGCATGTTAGCTCGGGGCTGCTCTCACTGCCGTGATCTCTGTCCGGGTGTTTTTAGTTGTATAACCACGGTCTGTCATGACAACACATTTATTTATGAACATAACTTTTAATAAATAACACAACCATGAACCTGATTCTGAATTTCTAAAGCAAAACAAAAGCATAAACGAGGAAGTATCTGCGTTAGTTTCCTCATTGTTGACATGCTCTCGCTCTCTGTTTCTGTATTCACGGGAAAGTGTTCAGTTAGTTGACGCATTTTCAGAAAGTTTCTGTATGACGTCACGTATGTCATTATGTCATCTTATGACATCATACTCATGCCGGAACGTGTCAGAGAAACAAGGAAGGTTATTTAAAAACATAAACAGGAGAATATAAACCTGAGATTAATTGTAACATGAGAGAGTTATAATAATGTCATTTCCCATATCAGCAATTTCGACAAGTGAAGGAGATATAAACAACATCGGCGAATTTATCGATTAATATGATATATTAATCAAGCGAGCAATCTGATTTAAACACATTTTTACAGTTACAGTCCATTGCCCCACTGTCTCAAAAATAGGCTTTTGAAAACAATTTTACATTTAAAATGAAGATGTAGCAATTTCACATTTAATAAAATAAAAATGTAACAATTTTACATTTAAAATAAAGATTTACCGGTCGATTGGCCGTGACCAGTATTGCCTGGTTTTCAGTTTCCTTGGCCGTGACCAGTGATTGGAAGATCAACCTCCGATTTACACGATTCTGTCCCGAATGCAGAAGCTTCGAGTGGTGCAACATGTCGTTATGTTTGTACAATCAAAAATTTGGTGTTAAAAGCCTCTGTTCAACCTTTTTCTCCGAACTCTGGGAGTCTTAAACTCACTTATTACACAAGCTTACACAGGCCACAAAAGACAGCGAGGTCAGATTAGTTGAAAATCGCATGCAGCCACACAACTCCATCACTCCCTGTCAAGTTGAGCTTTGAGAATTTGGAGACATTTGAGGAGATAAAACGTTGCCATTTCTTTATAATTTTACATTATATTCACTATTCACGCATTTTTATCCGGTGTGGTAGGAGTGAATTAGGGCACTGGTGGCTCAGTGGTAGGTGTTTCGCCTGCCATGCGGAAGGGACGGATTCGATTCCCAGTGGATGGCAGAGAAAACATGCTACTTAGTAAATTGTAGCTTTTTTTTCTTTTTTTGTCCTTTTATTTACATTTACATTTTGAACTGTTGTGCTTGAAGTTATTTTATATTGCTAAAATGCTGCCCTTGTTTTTTAAAGGAGGAAATTAATGTTATAAATAATGGGCAAAATTTAATTACTCAAAGTTTTTTAAAGGTTTAAAATTGTAACAAAATCAGGGGAAATGTATTATCGGATCTGGATATTTATAAGATCGTGATACTTATAGAATCACAATTTTAATAGAATCGGCACTTGGGTATCGTGATAATATTGTATCTGGTGACTGGTAAAAAAAAAAAACTACTCTCAACAGCAATTCACAAATATAATTAAGATCTGAAAATGATCATACATTTAAACTTTTATTTACTGGAAGGCAACATATGCCACATATTCCAATCTCTTATTATTTCATGTAGATTATAATCAAACGGAAACCAAGAGCATAGCCTATGCTTTAACAAAGAGCAAAAATTTTCCATTCCTTAACTAACATCAAAGGGCTCTCACACACACTGAAATGCAGTCGTACTGAATAGTTGCTCACTGGCAGCCTGAATCGGTATGGAGCGGTAAGTTAAACCCGGACTGCCTCAGCCAGAGCTGGGAACCGCTCTTTATTTCTCTTTTCGTTGTTAGTTTTGTGATCATGGTTTTAGCCTGCAGAGTAAGGTTGGATCTTTTTGGGCGCTTCTGCTATAGGTGGTTGATAGGTCTTTCACAAGATTAAGCTTTGTGGATAACTTTTCATACTCATAGTATTCGCACTGCTTTGTTCCTAAGTGGTAACAAAGTTTCTTGTGTAAAAGCAAATATTAAAGCAAAAACTTTGCATATTGCAAATTTGACATCTTTTAAAGAGGCTTGGTAATAATCCCAGACTGGTGACAGCATGCCGATGTGGCTGCCGTCTTGTGTATTTTACATCATAACAATAGCATCGGTGTATATGATTGGCCATTTGAGCCCAACTAAAAAAATGTAGCGATTATTGGCTGATTATTTTAATCAGCAGCTGATCGTTCAGAGCACCCTTAATAATTACCTTTACAAAACGGGGATTAGTATGATTAGTGTTTTAGATCTAGCGTGTTGCTGTAATGCCAATTAAGAATAGAGAAAGCGAACTGTTTAGTGTGAGCAAGCACATTGGTGTGATATCACGCTGTAAAAACTGAAGAAACTGGAAGACTTCTCAAAGTTGAAGTTACAGGTTGTGGGGGTATTTTATGATGGAGAGCATTTGCCTTTGTGTGGCAATTCAAGTATCCACCTGGTCTGATCGGATCACTAGCTTCTGAGTGGTGCAACAGAAACGTGAAAGTTGTGCACATTTTAAGTAAAAGCCCATGAACAACCTTTCTCTCCAAACTCTACAAGCAAATTAGTTTTGAAACCCACTCATAACACACTTAAACCAGGCTGGGGGCACAAAATAATCTTGACAGTCGTACGAGTTTGAAGCAGTGTGTGTGTGTGTGTGTGTGTGTGTGTGTGTGTGTGTGTGTGTGTGTGTGTGTGTGTGTGTGTGTTGAGTTTTGAAGCATTTGAGGCGGTAAAATGTCACTGTTTCTTTATAATCCTACAGGTGGCGCTCTAAACTATTCCCACATTGGCATTCCATGTGGTAGTGAATTATTTGCTACCTTTGTTAGAAATAACAATATAGCTGTTGTTTCTTTGAATTTGAAGTTAAATGTTAAACTCTTGTATTCAAAGTTTTTAAGTACAGGTTTAAACTAATACTATCAGGAAAGGGCTACATGCAACGACTCATTTTCAGTTGAGTTGTGAAGCTGTTGAGAAGCTGTTTTGAAGGTTCAAAATCTTAAAAATTGTAACAAAATTAGAAAAAAAATTTATATTGAGACAGGATTTATACAGTCGTGATATTGACAGAATCGCAATAATAAATCGAATGCGTACCGGCACCATGATATTGTATCTGGAGGTGACTGGGGATTCTCACCGCTAATAAACAACACAACTTAAATCATGTTTTTTTTTTTGTTTGTTTTTTTGTTTTTTGTCATTTGGTTTCTGTATGAGCACAGCCTTGTTGAAGTGATGCCACAAGAATTGCAACTGGGAAACTTTCCATGTACGAATTAGGAGTTGGAGAGCTGTTTGTTTTTGTGATTAATCTGTCAGTTTAATTTTGTTGTTGTTGAATCAATTAATCTAAGCTTTATTGTTATTCACATGTCAATTGTTTTCTGGTTAGTTGATTAATTTTCATTATTTACAGGTTAACTTGCCAGTATATAATAAGCATTATATAATAATGAATCTTTTAACCTTTTAAGCATTTTCCCGTTAAAAGAAAAGAAGGAAAAAAATTACATTTACACACAAATTAAATGTCATTAAGAGCTTGCAGTCTCCCCAACTTACTGCCGTTTTCAACTTTTAACTGCGCTAAAATAAGTCCCGTCTTCGTGCTGTAGGATCGGCTCTTCCTCCCCAGCGTGTCACACAATAGCCCATAGTCATTTTGTCCCATTGAACTATGAAAGTTAGTGACTTGGTCGTTGGTAACCGCGAGGGTTAGCGTTTGGTGATAAATTGAGAAAGTGAAACTTGCATCTTGTAATATTTTAATAGTTAAGTCAAGTGGGCTTTTATTATAATTTTAACCATATACACTTTAATACACAGTGAAACGAAATAATGTTCCTCCAGGACATTAAGAAATCAAAATATAAGGGCTGCTACAATATTCATTTTCATGCAGGTGTGTGTATAGGACACAAAGCTCAAAGGAAAAGAAGAAATAATACACTTGAAGTATTAGGATTTTATACAACAGAGATCAGATACAGTGAAGCAGTTAGGGAGAAGTGCAATATCCAGGGTGAAATTTCATTTGCTAATAATAATGCTAAATGGCAGCAGTGCAGCAAAAATAAATATTGTGATCTGTTCATTAGAATGTGGAATGTAAAATGGATAAATTGATGCCAGTTGTGTTACTGGTGACCAGACATGTCAGCACGGGTAACCCTGAGTAACTCTTAGTGACCCCATGCGCAGGTTTTCTAGCACTGTAGATTGCCATTTGTTAGCAGTTGGTGCTACTGAGGTTAATGAAACTGAAAAGTACAGACTGTTTAAAGACCGTTTAAGACTGTAAAAAGACCAGGTGATTATTTGGTAGTCGATTTGTGTGACGTGGAAGCTTGAGGTTCCTGTTATTCTGTTCTGGTCTCTGTTGTTGTATCTCATCCACCCCAAGGTTCAATGTTTCATGCATGCGGAGTTGCTTTTCTGCTCACTATGGTTGTAAGGAGTGATCGTTGCAGTTGCTTTATCTTTCCTGACAGCTCACAATAATCAGGTCATTCTTCTTATCAGCAGGGTGTTTCAGCCTGCGGAGTCTCCCGCCCACAGGATTTTGTTTGTTTGTTTTTAGCACAGTTCTGTTGTGTTTCGAGCAGAGTGCGCTGTCAATATAGGGTGAGACGTGCACCATTGTCACCACAGTGCTTAACCTTCCCGACCTCAATCTTCTCCTTCACACTCCAGTCCAGTTGGTGGCAGTAATGCACCAACCACACACAAACTCAAAACACGAAGAGGAGGGAGCACTAACGTCACAAAATAAGAAATTCCACAGTGCTCTATTGCACAGTATTTTGTAAATTTTAAAGTGTGCTCCCTACTCCCTGTGCAGGGAATGTCAGTTAAGGTAACTTCCCCCCATAAAAATCCACCTTTTAGTAGTTTGATACTAAAACCTATACGACAGTATAATACCGTACAAGTCCCCGACTTACAAACATTCGAGTTACGAATTTCCGCAAATACGAACGGACCTCCTCCCAACATCTCCTTGAGCTCCCTTTAAACGCAGTCATCTGACCCAGCTGCATCTCCAGGATTCTCAAGAGTATAATGTATTATACATGTAGTCTCACAGGAGTATAATGCGGAACTAAAACACCAAACCTGTGTGGATTTTTTTTTTAAATTAATTAATTAATTTTTTTAAGCTTTACATTATATATTTGTGGCAAAGGTGTATATGACTTACTTTGTCTGACTTATGAACTAGTCAGTCTTATGAACATGATCCCGGGACAGAACTTGTTCGTAAGTCAGTGACTTAGTGTATTGGTATTGCAAAACATATCCTACTCAAATTTATACAAGTCCAGAATAAATTATTAAATGTATTAATTTACAAAATGTACAAAGAGGTTATCATGATGCAGTTGTTTTTTTTGTTTTTTTCCCCCTATATAATAGTAATGATGCATTGAGTAAATAGATTTTCCTCATAAAATTAGCAGTACACTTCTCAGAGAACTACATGGTGATTCACTCGAAAGAGGCCCCAAATATTCTGTAACAACACTCACTATGATGAAGCAATCTGAACCAAAAAAATACACTGCGTACCTTGACGGATGTGTAATCGATTGCATTGCAAGTCATGCAGGAAGTGATCTCCGTTTCCTGCCATGTTCCCAAATGTATCAGCATGGATATCGGTGGGGGGGGAATAATACCAATTTCACGTTGAATGTTTTCACAGTCATGAACACCATATTTCTTTCTAGTTTCACTCTGACAAACGAAGTAGGTTTGCATTATGAAAATGCACTGCTCATTACTGTTCACCACCAGCCCGATGAGATGTGGAGTGACTGAGTGAAGGGGTACGGCATTAAATGGTGCTATGGCTGACTGACACCTACCTTATCGGTACTGTTTAACTGACCATACCCCTTCACTCAGTCACTCCACATCTCATCGGTGACACCTACCTTATCGGTCTGACTCTGGGGCATCCCGGCGTATTCGTAGCTCCATATACTGAAGAGCACATTGTACAGTACGTTGTATCGTTCATGTTGCTTCATCTAAGCGAGAGTTATTACAGAATATGTGGGGCCTCATTCGAGTGAATCAGCCGGTACTTAACAATCAGAACGCAACTTATTTTGACCCAGATTTGTATTCTCTGCGAAATCTGTGGTATATAATTTTTTTTTAAAGAATTCTTCAATTTTAGACCATTTAATATTTCTGCTCATTCACATAATTCATTTAAAAAGTGTCAATCAATTCTGAATGGAAATATGACTCATCAGTTCAATGAATTGAATCAACCAACAACTGATTTTGTATTAGGGCTAAGATTGGGGTTGTGTTCTTTTTTTTTTTTCTTTTTTTTTTCAGGGTTTCATAAAATCAGTTCGGTCCTGTTTTATGATAACTGACCTTATAATAACTGGTTCTGATTAAAAAGTACATTTGTGGTAACGTCTGCCAGAGTTAATTTTTTATGTAATCTGTCGCGATACAATCCAGGTTAAGGGATATCTTCGCAGGCCATGGCTCAAATCGTTGAGCAAAATATCCAGAAGTTTTCTGTGTTTTATTTTTTACCCTCTCTGTCGAACTGCAAACGGAAATTCATACAGTAACTTTTTAACATAGCTCAGTGTTTCACTTGGTCAGATGTCTCTGGTCTTCCTAGAGAAAGACAGAGAGAGAGATGTTTACTGAAACCACTTGATGAGGAAACAGGTAGCTTCTTAGAAATTTTGATTAAGTATTGTCGTGTACCAACGAAGCCCGCGCAAGAACAAGAAGTAATTTCGTTCCTGATGCGGTCCGTATTTCAGAATGTAAAGCGCTCGCACAATGAGACGACTCTCTCATCCGAGGACGTGCACAGTCGCTCCGCCGTAGCTGATGAGTTCTGACAGACGCGCTTGTGTTCGGCGACCGACGTACGGCGGGCTGGCAGGCTGGCTTTCCTATAGTATTTATAGCTTTCCTCTACCTACAGTGCGACACGTTGGCAGCCATTAGCCCGAATCTAAAGCTACTGTACTTGATTAGCGTGTAATAATTAGCATATGCGTGTAATCAGCATTATTGTGTGCCAGGGAGCCCGCGCTGACCCTGCTTTGCATGAGGGAGTGCCCCGCTCATCCGTCGCTCCCTCGCTCCGTTTCAGAGCGACAGCAGACCTGACGTTTTTTTTTTTTTTTTATCTTTTCCTTACTTTTTTTTTTTAAGTACATGAAGAGGTGAGCGTGATCGGTGAACTTAACAGCAACTCGAGTGTTAATTGAGTGGGGTTTTTTTTCCGTTTTTGATGTTTTCTGTTTCTCAGATATTATGATGAAGATGATGGCGGCGTGTGAACATGAATGCGTGTGTGAAAGTGCATGAGCCCCTGCCTTCTTAATCCGCTCATTGAGAGAGGCGTGGAGTGAATGAGTGGTGCCCATTTGAACCCCCTTCTCCAAACTTACCCCCTACTGGAGGACTCCGACACCCCCTATCATCCCCCTCCACACATCTTTTTAGTCGCTGGATTTGAGATAAATCTAAAAGATAGAAAAGGTTGTTAGTGTTTAGGGAGCGACGTTCGCATGATTCCCTGCGAGATCAGTTTAAGAGCGCGATCTCCAGCCGGAGCCTGTAGATCTGACATCTGTGTGAACTTCTTCGTGAACTTCCAGTTTGCAAGCTTCTGCCATCATTGCCTCATAACAGTAGAGTACGCTCATGCTCAAATGTTTAATAAGACTCGTACGCCCTTACTCTGAAAGTTGAAGGACATGTTGTCATGAGGATATTTTACTTTCTTTCTCTCTCTCACAGTTACAGACTGAGGGAGAGAGGGAAAAAAAAAAAAAACAGTCCGGCGTTCGACCTGGCTCCGCTCAAGAGAAAGGGAGGGGGGGAAAAGCATGGGAGAGGACTTTGTTTACAGACAGGAGAATACACCCCCATCATCAGCCACCCCCAAATCCTTCTTTCTCTCACCCTTCCTTTCACCTCCACCTCTTCATCCCTCTTTCATTCTCTCCTCCATTTCCAAACCCCTCTCTCTCTTTCCCGTCCTCTTGGCCATTAATAAAAAATGGCTTGCTTGCCTAGGCTGTCAGTCCCAGTCAAGTGTAATCCAAAGTCTACAGCATCCTCCCCGACAACTATTTTAATGGTAATGGGGGCCATATTGTATCAAGGCTACCATATCCTACTTGAGATGACAGTATCAAAAGTGGGAGTTGATGCTATGGGAACAAAGCGAGCGAGCAGCTTTTTGCCAGAGCTGGGGTGTGTGTGTGTATGTTTGTGAGAGCTCTGTGTGAGAGGAGACTGGATTTTGAGCGCGCAGAGAGAGAGAGAGAGGGGGGGGGGGGGGTTGTGAGCATCAAGTGCGAGTGCTCTTATTGTCCCTCTCCTCATCTCTTTGGAGATATGATGCGATGAGATGGCATTGTGCATCCATTTTTGTGCTACTTTTATTTTGAAAAAAGAGACCACGAGCTGAAATGCGTGCTCTTAAACTTGACTCGACGCGGCCCGCTAAAAGCTAATGCATAGCCGCTACAGAACCCTTACAGTGAGCACGGTGACCTTTCAGCGCAGGGTTTTTTTTTTCTTTTTTTTTTGCCTCCCCTCTCTCTTTTTTCCCGCTCCCCTCTCTTGTCTTCCTAATGAGGACACACCATTGTCCCCTTAGCACACGCATGCATCTAAAAAAAGAAGGCAAAAAAGGGGAGGGAGACCCACCTACCCCGCTACTACCCCTCTACCCCTTTTTTCAGATCAGCGTAAGCCATGTGGAGGCTTTTAACATCGCCGATGAGTGACTGAAAGAAGAAGAAGCGCTTTTAATCCGTCTGTCACACAATCAGCTATTTTGGGTTGATGTGTAATGGATCATCTCCTCGTTTTTCATTTCTGTCTCAGTTCTCCCTGTGCTAAATGATCAAGTTTCACTTTGGACATTTTAATTGACTTTTCGCTTTCTTTATTTAATTTGCATTTATTTTTTGTATTATTCTAACATCCAAGTTCAGAAACATTTGCAAACCGAGTCCATCGCCACTAAACATTACGTATTCCTTTAAGACGCACTTTAATGCTTGATTAGAATTTATTTCTCGATTCACTCCTGGAGCTCATGTGCACTACTGTAGGTCTCCTGTTTTTTTTATTTATTTATTTATTTATTTTTTTCCTGGCATGCAACAGGTCTATTTATTTATTTAATTATTTATTATTTTTTTATTTGAAGACGTTATTTTTACTCGCATAATTACACATGGACACACCAACACACACAAAGAAGACTGTCCTATTATCTAAACATTCTTCTTTATTTACTTTGTAAGTACTGTGCAAATGTCTTAGGAACTGTAATTTTTTGTAATTTATGTTTATCATGTATGTACTATTATGTACGTAACCACTCACTATTTCCAAACATACTTTAAAAATAATTAATTAGTTAAAAAAAAAAAAAAAAACATTACAGAAGAATCTTTGTGTGACTGTAAAGAAAGCAACATATTACATGGCAGATCAGTTTTCAAGTGGAATCAAAAAACAACAAAGAAACGTTTTAAGTAGCTCCTGGGTTTTGCATGAAAATAGATAGGAGCGAGACAAGGTGACAAAGTTCTCAGAAGAACTCATATTCTCCAGCAGGCTCAGTAAAAACCTGTTTTACTTCACAGTGGTTTTAGTTTTACAGTACTGTGCAAAAGTCTTGAGGACATGCAACAAATGCCATAAGCGAAAATGCTTTTGAAAACATTTCTACATAAAGAGACTTCTATTAAGAGCACTAAAGAGTAATAAACTAAATACAGTCGATATTTGGTATGAAAATTATTTGCGTGAAAATAATCTGTAGTCTTAGAAACATTTTTGTTCAGTCTTATAAGTAAAACAGCTGTTAGGTTTTAGCATGCTGGCGAATATGAGTTCTTCTGGTAACTTTGTGACACTTCATCCTTTCCATTTTCATGCAAAACCAAGGAGCCTACATTAGCCCCGCCCCCGCATCTGAAATGTAATCTGTTGTTCTGTCATGTAATATGTTTATTTCTTTACCACCATGCACATATTTTTTTCTAAGGTTATTTATTATTATTAATATCCATTCTTAAGTCTTGTATGGAAATGGAAATAGTTTTATACATAATGATGCAGAACCAATAAATAAATGTAACTTGACGTATAATATCATTTGTACTTCAGATAATATGGTGCCTATGACTTTTGCACAGTACTAGATGTATTTATATATTTATTTAAATAACGAGTAATAACGTATAAGTCATGAGCTGTACAGAAACTCCACTCGACCGCGGTTAACGTTAGACGTCAGACTCTGGTCGGTGTGCGTAACAGTTCTAGCACTAATCAAGGCCTTTGTTCCTTTGTTTTGCTGTTTTGTTTGGTTCAACTCGGGTTTGATTGAGATCATTAAGGCAGCGACGGGGCCAGGCAGACACTGAGGAGCCTGGAAAGACACGTCTGTCTTGTTGAGTATGGATGGAACCGAATGCAACGTCGTTATCTGTATCGAATACTGATGTCTCATGTCTCACCACACTGAGCACAAAATAGATTTTTTAAAATTCATCCTTAATTTCTATGAGCTAGCACTTGAGGAGGTAAAATGTTGTTGAGGAGGTAAAAAGGTGTTTCTCTAAAACTCTTGACATGTTGGCCACCCTGTGTGGTTGGAGCAAATACTTTGCTGAGTCTGTTTATGATTTTAACATCATCTAATAAAATATTATATAATATTTTTATAAACAATAATATTTATTTAAAAAATGTGATGCATAAAAATCATGATATCGTATCGGTCTTGTTCCTCATCAGACTCCCATCCCTAAAACAAAACACGAGATTAAAGGGGATGTATTGTAGACTTTCCAGTTTTCATGTTTAGACCACCAGATGCGCCTCCCGTGTGCGCATACAGGAAATTGTATTGGCATTGGCCAGGATTTTGAAAAGGCAATTCGATTTTCCCCCTACTGTGACCTCATATAAGAAGATCCACACATCCGCTGGTTTGTTGCTCAGTTCAGATCTTTTCTCGGCAGAATCTCATTTAATACAAATACAGAAAAAGCACATTTTCCAGGTGGAATTTGAGGTATCAAAATATATATGTATATCTGAGGGGTATTTTAGCTGAGTCATTAATTGACATTTTAGGGAAGCTCTGAGACGTATGTTAACGTATGTTAAAATATCAACATATGGAACCTTTAAAGAAGCCTGTGTGGCCAGGGTTGCCTGTTTTGTTTGTACATGAAGTCTCACGTTTCAGCTCTAAAACTGCACCGAAAAGTTCAGGCGTGGTTGGTTTTTATAAATATTTAGTTATTAGTTATTAAACATTAATCAACTGAAAGTTCAATAAGATTTCTTGAGGATTTTGAGAGTCACTTGCCAGGGATGAAAAGGAAAAGCGCAGCACGGGCAGGCACGATTCGGCAGAAAGGAGGAAGAACATTAAAAATAGGCTGAGGCTGGTAAAAGCCGGAGAAGGGTTCGAGGAAAACATGATGGCTATGTTTCATCGATGTTGTTCATTGTGAACAAAGCTGAAGAGGCTCACTCAAGGGTGAGGACTGACTTATTATATCATTCAGAGAGCCATGGACAAACGAGGATGGGATGATGAAGGACCAGTGCATAATAAGGGAAACAATTAGGGCCTCGCATAAGATTTTCTTTCTCTCTTCATCCCTCCATCCCAAATGCAGACGCTCAAGACATTTCCCAATCGAGACGTTCACCCATTCTTTGCAGTAATATTCATTTCTTGCACTGATTGATTAGAGCTTGTGTATGCCTTCCTCTCTTCACCTTGTAGCATCTTTCCCAGCTTGAATACCGCACGGTTTAGAAAGGACAGATAAGAATAAACCGAAACGTCAGTTTTGCCTTCACTCCACCCGTTTTTGTTTCACTTATAAGAATTGTATGTGCCTGTTTTTTTTTGTAGACTAACCTTCCCATCTTCAAGCTGAAGGAGTCGTCCGTGAGAAGGAGATACAGTGACTTTGAGTGGCTCAGAGGAGAGCTGGAGCGAGAGAGCAAGGTGAGGTCCTGAAGAAATGGAGCGCTTCATGTAGAATGAGAAAACCGAGATCTGGTGTGACAGAAAGAATGCGAAAATTAAGACCTGGTGTGACAGATAACGGTGCAGGATGCTAATGATATTGCAACATGCAGGGATCTTTTACATGAAATGATATCAGATGTATAGGGTGGTCATTACTTTCTGAAATGCTGTATTCCCCTTGGCATAAATCATAACCGGGAATTGTGCTGAAATTTCTTGAGAATGAAGGCGTAAAACTGTTCGACATTCACAGAAGTCTTCAAGCACAGTACGGTGATGAGACTCTCGGCTGCAGTAAAGCATTTAAACATTTAAAAAACGGTGATCCCGGGCAAGATGCCTCAAAGCCCACTGCAGATGTCCCGGTAAACATTTAGCTATTGTAGTGTTAACACTAACCTGATGCTTGAAATTCATGAGATAACTTGTCGCCAGCTTGCAGGACGCAGAGCTGTCTGTGGGAACTGTACACACAATCATTCACGAACACCATTTTACAGGAACTTGTCTGAGTTATTGCCACATCCTGACATCGCTCCAGGGCATTTCCACATGTTTTGGACATTAATGGAGTTCCTGGGAGGCCAGCGTTCCAGACGTAAAGCAGGCAGTCCGATCATGGACCGGGGGCGTACTGAGAGAACTTTCTAAATTGGTACCTCAGCATACGAATTTAATCCGTTCCGAAGAAGAGTTCTTAAGGAGAAATTTCGTATTGCGAAATGCACTTCCCCGTAGGACATAATGTAAATACAGATAATCCATTCCAGCCACCCAAAGATTTTACCCATATTATCAATTTCCAATCATGTGATTATATTTTTGTATATAAAAGCAATCAGAATATTTAGAAAAGACATGTAAATGAAATAAAATATGAAATAAATAGACATTAAACCTCACTTAACTGTAATTTATGATTCCTCTTGGCACCGGATACTTTTCTCTCTTTTCTTCTTGCTATCGTCCTTGCTAACATCCTAGGTGACATCTTGCACAAAATGCAAAAAGAAAAAATATATATATGTGAACCTGCTTTTATATATTTTATATATAAAAAAGGCGGGGCTTTTTATGCCGAGGTTCCGCTGTACCTTGATGCTACCCAAGCACTAGGATATATGAATATAGAGAAATAAAGGGAGTTTTTAACTCTCATGACTGTGCTGTTATTCTACACAGTTAAGAGTCCCAGTTTGACTTGAACTCCCCTCATATATGACAGCAAGTTTCTCTTTGACGTTTTTCTCATTCACAAACCCGTCATATATTCGCAGCAAAATAGTCTTCATCACCAAAACCATACAGTACATGGCACTAGTTTAAAGTGAACAATGCAAACTGAAGGAGGCTTTTGATTGGACAGTTTTAGTTTGGGGTCTCAGAGTACATAGATCATATTTGTAATACCATAGACAAGGCCAAACTCCACATGAACACTTTATTTTCTTACGTGATTGTTGAACAGTTTACCAGTAATAGATCGATTATGATTCGTAACAAGTCACACGTTTTTAAAGGCTGTACAATCCCAACAAATTAGTTATGTCAGAAATCAACATAACCCAAACAATAAACAAACAAACAAAAGGTTAGTGGTGTAATGGATTGCAGTTGCTTCCTGACCTGTATGAATCTCTCACTGCAGTTACCAACAAAACACTAACATCACTACTAGATCTCGTACTATAGCTCTAAATTATTTATGCACATAACTTCTTTCCTTAACACTTTTTTTTCTTTTTGCCAAAAGCGATTTAAAAAAACTAGCCCAGTTACCAGGAAAACCCGCTCACTCAACTTTGCACTGCCTGAGGACAAGTTAAACTCTGATTGGCTGTTTCTACACTATCAATATTTTCCTCTTTCAAATTGATGACTTCAAGTTGAAAAGTGCGCCCTCTTGTGAGGTACAAGTTAATAAATACGGGAGCTACAGAGAAGTATTGTGCAAAACAAACTAGTACATTCTCAATCAAACTCTTAATGGCAATAAATCGATTAAGGATTAATCGTTAGCTGAAATAATTACCTGTAATAAATCAGCCTTTTGTGCGATTAGATAATCGCAAGGGTCCATTTAGCGTTTTCGATTCACAAATTCACAAGCATTTATTTTTTTTTAGGTGGTCGTTCCTCCTCTGCCAGGGAAAGCCCTGTTCAGGCAGCTCCCGTTCCGTGGCGACGACGGCATTTTCGACGACTCGTTCATCGAGGAGCGGCGGCAAGGCCTGGAGCAATTCCTCAACAAGTAGGTGTCAGAACTCTTCAGAAAACCAACAGGTGTCAGGTGTTCAAGCGGTTAATGACCCTCTGTTCTAATGTCTGCATGGTACATTTCACCCAGGAGCGATGTGGGTAATTACAAATGCTGTAAGGAATAAGGTTTCGTTTTATTGTGTGTATGTGTGTGCGCGCGCGTGTTTGTTTTATTATTATTGTGTTTTCATTTATTTTCTCCTAGAAGGTTTTGAGGTGAAGTACAATTTTTAGTCCAGATCTCATTTACAATTGCCAGAAATCTTACAGTAGGAAAGTTTTTTTTTTTTTTTTTTGTGTCTCCCTCTCTGTCTTTTTCCCCCCATTTCAGAACTAAACTTTCCTTTAAAAAAAAAAAAAAAAAAAAAAAACAATTCCTGGTACTAAGTTGCGAAACATGTCATTTAGCCAGCTGCAAGATGAATCCTGTTGGTCCGAAAGTTCTAAATTATTATTATTGAAATGCTGAAACTGAGCTCTTTGCTTTTTCTCTCTCATTGTATCAGTGACAAAGAAGCACGGTAGCCGGGTCGCTGAAACGGGGCCGGATTGCTTGTAAAAGCTTGTAAAAAGAATGAGCAGTAACAATACCTTCTTCCTCTCCTGAAGTTAATCTGAAGTTTCTTAGGTTGAAGTTAAACAGAGGATCGGATTTTCTCCCAAGCTTTTCCTGTCAGCTGATATCTCTACTTTCTCTCTCGTTTATTTTTTATTTTTTTCCGTCCTCATAATTACCTAGCGAAGGATCGAAACTGATGAGAGGCCGCGAGTGCACCCGGCTTTACTTTTTTACATTTGTTTTATTTTCGCTGTGTAATTTATGATAATTGCGAGCGAAATTACAGCCGTGCGTTCCTCTTCCCCGCAGGATGTTGCATGCACCCGTGCTTATTTTTTGATCCGAGGTGCCGTTCCCCCGGTGCTGGAGACAATAAAAGTTACAGTGCGATTGTAATTATTTGCTGTGATTGCAGACTTTGCTGTTATCTTTGTTTCATGTGCAAATGTGTCGTCGCTACCTGTTTGAATTTTAATACCAGCCGAGCCGCTGCAAATTAGGTTTGGAGACGGAAGCAATACGTGAGTAATTAAGACAGGTTTTTTTTTTTTCTTCTTTTCCTCCGCCTTTCTTAACAAAAAAAAATTCCTGAATTAAATGTCATTGTTCATGGTTAATAGCACTTAGGGGTGCACACTGCATGCGTGGTGGAGACGTACAGCGCGTGCACGCAGGAGACTCGCTATGTGATTATCTGCATTCGAGATGCGTTTCCACCTTGTCTACAAGAACTTAGTGTAGTTTTGTAAGTTGGAAGAAGTTAACACCGAATGTTAGAGAACTCTCTGTAATCGCAACGTTCCTCTATTTACTTCACACCATATATCACTGTATATGAGCTTTTCTGTACAGCATCGCTTCAGTTAGCTGAGGGTTGAGTGCATTCGTTTAGCCGCAGCTCCTTTCAGATCCGCTCTTGAGGTCATGGCTGATGCCTTTTATTCTCAGCAGGATATAGACACGCACCCAAGTGCTCCAGAGCACTGAACTGCCCAAAGTTCTGCTTTTATCCAGTCAGTCACACTTCCTGATGCTTACCTGATCCTGTGCATTTCATCATTAACAGTAGGAAGGGTGTACCTGGTTTCTGATTGATGCTTTACTGGTTAGAAAATAGATATACTATAAACCATAGAATTGCATGAATTTACCCGCAAAATTGAAACGTGTTACAGGACGTTCTGTAGCCATATTGATCAGGTTGAAGATTGACATATGCACAGTCTCTTGCCCTTATCTCTCCTTCCTGTCTCTCTCCCTCTCCCTCTCACTCCCGTCTTTCTGCCTCTCACATCTCTGTCCCCTCCACCCTCTTTCCCATCTCTCTTGTCCCCTCTCCCTCTCTCTTGTCTATTTCTTCCTCCACCCTCTTCCGTGTAAAGATCATATTGGTTAAGGATCTATTTAATTAAAAGAGTCAAAATGAGTGGAATATAAAATTTCATGTGTCATGCGGGCGTTAGGGGGGATAATGGTTAAAATGGTAGAATTTAACCAAGATTCATTCCAGGCTGAAAAGAAAAAAAATCCAGTCTCACTCCTTGGGCAAGTTATTTCTTTCTCCTATTTCTGCCTCCTGTACTGATCATGCTTTGGGGTTTTACAGGAAGTGACTTAGTCCTCTGTGACTGCAGGCTAATATCAGGATGTGATTCCGTGTTTGTTTCTGGAAAACAAATTTTACTGTTCCCCTTTGTCTTTTTGTTGAAGAAACACGAGTTAGAATTTCTGTTCACTTTTTCTTTGTTTCACGGTGGACTTTGTGAGTTCAGTTCTTCTTATCTGTTTTTGTAGATCTGCTCGACCCTTCTATTAAAATCTTTTCTCTACTCTATCCCCAGGGTGGCTGGTCATCCGTTGGCCCAAAATGAGCGCTGCCTGCACATGTTCCTCCAGGACGAATCTGTGGATAAAAACTACACCCCTTCCAAAGTCAGACATGCCTGAGCTGGCCATGCTGGAGCTCTTTGCTAAACGTCTGGGGGAGAAGCCTCGTCTGACCTGAACTCTTCCTTTGGGATCGAAAAAAACAAACTGAATGAACCATACAACTGCATCTGAACCGTTCATGCTGCAAACCACATCTGGTCCTGAGCAAACCAATAAGTCTGAAGATTTAAAAATAATAATAAAAAAAATCACACTATAATGTGATTTATGTGATTTATAATGTGATCACACTATAATGCCTTTCAGCACTTAGATTTATTCAATTGGAGTACTTTGTGCAATTGGAGCACTTTTGTGCTTCAATTGAATAAATAATCTTTCCTTCTCTGAAATAAAGATAAAAAAAAAAAGAAGTATCTCTTGTTTTAGGTTTCTAAGTTTGATATCGATGAGGCTCAGGATGTTATTATGAGAAATACCTGACACACACAAACCAAAAACTTTTCCATATGCAAGCATTATTTACCATTGTTGGTTTAATCTAGGTTTTCTTTAACTGAATTTAACTCATTTGAGACAGGTTGCTTTTTCTGTTTAATAACTTGCACTACTTTTGAGAACACAAGCTCTTCTTTCTTTCCCAGAATGCAGCACTTCAGTGACTCTTCTCCAACGCGAGGTGTGTGAACTGTAACTACCACACAGCCACTAGCTGATCTGAGCCTAGCCTCAAACCAGTTTGTTTTCCTCGGTTTTCAGTTATTATTCCTAACCAGTGTACGGCGTGAACACAAGACAGCTGTCGGTGCATGTTTCCAGATTTGTATATTGCTGTGTCGTTATATGTTTCTGAAAATTTTCCAATAAAACTGTTCACACACACATGGTGAGAAATGGCTGCTGTGATAATTATTTTAAACGTTTCGAGTTGCATTTAAGTCTTTAAATACCTCCCACTAGTAATGGTTATATCCATTCTTTTGCAGTCCTGGATTCAAAGAGTTCAGATGAGTGTTTTCAGATAATCTTGTGGATTTTCTGCCAGTCAAGCTCATACATTACCACACACATACTTTCTCTTTAGGTATTTTACTCATCCCATGGTTTAAACCTCACTCTCTGTAATAAAAAAAAATCTGATCGTTATATATGTTAAGGAAAAGTGACATGCTCGATTACAAATCGTCTGTCAAGTGACAACCCAAAACATGCTGATTGATGGCATGAGCAAAGATATCCCCTATATCCTGACCGGAGTGGTCTCTTCCAGAATGACTCTGACCCCATTCGCAGGGGAGGACTGGACTGTTTGATCAGCATGAAACTGATCACTCTTTACAGCCACCAGACCACTATGCATTTCAACACCTGTGGAAGCTGTGTTGGACAGCTCAAGTCTTTATACACCTCAAGGTTTAGTGTGGGATGCTTTTCTGCTCACCAAGGCTATAAAGAGCGGTTATTTGATTTTCTGTAGCTTGAAACAGCCTGACCAACATCACCTCTCATGGGCAAGGTCTCTCTTTTTTTTTTTTTTTTCTTTTCTTTTTTTCAATTCGATGTGAACATTACCCGAACCAGAATCTGGAGGCCGGATCAATAACCTTGAACTTTTTGTGTCTTAAGCCTGTGTACGCAGTCTGTGATGCATTGGGTCATTGGGTGTTGTGCATTGGGTCATTAGGTGTCTTTAAACAGCAATCTGGGGTACATTGGCTTTTCTGTGATGAACCTGGTGTGCCTATGATCCTGTATCCAGTTTACTGCTATATAATTGATGAAGTTATCGAGTTCACCTGGCAGTGGTGTTAGTGTTGTGGCAGATTGGTGTATTTCTACGGGATTGTATACATTGCACTGCTGCCGTGTGATTGACTGACTGTGGTGTAATGGTGTTCTTAATAAACTGGCCAGTGAGTGTACATTAAAAGGGGATAACATGCGAAGATATTAATCTTGTACTAGGAAGCGGTTCGTAGATAATATTTACGAATTGGCTTTGGCTACATTGGTGAAAGGTGCGTCTATTTGGTTCAAGTAACCTTGCAGTTCACTCGACGCCAGCACAGACCACATTAAAGGAAGAAGCTAAATTGGATTGAACATTGTCATCTGCAATCATGATTCTTTCCATTGTGCCGCGCCTCTATCCAAAAATGAAGATTAAAAAATGCAATTTGGCCAAAGCCCTTGATTTATCAAAGAGTGCTCGAAGCCCAAGGAACAGCAACTTAACTCAAGGTCTGGGTGTATTGTAGCAGTGATGGTTCAATATGCACTCCAGGCCAGACATGAACCTCTCTATGTTCTTGTTTAGTGGGAGCTTAGGGGTGGGGGGGCTTGGGCTTGTGGATCTTTCACTATGCCAGATCAAGTATGCTGGACTCAACCTGATAACAAAAATAACCCAATTACAGGATTCAAAAATCGAATTAGGAAGGGTTAAAGATTGAACAAAGCCAGGATGCAACAGGTTCAATATTCAATATTTATTCTAATATTTAGACAACTTCTTCACAAAATTCTGACTTTTTACAACAATTAATATATTTACAAACTACAAAAAAAATACAAGTGCTGAACATGTTTCTGGACATGTGTTAGTAACTACTTAAACATAAGATTCAAAGGCTGCAAAAAAAAAAAAACAGCAAAAACGACCCCAACTGGCAGATTCAGTTTTTAAAATGTCACAGAAGAGCAGGGACATGTCGCAGCAAGAGATAGTAGAACCATTAGCTACATCCGAAACTGCATACTACAGCACTAAAAGGTGCAGAATATCCAGTCAGCTTTTCCGTTCACATCATCCAGGTAAAGATTTCCATATGTGTTGATGGAGAGCGTAGTGCATTACATAGTAGGAATTACACTGAAACTTTGTACTATTCATGCTCATCTTGTTGATTCATTTATTCAAGTCTGACCTCTGAGCTGAGCTGAGCAGTTCCCTACTTAGTATCCTTGTGAGTAAAACTCATAGTGAACTCCTAAGTCCTGATACAGATGTTTTTTTTTTCTTTCTGAAATTACATAGTTATCCTCTTTATGCAAACCAAACTAAAATACTTGTCCAAAGTCATCTCCCCACCCAACTGGTATTGTGATTAGGAATCTACAATTTTCAGTACAAATATTTAAATAACATAAATCACATTTTCTAAAAATCCAGCACACCTGCTGATACCAAGAATGACCTTAATACGAGCCTTGTACTGGTAGTGCTTGGGTTTGACTGGAAAAGGAAGTAGTATTATCCCCTACCCCTGCATTAATGTGCATCATCTTCTGATTTTTTTTTCTTTTCTTTTCTTCAAGAATTTTCAAGTTGTTGGTTTTCAGCACAACACCTTATAACCTGTCTCATGTCGCTAGCTGCAGCTGAAATGGACCCCAACTCCTGAGATTAGTCTGCCAAATCATTTTGGATTCTCTCTCGTCTTAAAAAAAATAAAAAAAATAAACAACTTTTTTTTTTTTTTTTTGGTTTCCTGCCATAGCTATCAGAACGACAAAGCTGAAACCAAAACAACACCAACAACAACAACATCAACAACATTGGTAGGAAAGCTCATTGGTCTTCTAGAGACTGTAAAACGTCCTATTAATGAAATGATTGTACATATGTCTGAATCCACCCATATGCCTCTGCTGTCTAAATTTTTGGGGAAAATAAATCTTGAAATGAATATATTTAAAAAAGATTAGATGAAAATTAGTCACAAAGCATCCTTTAGACCACAGTGAACCTTTTAGTTTTTATCTTAACCAGCGAACAGAACTTGTTCAGAACAGTCTTTAGAGTTTCTCCCACTAGAACCGTTGTTTTTTATGCTATCTGCCTCAGAGACAGCATGGAGATGTTTTCAGATTTCTCTCTTGTGCTTTATGATATCCTAAGTCACTTGACAGTCCGTCACTTTCCCAGGCCGGAGTCCTTTTGGGTGGAAATAAAAACTTCATATGTCACTTGATTTGTACATGTCAGAGAGAAGCCGTGTGATGGGCACATTTCCAATTGTCTTCCTGAAGAATACTTCTTCAATTGTAGATGCACTGACTGAACGTAGAGCAGGCAAAAGCAGCAGCAGCTTCCCAAAACGACATGGCTGGGTTGGATACCTAGAACCAACAGATGTGGATCAGTGAATGCAGTGTTATCAGTTGATACTTCTTCGATCAGCACTGTATGGAGGCTTTTTAAACATAGAATCTTTTGAATACCTCATCCTGGTTGATAAAAAGGTGTTGATTCATACTATACTTTTGTATAGTAATGACTTAAACATATATTTAATATGTGGATAATTATTTATACAATGAAATTCATTCATCATTAATGGAAGGAGTCTCCAGTGCCAGCTTTGTGTTCCACATCACAACAACCCTCCCCTCTGTGTTTTATCCCTTTCTCAGAACCATGTTGTGTTGTACCTGGTGTGGATGTAGCTATTGAGCGTGAGCTGCGCTTCATCCTGTAGTGCCACAATGGCGCTGGCGTTTCGAAAGCTCCGCAGTTCGGCTCCACTGTGCGTCGGAACTGCGCCACAAACCGAAAAAGCCACTTTAGTAGGTCATCCAGGCTCTTTATGTGAATATACTACACATGTACAATACTGTGCAAGAGAATGTATCACTTGTGCACACGTTCAAAGTCTCCACAAGAGCTATGGCAGATTCTCCAAGATGCTCCGTAAAGCCTGAACTACACAAATGTGAGACTAACAAAGTTTTTGTAAGAAGGTATCGAATGATCACGCCAAATATTGACTTTAACTTTTACCAGCAATCTCATTTAAATCAACCGTCCAGCTGGGAGAACTTCTTTGAGCTCCAACTTACCGGCTTTAAAGGTAACGATGCACTTGAGGCACGCAAATTCTGTCGCGTCCAGTCGCAGCTGCCTGAAACGAGTCACCACTTCTTGCAGAGCCTGGATCTCTGAGACAACCTTGTTAAGCCTCTGGGACTCTGTGTTTTCTGTGGTCATCCCTAAAGGGACATGGAAAACCAAAGGAACCAGGGATTAGTCAGACAAGTGCACATATAACATAGAACACAATGGCTCATTACCTACAGATGCCCTGTCCTCATACTGATCATTTTACTTCATCTTTTTTAAAATACATAAAAACATTACGCATACCTGAAACAGCAAGCAGAGTGTTGGAATCCACAGGAATGGACCATTGCGCTACACCCAGGACAAACAACTCCCTCCAGGCATCCTCTAACAGGATCAACTGCACACATAAATAGAGATTAGGAAAAAAGGATATATATATATATATATATATATATATATATATATATATATATATATATATGGAGTATTTATTTGTTTATTTACCTGTTTATTTACAAATAATGTATTAAGTTTGCTTACTTGATCTTGTAGAGGGAGTGTGGAGAAAGCAGGAACGCTCTTGGCCCATTTGATGCTCATGAAGAGGAGGCGAGCGGCGGACTCACACACAGACTCTGTGGCCACTTCGTAAAGGTACATGGGTGTGCCACTGACTTCATGTGGATACTGAATAGAGAATGTTTATGAATTATTACAAAACTATCCACGGCTCACAGAAGCCAGTTTCAGTGCTATATACATTTTGTTGTTCAAATTATGTACACATTGTACACATTCATGGATCAGACATATTTATTCATTCATTCGTCTTTATTTTAGTCTACACAAGCCCTCACCACTTCACACACTCATTCACACCCAGGCTTACTTTAGGAGTGGGCTGTGCGAGCCCCACCATGCCCTGGCGCTCTGGCGTGCTCGGGACCGGGTTTAATTCCAGACTGTGCGTCTCGAGTTGAGTAACTGTGGTGAAGAAGTGCAGCCCAGGGATGGACGTGCTGGGAAAGTGCGACGAGGATCCGTTTACCTCTTTGTGGCCCCGAAAGTAAAGCGCCACTTGCTTGCGGATGGTCGACGTCCTCGGGCCTCGCTCGTGCTGCACGGCTGTTTGGAGGTCATTCAAACGTGCATGATAGAATAAACAAATAAATAAATAAATACATGCTTTATAATCGTATATTTTACAATTAGATTTTTAGATTTGGATTATTCACCATCTTTATTCATGTTCACTTCCAGGCACTTTTTCAAGCGACAGGCGCGACACTGGTTCCTGTGCGTCTTATCCACTGGGCAGCCTCCCTAAGTGCATTAAGAAATACCACGAGAAGAATTAGAGAAGCATGAGAGAGAGAGAGAGAGAGAAGACACAGATACATCTTCCAGAGAAGGGAGGGGGGCACTCCACTCCACTCCACTCCACAGGTATGGGGGGGAATGGTGCAGTAATGACGGCCATTGACTCGCTCCCCTGCCGCTTGGCCAATAATCTCATTCCCGCCTACCGCTCTCCAAATCCAGCCAGTTAAGATTGGATTACACCTGTTACACTAGCCGGACCAAAGGGCCCTCAAAGGCACGGGAGGAGGCTCACTTCTTTTCCCTGGATAATCTTTCAATTATGAAAATCTCCGCAATTGCCTGCTTCGAGGAACTCGGGGCCGCAAATTAGCTTAATGCGCTCGTCGCGCTTAAAAACGGCGCGGACAGGATGAGGATCCGGGACTCACCTGAGTGCCTGATTTGCAGACGTACGTCCTGTTTCTCCGTATGCTCCTTTTAAAGAATCCAGAGCATCCATCACATGCGTAAACTCCGTAGTGTTTCCCTGAACTTCGGTCTCCACACACTTTGCACGGGATATCCAGAATCCGACCTTAGAATAATAATAATAATAATAATAATAATAATACATAAAATTGTTTTTAAAGTTCCCACTGTGCACTAATATTTAGAGCGCAGAACATGTGGTAAATGATTCAGTCCAGTGCATAAAGTTATTATTTAAAAAAAAAAAAAAAAAAAAAAAAAAACTGTCTGTATGAGCATGACGTTAGTTTCCATTTGCAATCTGACTGAACTCATGTTGACTTCAGGGTGTGATGACCAGTTCTGTGTCTGTGGGAATCCAGACCCATCCCCGCGCGCTGCTTGATGGCGCGTTTTGTTGAGGGAAGCGCCGTGCCGCAGGTTTCAAATAAAACAATGGCGCGCTCACAAAGGCGACATTAGGGAAAGTGTTAACTTAATGATTTCCCCCTATTGAGCCTCGTCTGACTGGACTAGCCTGAACAAGCTGCCAGTACTGCTTCATAATGAAGCCCGACAGCTGCTTTTCTGCGCGCCGTCTCCGGGCCCCGCGGATTAGAGGAGTGACACAGCGGCCCGAGAGTCAATACGCGCCTCCAGTGAAGTGTATGCAAATGAGGATGAAGTAAATGAAAATTGTGATTTTTTTCTTGTGTGTGTTTAAAACTTTCCAACCCCCCCCCATCCCCTGTATTTAAATCTGTTAATGGAGCTATATTTGCATGTATATGGAGATGGGGAGGGGGGCGTCGTTTAGAGTAACAGGCGTGTAATTACTGACATATGTCCACCTGCTCATTGATTTTGCACTGACCCTGTCCTAAAACGCCAGCATGGGAATTCAGATCCAGCTCAGCAAGCATTCAGGCCACGACAATTACTTTCTGCTTTGTGCTTTCTGCTTTCTGGGGCGTTATGGTGACGAAACAAAAAATCTCTGTAGATAATAATTCGTTGAAAACTAATTTCTAGGTAATTAGATATGTTTTTTGTAAATAAAAAGCTTTAACACATTTGAACGTTTAAACCATCATGCAACTATAACTGGGCAAAATACGCATAATAACCACAATAACTATAAAGGAATGTTAAGTAAGTAAATTATTATAAATTAAAAAACTTAAATTATCTTACAGTTATTCTTCAAATTTATTCTAGTTTAAGCCTTAAAACTAAAATGAAGGTTTAATGATCGTTATTATTATTATTATTATTATTATTATTATTATTATTATTATTATTATTATTATTTAGGATTTTCAACAACTTTCTTAAGTATTACTAAATCTTTAGGATTTATTATAAATTAATGTAACCCACAGGCTTTTCTTTTGAGAATTGGATACTTAGTTTTATCTTTTATTTATTATTTATCTTTCAACGTATTTATTACGTTGTCATTAGTATCACACATCATCATATTTTAAGATGTAGAAAAATGTACATTTAGGCTATAATTGGCCGGTTAGTGTTTCAGAGTGTATCAAAAAACTTTCCCGGCCATGATTATTCAGAGCCAGCCTTCAGCAGTTTGGATGTATTATTATTATTATTATTATTATTATTATTATTATTATAGGTTTTTATAAATAATCTTAATATATAAAGACGCTCAAAAAGTCAAGGCCACAAAAGTTAAAAAGCAAAAAAAAAAAAAAAATGAAATGATAACCAAAATAATATAGGAATTTAAACTTCAGTTTACTGATTTACTAATAAAACTGTTTTGAATTTCATTCCCGTGATTCATAGTATTCAAATTCTAAAACTTTTGTTTGGAAGTTGTACTTTAATAATTGTCGGATGCACTGATTTACGTCTTTACACCATAACGCGCACTATTTTGTTAAAAAAGAAAAACTAAATTTCCTAATAATGTGCAAAAAAAAATTTTAACACCGTATATTAAATGAACTTATTTTATACGCTGTTTTAGCAAACTAATTTAAATAGCCATATATTCATGCTAATTGCTCGTTCATTACTTCAATGCTCGCATTTTTATATTATTTTATTTCTATATTTATTATTATTATTGTTGTTATTTGTTTATTTTTATTATTATTATTATTACAAAACGATATTACACGTGCATTTTGGTTGTTTTAAAATGATCTGACAGGTGCACACAAATCCCCATACAGATGCCTAATTAGGTAAAGCACCACAGCTTAGGCCATTATCAGTGTATCACAGTCAATGATCTTTAAAAAAAAAGCCATAAAGTTAGTTATGATGAGATGAACTTTTTAAAATTATGGAAAATTTAAGCAAATTATGTCAGCCATCCCAGGACACTTAAAAATTAAAATCATAGCCTGGTTGAAATAAAAAGGACGCAAAACCATATAAATGAATAAATGAATAAATAAATAAATAAATAAAGCTCCAATAACACCGTATATTACAATTTAGTATAGATTGTAATATTGCTGTTTTAGTCTATATGGAATTCCTAATATTACATTATATGAACACATGTATAATAATGAAAAATTTGTAACGCGTGGAGTTGTGTGGAAAAAGAAATCCAAATTAAAAAGTAGATTACTTACTGGATTTGATGTTTAAAATATCCAAACAGCCACTTGTTGAACTGGCAGCCTTGCTCATCCTGGCCTTGGGTTTTACTTGAACTGATATGGCAAAACTCTTTCAACCACTTAGTGTAGATCAAATTAAATCAACTTAAAGCCAACTTTTTCGCCTGAATAGCTACGTGTTGAACGATTACACAAACAGGCCTATTCCGCCTCTGATTTTCTTTCTAACACATGCGATGACTCGAGACGTCTCAAACTTTTCGTTTCAAATCCTTTATGTTGTTTTTTCCCCAAGAATCCGGACTTCACATGGGCTTGTGTTAAGATCCGAAGGATGGCGAGGCAGTTTCCTCCAGTCGAAAACTGCTTCATGGACCGGTGTATGTGCGCACCCAGGCACCTTACCAAACCTCACAGATACCAAAAGCCAAGTGGGCGAAAAAGAAACACACACAAACACACACACAGAGACGCGCAAATGCACATACATACATACACACATATAAAAACACACACGCGCACACATAAACAAGCGAAGAAATGCCCGGCAGCCTGAAGGGTTGCTGACTTTGTGATGTGCGCCGTCAGATTAAAGGCTTTGGTAATATGTATGAGAAGTATCGGAGGAGGGAGAGGGAGGGAGGGAGAGAGAGAGAGAGAGAGGCGGGTGGGAGGAGGAGAGCCCGACTTCCTATGCCCACTTAGCCTTTCTCCTTTCGCGCATGACGTCAGTGTCCGAGAAAGGGTGATAGTAGTAGAAGGGTGATTGAAAGTGGATGGTGGGAAGATGAACTGAGGCAGAGGCAGACGGAGCCACAGGCATGGACCTCATCTTTCTCTTTTGCTGCTGCTGCTGTTTGTTTGAGGATTGATTTAGGTTCTCACGGCATGTTCATGTTCATGTAAACTCACTTCCTATTGTATTACTTGTTTTTTTATGTTTTGTGTTTTTTTTTCGTCAGGAAAGTAAATGACGAACTGATGAACTGAGTCAGACCCATGCATCACGCTGATCCTTGGTGCAGCAGTTGTAATGGCGCGGTGTGTGCACCTGTTGAGCGCGCTTAGTAGGCTGTGTAGCTGCATTAAAGGCTTCTAACCCTCTTGGATTTATCTTAGAACTTTTCCCCCTATGTACTTCCGGCTTCTTTATGGACCTTGCACTAGTGGAGGTGTAATCATTAGGTACATTCGATACGCAGTCTGTTCTTTAACCAAACCGGGCGCACACAAGCGTGAACACACTGCTCTCTCTCTCACACACACACACACTCTCGCTGTCAAATCAGAGAGTTCAATACTCGGTCAATTTCCACCACTGGTGACCCAGCTGACCGGGTACTTACTCCTGCTTTCTGCGCGCCCCTGGTTTGCGCGCAGGAGAAACGCGCACGCGTGCGCACGAGTTAAATGCCGCGGTGCGTCAGTGCGCGCTGCTTTAATGATGCAACTTCTCACGCCAGATGCCGAGGGCCATATGGGAAGCCCGTAAAATCTCAGATTTTAGCCGAAGAGACCCGCGTCCGAGGGCGTACCCAATCGCAATTAGGCATTGTCATGTGCTCCTTTTCTAACTCGCCTTTACAAGAAATTAGTATCCTGTGACAGGTGACTGACTGTGTGTGCAGAGGTTTGCTTTACACCATGATGCGAAATAATAATAATAATAATAATAACTTCTACGTCTGAAATAATCTCTCTCGCTATTGATCTTTATCTATCTCATCGAAATGTCCCCACAAGGATAAGAATGTGCACTTATGACCATGTGAAACCATTTGTCTGATTCCCAAAACAAAAAGCTTTTTTGTGTGTGTTGTTTTTGTTTAAATTAAGTTAAACCAAAATATATTTTGTTTGTTTGTTTGTTTTGTACTATGAGGATATGGATATGCATTAATAATTAAAGGTGCGCGCGCTTGTGTGTGTGTGTGTGTGTGTGTGTGTGTGTGTGCGCGCGCGCGCGCGCGGGAGTGTGTTAGGGTGGGGTGGTCCGCTGGTAGTAATCTCCTTAACTCTCTCTAATCCTGTCATTCAGAGATAGTCTTTACACAAACATAACCAACATCATGGTTGCCCCGGCTGCTTGCTTTCACGTTTTTTTTTAAGGGCTGCTGACTCTCTTCTCAATAACAGTCAATGAAAATCTTTGACAAAGACCCATCAGATTGTGTATCTAGTTGTTGGTATGCAGCTACTCACGTAGTCCTCAAAGTTGAGTGGCGAACTTATTCCAGCGTGTATTGTTGTAATAGCCAGCTGTAGATGGAAACGGATTAAATTCTATACGTCTGTCTGGAAAATGATCTGGGACAAGATAGTTAACTCGACAGTGTTAAACGAATACCTAACATCACAGCTTTTTTATGTAACTTATCGTAATGTGTTGCATCTTTTTATATACTTTTTGGAGACTCTGTATTGCTAGATTGACTTCAGGCCTTTACTCTTACGAAAACATATTACTCCCTCGTGCCTAATAGGATGCAATATTAAAAAATATATTCTTGGATAGACTGACAACGAATGGCAGGATTTAGAACTTAACCAGTATAGTCATCATCGTCAATTATTTCTCAGACACACTTAAACACCTGCAGTCTTCCTCTGTGCCCAACACACCATCCTAAACAAGCTCGTGCAGACCCACCTCACCCAGTCTAACTGGCAGGTTGATGGACGCTTTCTGACAAATCTATTTGGGGCAAATTGTCAGTGAGAAACTTCCGCCTGAGCTGGCTCGGACAAAACTGGCTGTTGGACGGACTAAATCCTGCTGCAGGAGGGTCGGGACAATGGGCCGTGAATGTGTTGATGTGCTGGCAGTGGCTTGGGCCTGACAATGGCCGGATTAATTGGTCCCTTGGCTGACTGATTTGAGATGGCTTCACTCGGGTCCTCTCCATGGGGAGCCCCATTGTCCTGCTCCTGATTCCCACTTTTCACAAACTCCAAACAAAAGTCAATTTCTTTCTCAAGGGGGTTTGGGAAGAAGAGGAGAAATATCGGGCCCTCGTGTTTTCGGCTTCGCGAGATGTGACTCAAAAAGGGTCGCTTTTCTTTCTTTCTTTCTTTCTTTCTTTTTTTCTTTTTTTTCAAATGGCTGACTTAACTCTCTTTCTTGCGTTCTCTTTCGTTCTCTGTACGTCTCCTGCTTTCTTTAAGTCACACTGGTCCTAACTGGGCTGGTCATGTGTATAGAGGACACTGGATAGGCTTTGGTATTGTGTAGCGTGCCGCCGTGGCACCTGTTGAGCTGAAGAGCCCGCTCATTAATATTAAAATATCGGAGATGCCATCATGTAGCTGCACTGAAATCGGTCTGATGTCGGCCCCGGGACTCCCTGGGGACCGTTCTCTCTGCTTCAGGTCACTCGTGACACACACACCCCCTGCCTCCAGACCCTGACATTTCTCTTGCTCCCACTTTTTTCTAACCTCACATTATCATTCTCGGTTTTTGAAAAGCCACGTTAACAAATTATGACAGCTGGCTCGAGAAGCGCTGGCTGTTCACACCAAAAGGCCGATTTTAACCAGACTTTATTTTATTGTGACTTCATTTCGTTTGTCTGCTATGGCTTATTGATGTCCTCAGGTGACAGCTGATGAATGGAACATTCTAGAGAAACGATGTGCCTGCCAAAAGTTATCCAATCACATCGTGATTATAATAATCCTGAAATAATAGCGATGTGATGCAATGCTGGATATTCACCAGCATTCTTTCTCAACGGTTCTCTGTTATAAACGCCGAAAGAACTGAAGCACATGAATCCACAAATGCACAGGTTTTGCTAAAGATGATAAACTGTGGACACAATTAAAAAACAATTCAAAGAAAGAAAAAACTCGACATAAAAAATGCATTAAAAAAAATTTAGGATATTAAATAGAGTGTTTATTTTTCTTAGATAACGTCATCATTGGGGCACGAGTTGGAATCCTGAAGACGTCTGAGCCATTAGTGGACAGAAGTCCAAAAGAACAAACGTGGCCGTGTTTATTTCTAAACTAATTGACAAAAAAAAGTCATTACTGCATGTGCAAAAGTTTGAACATCCTTCCAGTTGTCACATATCCAAACTTAATTAACTCTTTACGTCTTAATTGACTCATTAGGACTTGTTAGGCAGGTTAAGAATTGTCATTAGGAATAACAACCTCTGAACGTATTGTAGTAACACTCAACAACGGTGAATTCATCTAATCATCTGAATGAAGACTTTTAAAACGGGTAACTGCCGCCTGCAAATCAAAGCTATGCAGGGAGATGCTATAAAACGAAAACAAAGCTCCTCCAGCCGAAATGTCTGATAGAACAAAATCAGCTAGAACTTTTTTTGTATGCTTGGCAGACAGAAAAATATAGGAAAACTCGCATATAACAGCTGGGGCCTGCAGAACGCTAACGTAAATCATTCACAAACATGATCTGCATGGAAGAGGCAACAGAAGGAAACAGCTGCGAACCTCGTCACAAAAGTCAGTGCGTAAAAATTGCAAAATGATATCTGTGTTAGCCAGAGGCATTTCGTAAAGTGCTGAGAAAGTAAAATATATGGTTGGAGGGAAAAATAAGCTGAATTTACTATTTAAAAAAAAAAACAATGAGAAAAGTATTCTACATCTAATTACAAGTTTCTAGTTCATCCACGATCCTGTAACGTCATGCCATCTTTCTTGCATCCGACTTCTGAATGACTCACATACAGAAATCAGGCTTCTTAACAGACCGTATAATTTACACATCATGTTATGTCTTGGATGCCTGTTTGCTGATTGATACACTGCGTGTCTACATTCGGGATCTGATGCACGTTTAAAAACAGCATTAGTTGTGTAACTGGCTTCACTGAATGCTGAATAGAGCAACTATGACCGTGTGACGTTGTCCTTTCTGTCCTTTCTGACTGTGGGAAGATAACACCCCACTCATTAAGTGAGGAAGCTTCATTTTTTTGGATTAGACCATGGGACAGACAGACGGTGCGTGTGTGTTGTAGGAAGTAAGAGGGGGTAGGTGTTAATGAGGGATTCCATTGTTTTCCAAAAGTCTGGGTTGTTGTTATGTACTTTTTTTCCCATGTTGGATTAATTATGTATTAATAAATATTCACGTGTCACGTGAATCACGTGTCATTAAAGAAACGTCTGCGTGTCCTCTTTCCTTTTAAATGGTCGATCGCTGATCTTGAAAAACGCAAAGTCTCAAAATTGGTGTATAAACAGAACCACTGTTAAGTGTCACTTCCCTTACAGTAGTAAACTTTTTTATTTTATTTTCTTCACCCAGGGGAAATTATAATTATACAGTTTCCATACAGAGCGCAGACTTTTTTTTTTTTTGTCTTTGTACCCGAATTCCTTCAAAAAGCCTCAAACACAAATGGTACACAGAAGCCTGGCCCTTGGCCCTCACTCCTCAGACGCCGAGCTATCATTCATAACCTTTCTGCGTCGCTCTGATAAAGAGGAGAGGAAAAGAGAGGGAGGGAGGATTGTAGGGAGGACCACTAACGCTTATTTAAAAAGATTTCCTTTATTGAACCATGTGCAGGCAGTTCGCTCACAAAGGCTTTAAATGGGATATTTTCTGTTCCCTATAGTTGCTTTTCCCTTTTAAGTGCCGAAGCGAAAAAAAAGTAAGTTTACAACTCCTAGCACAATGGAGCTCTTCACTCTCAGGTTGCTGAGACCCAGGCTGACCTGGGAAAGTTAATTAGGAGGCCAACAATGACCGAGCCCGAGCAAAATACCTCGCCTCTGCTCCAGCCAAAGATGTCATCCATTAATTAGGCAAATCTTTAAGGTGGGCTTATTGAATTTACAGAAAAGGGAGCGGTTTGGGCGGGCTGCGTTTTTTTTTTTTTTTTTTTTGATCAGGCCTTCGCTCAAGACAATGCCTTCTCCTGGTTAAGGAAAAATGGGAGGGGATTGTCAGAGAAGAGGAGGAAGAGAAAGGGAAGAAGGAAAGGAAGAAAAGAGGGGGAAAAAACGTATGTGTTGCAGAGCAGCAAGCCTGAATTGGAGTGACGACGGGGAGATTCGCAGGGGGTTTAGGGGGGCATGCTTCGGCGATGATGTCATGCAAAGGCAACCTGGGGCCTTGGGAAGAGAGGAGGGAAAGAGGGAGCACTTGAAGTTAACATTACTACATCTAGGCCAAAGCCTTTTCAATAAAGGACCCTCGCCTCATATACACCCACACACACACACACACTTTTACTGGTCACTTAGCCTTTGTTCTTTTACGTTCAAAATCGTTAGCGTCTTTTGAAAAGTCACAACAAAGATGATCATGCTTTTGCCATCATCATCATCATCATCATCATCATCATCTCTTATTCTTAATCTGGCCTAAAGTTAGTCTCACTTTGTATAAGGTACCTGTTCTACTAATTATTATTTCAAGTTATCCAGACTTTTAGAAAACATTTGTGCGGTTTGGCACCAATATATCCAGGACATTTTTGAAATAGTAAATAAGAAAATTGTATTTATTTATATAATATTTTCTTTTTAAGCGATTGTTTTCAGTTCTTTAATGTAAAAAAAATCCCACACACAAGCGTGTCGAATATGAAATATTTACACACTTGTACACTTATGCTTTCAACACCTTTAAACAACTAGCGCGTAACATCGGGTATCCTTTGACACGATGAATTACATACCTACTAAAAGAAAAACCCGAAATAAACGCCTTTAGCAGATCTCATTTGTATTTATGATAGTCAAATATATAAAGGTGCATCTCAATAAATAAGAACATTATCGAAAAAAAAATATTTATTTATTTCAGTAATTCAATTCCAAAAGTGAAACTCATATTACACAGAGATTCTTTACACAGAGAATGAGTGTTTATTTATTTATTTTTATTCTGATGGTTATGGCTTGCATCTAATTTTAATATTACTTAAGACCAGTTAATTTTTCTTTTTCTTTTTACAATCAGTACTTGGTTGTGGCTCCCTTTGCCTGAATTATCTGGATTAAGGACAAAATGGACTGGACCGTTACTCAGGGGGCCGAAGTCCTCTTTTCAGATTAAAGTACATTTTGCATTTCATTTGGAAATCAAGGTCCCAGCGTTTGCAATAAGAGAGGAGAGGCACAGTCAGTGGTGGTTTGGGGAGCCGTGTTATCTGCTGGTGTTGGTACACTGTGTTTTATCAGGTCCAAGGTCAGCGCAGCCGTCTGGCAGAAAGTTTTAGAGCACTTCATGCTTCCCTCTGCTGACCAGCTTTATGGTGATGTTGATCTAAACCATTAACTTTAAATCAACTATATCAAGTAGGCTATAAGCGCTAACATTAATGTTTGATATTTTCAAAACAATTACATTTCAGAAGATTTTCTCAATTATATGTAGACTATAACAGATTTTGTATGTCTTTGCAAATCTGTGTTTAAATATCTATGCATTTACTGTACAAACATTTTCATGTAGAAAATGTAGAAAACAACATGGAAATAATTTTTTTTAGTCTTTTTAAAGTCTTTTTAGTTTTTTTTCTTTTCTTTTTTTTTTCTTTTTAGAATTGTTGCAGTTAAAAAATCGACAAGGGCTCGGAAGCTACTCCTTATCTGATATTTACTCCTTATGAGAACAGCATAATTTCAGCACAGTGTACATTTCGATGCCTTTAATAATAATAATAATAATAATAATAATAATAATAATAATAATACAAACGCATTATATTATGTGGCTTGTGGAAGGCTTTCTGGTTGACAGGACCTTTCTGGCTTTCTAGATGGCCTTTTGACATGAGAAGCACTCCCCCCACACACATACACACGCGCGCGCACACACACACACACACACACACTACTCCCGCCTTCTCTGTCTCTTTCTCTCCTCCGCCACAATTTATCTCCTCACAGATCCCTTTACCTCCCTCGGTCCCTTAATCGGAGGGGTGGGACCTATGTGTGTTTTTTTGTTGTTGTTCGTCCAAAACAATCACCCCGGGCCCCATGACGGTCACTGCACGTTCTGCTTTAATTAGTGCAAAGCGGGGAGCCTGCGACAGGAGAAAAGAAAATAGAATATTAATAATAAAAAAAAACAACTAAAGTCTAAAAAAAGAGAGAGATTACAAAAATGATAGATTATTTTGTCGGCCACATCACAGCAAAGAAACTGCATTCACAGACTGCATCCCCTTTTATCTGAAGCTGTTGTTGACTTATCTGATCTAATTCTCCTAGGACGGTTTAATAGCCACCCTTGGACCTTGTATGCTTTTCGCTCTACTTTAATACTTTGACCTTACCAGAACCTACGTCCAGCCTTAACCCCTACTTCGCATTTTTTTTTTTACATGATCATCAAAATGTATAACGCTTAAATATACAGAAATTATTATGAGCGTGCAGCGTGCAAAATTAAAGAAAGTGTGTATGCTTTGCAAGACGTTAATAAGTACAGAATGAAGTACAGTACTGTGTTTTATTGTTGGCGTATGTTTTTTAGATTTTTCTACCAAAACAAGAAAATAACAATAATGCAAACACAGCATTCTGCAGAGGTTTATATGCAATATGTTTCTGTAATGTTGTAGTCTCCAAAATGCTTAAAATGTTTAAAAATACCAACAAACAAACAACATCTACTTTCTTAATATACTCCTTCATTTATTTATTTATTTATTTATTTATTTCTGTTAAAGTGGGACAGGTTTGTGTCACACACCCCTTTTGTCACTTCATAGAACAACTTTATAAAATGTTAAAAATCTTCTTTTTAAATTGTTGAAATGTTGAAAGGGGGAAGAGACACAGGAACAATATTAAGTGCCAATATTCACTCTACCTAAGACTATGCTGACTACACTTGCTGCACTTTATACTTTACCACTCATCACATTCTTCTTCTATACATTCTATACATATTGAAGATATTTGCAAAAAAAAATATTTGGGGGAAGATAGTTTTTGTAATTTTTGTCTGTCTGTTTGTTTGTGCACACATCTCGTAAAATTAGCTACTTTAAAATTTCAGTGGAAAACGCCATTATCATAAAAAAATCGAACTTGAAAAATTCATTGTTTATCTCAAAATTCTACAGATGGCGCTGTGCATTTTTAATATGCGCTTATGAGTGTGCAATTAAATCAAATGCGAATGAAGTCGCGGGCACATCTAGTTCTTTATATCACTAAACCTGTCCAGGTTAATGGGACACCTGGAGCCTATTCTAGGGGCACCATGCAGGGTACACACTGGTCAGGGTGCCAATCCATTTTAGGAATTTATAATATACTATATACAGTAATTTAGAAACACTTATTAGCCTAATCTGCATGCCTTTGGACTGTGGGAGGAAACCAGAGTGCCCGGAGGAACCCCCTGAACTTTACAGTATAGTAAAATATGTCTTTGAAGCTCTAGCAATTTTCGCTTCCACCAGATTAAATGGTAATTGTCAGCCATTAATCGTTCTGGGCAGCCCGGTGGCTTAGTGGTTGGCACTATAGCCTCGTAACACCTTGGATCTGTGTGCGTGGAGGTGGCATGCTCTCCCTGTGTTAACAATTTTCCTGTAGTGAGTGCGTGTCTTGGATTGGCATTCTGTTCAGGATGTACTCCACCTTGTGCCCGAAGTTAACTGGGACAGGTTCCATCTTCCTGAGACTCTGTCTAGGCTAAGCAGTAGAGATGATCACTGAATGAATGAATGAATGAATGAATGAATGAACATTATTCATTCTGAGGTTGGACATTTGGTAAGATACTGTAATTATCTTTCCAAACGAGTGCAATGGTAAGAACTGCTTGAACAAGTCAAATTCTAGAATTATTTTGTGCCCAGTAGTCATGTCAGCTAACAAGTCTAGCTCTGTGCTGCTGCTGGACTGGGCTAGGGCTGTGTGATGTTATGAAACATAGATTCTGTCTCACTTTTTTTTTGGTCAGCAGAAGCATTACATATGAAGTCAATGCAGCCTTTGTGCACTCACTGACTGTGCTTTGGTACTCACCCAATCCGCGTTTGGATTAAGGAGTAATCTTCTTCATGATGTTTTATGGAGGGTGGTTTAGGTACAATATATGGACACTAGGGTTAATATAGTATGGACACAGGCTAATATTTTTTGTCCTATATATATTTATACATTAAAAAAAATAATATTACAAAATTTCAGACTAATTAGAAACTCCAAAATATTGGATCCATGATACACAAAATGGGTTCTTGAAGAGTCCCAGTAATCCTGGATTTAGATGTGTGTAAGATATATACATTTATATTTATACAACTCATATAACTCACAGTAAGAGGTTAGCAATGATTTCCATAATAAAAGGAGTTGATCCTAATGGCCACCAGCGAGCATCCTGATATCCCTGCCCCTAATGAGCAAGTTAGGAGCAATTAATTAGCTTGCATGAGTCTCTTTGATGGCTTTTAAGAGAACTCTGTTCACTGAGTTTGTTTACTGGGTTGCCAGATTGGACAGTTATCGTTAGTGTATGGTGGTTATAATAATAATATATATTTTCTAAATACCTCTAAAACTTAAAATACCTCTAAGATGCCAAATTTTACAAGTTGTCAGAATCAGAAGATCTTTAACCAATAAGTAAAAAAAAATGTAAACACACATTTTACGTCACATAACCCATATTATACAACTAATTAGTTACAAATAACAAAAGTGGCATTGTGTGTGGAGTGTGTGATTGCAAATGTGAGTGGAAGGGAGTTAGACTTTCTAGCCTCGTGTAATTACTATCCTCTTAAACAGTGTAATTGCTACCAATCATTGATAATGAAATGATAAGTGCTGTATGTGCAATGTGCAATTTGCTCAGACTTTCATATTGTACACCGAACATATTTAACAAGTTTATAATCAATATGCTACCTGCCAAGCCTTAAATTACACTGTAGGAATACATGTCTTTACATCTTTGGTCATCCTTATGAATTTTTTTCTGTCTTTCATATTTATATATGTATCAAAGGTGTATGTATTTTTTTTTTTGCTTGATATAAGGATTTTTAAAAATAGATTTTCAGTATTTTAACTCATCGTATGATATCATTTCCTGCCTTCAATAGAAGGAATAACAAACAACCAATAATCAATATTTGGAAAGGCTGAAAAAATCCAAATTATTTTCATTCAAAATATTTTGAAAACATCAATCTGCATTCAAATATATAAAAAGTAAAATCAAATCTTTCTTCACCACCACCACCATCATCATTTTTCCTGTAAACATTCTTTCGAAAGCCTCCTTCATCTTCCCCGTCACTTAATGCCACTAAAGCTTGTCCTCCCTATCCAATAGGAGCGCTACTTTTCTGAAGTTCAATACAACCAAATAGGCATTTATCTTATATGGGGTATAAAATAATCACTGCATTTCACTTCATATTATACTATGTATGGCTATGTATGTGACAAATAAAATTTTTATTTTCTGTGCATTTTTGGCATAATGTGCACAATATAATGTATATAAATGTTGGTTCATTTATGTCTGTAATGCAGTAACATTACAGTAGTGATTTTTTTAAGCATGTTGCTTGGAAATACAATACGTACACTTTTATTAACACCTGATGATGTTGATAATGTTGTGTGTGTGGGACATATGCAATTTTTTGTGGATTTATAATTTTTTCATATAAAATTATTATAAATATTATTGGCAGCAACTATGAATCCAACTTTTATCTGAATAAAAAATTATTTTGAACTATTGGAAGCAATAATGAAACTTCAAAATGGCTGCCAGTGAATCCCATTACCTAATTTTGGCATTTGAGAAAAGCTTTGTTAACATTGCCGGGAATCATTAAAATGTCAAAAATTTTAAATATTACAGACTTAATTACTTAAACACATCCGATCTAATCTTACTGAATGCACCTTTAATTGTCTAACAGGAATTTCAACACAATCTGGCAACCCATCGCCAGAGGAGCCAAATCCTTGATCCTCATCTGCTGTCATTCCCTCAGCTCGGGCCACTTTGGCTAGTGTGAGTAGGGAAGTCAAGCTTAATCTCTGACTAAGGAGAAGCGACAATAACCAAGTCGTGCGTAAAAGATGGAGACGAAATCTCTATTATCGGCTCCGGCATTTCCCAGAGACACGGTGCAAATCAGGGCTCGTTTTTTTGTCATTCGGGTCAGACACTGAGGCAAAGAGGAGGAGGATTTGTGGGTCCTGGACTCACACGATGCACAGAGAGGGAGAGAGAGTATAGGAAAATCCCCAGTCCCATCCTGTCGTAAGCATTAAATGCGGGGTGACTTTATGTTGTATAGCGAGTCTGCAACAAGAAAAGAAGCACAGTGCTCACCCAAAGAAATTCGGTTTTGGAGGATTAGGGACGGGCCAAAAAGACAGAGAATAACTTCTGCATAACTTTACAGCTCCTCTGTCCCAAAGGCCAAGTTTAAAGAATGAGGTCAAGCACACAGGCACATGTTAACCCTTACTACTACTACTTCAAAAATAAACAATAATAATAATAATAGTAATAATAATAATGTTTCTATTCAGTAGATATTTTTGTAACAGCAGCTCTTCTGTTATTGCTGATTGTGTGACAGTCTTAATGCAGGAGCTGTATATAAGTTTCATTTAGAGGACAGCAGGGTTGGTTGGCATTGTTTAAAAAACATACATTTTAATGTCACACGAAATTTCCAGAAATGACTGCATTCAGGAATAAACTGGTTAAAATAGATGTTTTGAATAACATTATATGTTATACCCCAGCTTACAATAATGATGTGATAAAAATTTCTCCATGCCTACGTTGGTGAACTCTTGAGTGCTCGCTGCTTGCAAGCGAAATTACCATGCATGGGGATGGGGGGCTGACTTTGATTATCCGTTTGAGTTTTTTTTTTCACATTTAACGGCTCGCAGTGTTGGCGAGCTAAAGCCACAATCCACTCATAGAGAATAAAACGCTTCAGCGGCCAGGCTTGCAGCCCTTTCCATGTACGAGAAACGAGAATAGGCCTTAATACGGGGTATTCTGCGCAGCGCGTCTCCATTAGCTCTGATGACTGCAGAATTGCTGTGGACTGCAAGTTATCAAGAGGCACTAATTTCACATTAAAGACCATTGACTGCAGTGGCTTGATTCAAGGGTGTATGACAATTACCACAATCAGAATCGGGGCCCCGGATCGTTTACCTTGACTCCGTAATTATTTTTTTGTGGCCGTGTGCGCTCGGAAATTGCACGGTGTCAAAAAAGCGGGCAGCGCGTGGATCATTGCGACGGAAGCTTTCATATCATCTTGACATGAAAGAGGAAGGGGGTGGGTGTATATTTGTGAGTATATTTGTTCTGTCACTAGCTGATTTGGTCATACTGTGAAGGAAAAGGCTCCCAATGAGGGCAAACTTGGCAACTCACATAACGTAAAATTGAAGGATAAACAGAGAGGAACAAAGATGCACAGAGAGAAGAAGAAGACTCGGAAATTAAAAGGATTTAAGTTGTGTGCTTTAAGACGAAGCATTGTGGGAAACATCAAATGGCATTCCCATACCCTCATATCCCACTCTCCAAAAGTGGAGTCATGCAGATTGGGTGTGTGTATGTATGCAAAGCGTGGTGACCCCAGTCATCTCTAATGTTCCAGCTGCATGCTGAGTTGCAGAGATCACACTCAGCTCTATGTGAAACCCTCCCCTCCTTAGGCCTGAGGCGAGCCAGCCGAGAATATAACCCACACCTCCCTTCTCCACCTGCTGCTACTATACACACTAGTGAGTTTTGGTGCTCACTGACATTCCAATGCCAGATTTCCTGTCCTCTGTATAAAAAAAGAAAATGTTACGAAAGGACTGTGAATATGAATATATCAGAGCATCAAGCATGACTGTTGTTCCTCTGCATTAAAAACACTGTGATACAGTATAATTTAGCACTGTGAACAGGATCTGTATTAAAATATTAGTTTTGACCAAAAAGGCATTTAGTATTAGTTTCTATAACCACACCACCATGCTCATGCTCTCCTATAAGTAGCTCTCATCAAACCCTTGATCATTTGCAATTATTCATTTTGTTGATGCTTTTATCCAGAGCAATGTACAAGTGAGTCAAAATCCAATCGAAGAGTTGAGATGAGAAGCTGGAGATTAAGGGTCTTGCTCAAGGACCCAGTAGTGGCTCTCTTCGCAGTCTTAAGACTTGAACTCACAACCTTTTCGCTACTAACAGAAATGTCATTCACTAAGCCATTGCTGTTGGTAATCATCCTGCACCATACATACAGAAATCACAGCTCTGTAGTGTCAAACCATGAGACACTGGATATTGAATACTACTACTACTATACTACATGGTGTAGTATGCTGCTATGCTCAGAGCTTCATCTGGTCTGTAAGACAATCTGCACTGTAGTGGGAACTTTGAATAGCCAGTGGAACAAAACATTAACTCAAGTTTAGGATCAAACTGTAGACCCTGGATTTGTAGATGGTCCACATAAATGACTTTTAAAAACTGTAGCCTCTTCCCCCAGTGTCAGCACTTAGTAACAGTAAGAGGCGAGGCTGCAACTACATTTTCCAATAGTTCAAAGCTACTTAAAACACACAAAATGCAAATTTGTACAAAATGTGTAAAAAAATTACATGATGACCATCTTTTAAACTGCTGTCTTATGTGATTAAAAACTGTTCAGCGCCACTTCATGTACCTTTTTTGCAAGACCTGTCCACTGTGTTTCTTCCTCAAATATTATAATAAGCCATAGTGAGATGACTGAGTAAGCCTTTAGAAAGCATACGTGGAAAATTAGCATAATAAAAAAGTCCAGGGTTATTTTTTGAAAGATTCGCCATGTTACAGACAATTGTTTTAAGTAGGTTGTTGTTGGTCTTTTGGCAGCTTCTACCAAAGGGTCGCCGATTCACACACAACTTTTTTTTTCTTCACATTTTTTCTTTTAAATTCCAGAAGCCCTTCCTGAAGCAACCCTCCCATTTCAGTGCTCGGGACCAGCACTACATCCAGTGCCTGTTTTGGGCATTGGGTGGGAACGGAACCCAGGCCATCTGTGTGGCAGGTGAAAAACCACTGAACCACCAATGCCCCAAATTATTTGAAATAACTGAACATTTAAATGATGACTGAAATTTTTAGACATGAAAATTATTATTTATTTATGTGATCCTTTGAAGTCAAATAAGACTTTAATACATTGTTAAGTAATAATTTGACTTGGTTAAATTCTTGGATGTTGCAAAACATTAAACCCAACTCTAACTGGTTAAAATTAATCAGTCTTTTTAAAAAAATATTATTAATAAAATGTAAAATGAAGTGGTAGAAGTGAAATAAAACATTTCTTTTAGCAGAACGACAACAATTCAAGTTGAAAAAGGCAAATTCGCTTCACATCCGGCTGCACCATGAATAATTGTCATCTATATGTGCCTGTTATTCCATATTGCCGTATACATATATATACATGTGCTCCACTCTTCTCTTCTTGAGAAGCTTTCCCCTAACTTTTGGAGCATGGCTGTGGTGATTTGTGCTGATTCACCCGCAAAAACACTTGAACTCTTCAGCTCGCTTTGTGCGCAGTAGAATTGCCAGTGTGAAGGGGAAAATTGTGATGCTTTGCAACGTACACAGACGCCGCTAATGTGCGCTAATGTGTGCTACTCTGTACTAACAGAAGAACAGTGTGAAGTTGAGGTGTCCACATACTTTTGGTCACAGAATGTAGCTTCAGAGGCTGCAACAGCTTTAAAGTTCTCCACAGCAAGTGCCGTTTGTATCTTCTCGCGAGATTTTGACTCACGTGATCGGTGTGTGAAAATGAAAACAGGAAGTAGTGCGCAACAGAAAGAGCAGAGTTAAGGTTTTCACTCCAAAAAAAAAAAAAAATGGCGATTTTTACAAGTTACAGCTGTGTGTTGTGTTTGGTGTTTTTGAGGAGTCAGACCTCAGTTCATGCCGCAGAGCCGAGTGGAGACGTAGAGTTTAAGGGGAACAGCTATTTTGCGTCTCTCAGTCTGTCAGCTTCTTCCACGGAGCCGCTGGAGATCCCTCAGGACTGCCTGGAACTGCTACAGGATTTCGGTCAGATCTATGCAAACTTATCGAGGTGTCTAGTATTCAACGCGCGACCTGTCCAATTGTGTCTGAACTGTCACAGCGATTATAATATCCTCCAGGGCATGTACAACAAAACACAGGTGAGACTGTTTTTAAAAAAATTTTATTAAAATTTTTTAACAGTAGTTGTACTTACTAAAATGCAACCGCATCCTAAATTGCTAAGCGTACTACACACAGTGTGCTAGAATGCTTACACAACCTTAGAAGTACTGTGCAGTGTGCACTACAGAACTGTTTGGGATACAGCCTTTGTGTTTGCAGAAGTTCCCAGCCTGGTCACATGCATGACAAACTCGTGATGTGCATGACAGCATCACTCACTGATTATTTATTGCCTGGACACACCCTTAAACATATGACTTTAGATTTGCTTTAACTCCTTCTTACAAGCAGTGTTCAACTCAAACCGGGACTGTGTAAAATAACAGCTGTTTGGCTTATGCTACACTAATGCACTCACTAGTGTACTGTAAGTCTCACTAGTGTAGCTCTGACTAGCACTAGTTTTCTCAGCACGCCAGAGTCGTGATCGGACTGCTTGCTTCACGTCTGAAACGCTGGCCTCACCTGAACTCCTTTAATGGCCCTTTCCTTTAATGTATTTGATCACCAAAGGAATTCTGTTTTTATACTGCCCACTGCACCACTTGCACATTAAAGGAGCTTCGCTGGAAGTTGTTGCCACCCCCCTTATGCAGTCCTGACCTCGCCATGTTTGGGCTTTCAAAAGAGTTCCTGGGAGGCCATGGTTTCAGATGTGAAGCAGGCAGTTCTCCGGCGTACTTCGAAAACTCGCTACCTTGATGGTATCCAAGTACTACTGAAACACAGGGATAAGTATAGCAATGGATAATATCGAGAAATAAAGGTAGTTTTTACTGTCATAACTGTATTATGTACTTTCCGATCAATCAAAAGTCCCGGTTTGAATAGACTTTGTACGGACTTTATGTTTTTTTGAGAATGGCATATTTGTGCTTGTTTATAGCCAAAGAGATTAATTACAGATACCCTTAAGAACACATTCTGAAAGGGTTATCGATTCATCAGAGCGCACACAAGCTTCAAAAACATTCCGAAATCTAGACGAAAGCCTTTGCAGAATGTGTAGCATATTGTAGCAGAAAATGGGAATAAATTTGGAATTGCATGTTCAGTAATGAGATAGGTTTGACTGGTATCCACATGCTTTTATACATGATAGTTTAAGCTACCTTTTCTTAGTCCTCTGATCTTTGTGTAGTATGAAAAATCAGGAAAATTAGTTAATGCATCTGTATCATTCTCAATAGGTTAGGCATGCAGTCTGACCATCAGACCCCTGTTTTGCGAAATATCTTAACTTTTTGTCAAACACAGACAAACAGGAGCTGTGAAGAGATCCTGCTGCATTCAGACAGACTGATGGTAGTCTACAACCTTTACACCAGCATAGTGGACATCTGGGGGAAGTCTAACTGTAACAGTGAGTCGTCTACTCATTCGTGTCTTCATTTTTATAGCGTTGTGTTGTTTATAGGGGTGTAAAGAATGCATGTGCACTAACACAAAATATTTTTTTTTGCAATTCAGATTGTCTGGCAAAGGATAAATTAAATACCACACTTTACTTCATCGACCTTCTCAATCAGTCACGGAACTGCTTCGAGAAATACCAGCAGGTAACATGTAAGCCTCGGTAATAGAAGTACATGGTAATGTTATGGATTTGTAACATGTTGTGTTGTTTAATCGACTACAGAACCACTCGGAGTTGTGCAGAGAATGCAAGCCCTCATATAAAGTCCTCAACGATCTGTATGGCGTCATGTCGAAAAACAATGATCTCTGTATTGATGTGGAGGATGCGGTGAGCACTGATTTCAAGTTCACATATCCTGAATACATACATGTTTATTTCTGCTTCTGCAAGAAGCAGTCTAACCTTTGGCCATCTTTCTTTCCTAGATGAACATAACGCGCCATTTGTGGAGCAAAGACTTTAACTGTTCTTTAACACATGAGGAAAACATCCCGGTCATCGCCGTGTCCAGCTTTATGCTCTTTCTTCCGCTCATCTTCTACCTGAGCAACTACCTGCACTCGGAACAAAAGAAACGCAAGCTCATACACCGTACGTGTCTCTTTCTTAGGGAAGTGTATTTTAACTTTAAAAGACCAAGAGATATTCAGGGCAGTAAACTGAAACATCAGCCAGGATTTACGTTAGTAATACATAAAAGGATGAGAATAAGAGCGTTATATTGCTCTATATTAACGCTAAAGCAAATTTTGGTCAGTTTTTGAAGCCTGTGAAGCATGTACTGGATCATAATTTAGCAGGAAGGGTTTCCTCTTTCACCTGGCTGCAGTTATGAAAACCTTACCTGAAGTGCAATAAGTTCTTAATGTTAGTATTGGAGTATTTTCTTATAAAGCACATAATATATTTCCCAAATTATAATTATAATGTCTGATTATTTTTATACAGCCAAAAGAGCCAAGTCCAGCCACAGCCTGATGAATATCCAAGGCAAGTACAGCTGAATGAAGCACACAAGAACCAAGAACCAGTCCTTTTTTTCCAGCAGGAAGGCGACTGTTGTTGTGGAATGGGGTGTAAAACATCCCTGGACTTTATCATTATTAAAGTCCTCATCACTTATTGTGAAGATACATCTGATAATTTTTTACCCATTGTTTTGTTGACCATGTGAATGAATGCAATATTTACAGAACTCGACGGACTCCTCTGTACAGATTAGTGACTTTCGCAGGACTGACAAGACGAGAGCTTTAGGTGAGACTGGTTAGGTTCCCGCTGTGCCCGAGAGAGCATCTTCGTCCCAGCTAAAAGCTTTTATTATTTATTTCTTTCGCATAGCGTACTCGGGACTCGTACATATAACATAGCAGCAGTAGCACTGCACTGCGGCAAGCACTTGATGTCCATTAGTGATCCATTAATAAATACATGGTGCATGTGTGGAGTGAAGAGGTAAAAGCAATGGCTGAAATGAAAGGAGAATGCACTAAAGGAACTGTGCTCGTCACGTGACATTTTGGCCTGAGTCTTTTCTTCTTCTTCTTCTTTTTTTTGTATCCGTATACGAAGCGACCGTCTCTTCCCTTTTAGCTACTAATGTGTTTTTGAGTTCCTATAAAATCATGATGTAGCAGTCTGACTGGTTTTCTGATGAAGAGCAGAAGAGATACAGGATGTGTGTAATGAATGGAAGAGTTAACTGCACTGTGTTATGTTGGACGGGATCATTTGGGCTTTCCAAGCATAAATATTTTAATTGTAAGGAGATAATTAGTGCAGCAGTGACCTAAATAATACTTAGTATTTTCAAGATTTACATGTTTGGTGTTATTTGGAAAAGACTTCTGTAGCTGAAAAGCCACTGTATGTTGTTTTTTTCAGGTTATTTGGCTTTCATAGGAACATAGTCTTCCCATCATTAGCAGCAAATCTAAATGTAGGATAAAGTTACTTGGCGAAAACAGTGCAGCAACATATCCAGTGGCTTTTTGGTCTCATGGAGCGTGCCATTACTTATCACACTGGTCTTTAAGCTCATTGTACCTGATTTGTTCAATCATATGATTACTTAGAGGCCCTGAGCGGGTGCCATAAATGAAGACAATCTTTTGTGTACACGTTAAACATGTGATGTACCAAGAAAGGTGTTTTTTTTTTTTGACAAGGTGTGATAAGCCTCATAAGGAATTACTAACCATTGTTGAAAGTCACTATTGCTGACTAACTTTCATGTCCCCGTGATAGAAGAATTGATACATCGCCTAAACCGACCCAGAGAGAGGGCGAAGGGAAGGAAGGAAATAAGCGATTATCTTTCATGGCTTGGATTAAGATTAGAGCTTTGACTTTGGACTTTTTAGTACTTGAGAGACTTATGAAATGCTTGAAACTCAGCTGATATAAAGGCAGGCCTGTAAGCAAAGCATCCTCTGTTTGTGGGTGTTTTGTTTAAGCTAAATTCCTAATTAAATTTCCTTTCCTAGGTTTTCACAAACTACTGATTTTTTTATGTATAATAATAATAAAGTATGAATTCAAATACTAATACTTGTCTCATTGCCAAGAATAGCACAAACCAGTCACTGCTTCACTCATTATATAGGAGGATGTAGGGGGGATACAAGTTATGATAAAGCGTGGACTATGAATTTAAAAATACAAAAATTAAAATAGGACAAAAAGCAGGGATTTTGTTTTGTGTGTGTGTATATACACACACACACCCAATTTACCTATCTGCCTAAATATGACCTAAAAAGTAAATTTTGCATACTAGGTCCTCGTTACAAGAACCATTTTTGGACATGGCGCATGAAGCAGCACATCAGTTGCACTAAATGCCACATCCCATAAATCTTCTGATTATTCTTTAATTACATTATGTACATTATGTGTCTTTCCTTTTTATGTACTATATGTCTTTCCTTTGGATGATTTTTACTAAAATCCTTCATCTCTTGCTGTTCTACACGTGAGCCAAAGCCAGTGTTAAGCATGGTTCAGACCTGCAGCTTTGCTGGTTATGCAAACCGTTTGCTAGTTAAATGCCGAGTGCTGAATACTGTGCTTTGTCACAGAAAGGGCAGCACCGCAGGCCAGGAGGTCATGATTAGAAGTGATTCTACGGAGACGTTCAGCTGTATGAAAGGAAGGCATTATTACCTGCCAGAGGTCAAAGTCTCGAAATCATGGGTTTATAATATTAGGAGAGATTTTACAATCCCTTCATTATAGCAGTCATACAGTGGCTTAGCACTGGCTCTGCACTCTACAGTCTCCTAATCGCCCTCTGCCCCCTACTCCAACCCCCATTTATTGGGACACACACACACATGATCTTATGACAGGTCAGCTGGCAGTGACATCTCAGATGCTGAAGGGTAGACAATCCCAGAAACCTTGAGTAGATGACTTTTGTTTAATGAAAGCATCTCTGCAAGGGGGCATGGCATCGGGGCAGGAACATCTGACCCTTTTCTGCATCCCTTCCTGCCTTTTCTTTGGATACATCAGCTGGAAGAGACATCCTCAAAGCCCTGACGAGATGGAAACAGATAGGGGTCTGTAAAGGAAATGGGTGCCAATAAAATCTGAAGTGCATCTACTATGAATAGTGAAATCTTCTGATAGCCAAAACAGCTTACACTCCAAAAGACTCTTTCATAAATAAAGGATAAAAACAAACCCCCTTTGACGTTTAGTGTTTTTCCAATAACAGCATGTCTTGAAGTTTTTATTTCCAACATACCACATAATTACATTGTGTCTTTTGATTCTGGTGGTTAATTTAATCAAAATATGTTTAATTTTATGTTACAAATTATATGTACATAATTATCTAAGTATGCTTGTCCATTGCATTAGATGGTGCTAATCCTCAGTCATTCTTTTTTCACATTTAAAGAATTATGTAAGTTTATTTTCTAATTACAATCTACATTTCCAGCTGACTTTGATTATGTTGAATGAGTGAGCTAGTTTTGTTTGGTAAATTAGTTTTTTTTTTTTAAATATGGCCAATGAAGTATTATTTCAATTGCTAGTGATTAAGCCAGGCAGGTGATAATAATCAAACCATAAACATATATACACACAAAGGTCCATGTAAAGTAATGGGTATGTACTTTCAAGTAGAACTCCTTTAAACTCCTGGGACTATTAACTGTTTTACACTTTTGTATCGTGATATAAAAATGGATTGATAAAGATTTTTAGTTGTTAATGTATGTTTTAGGGCTATATAAATGAATGTTGACCATTTTTCAATAGTCTTCATTTTTACCCTTTACACTGCATGGGTTCTATTCCTCATGTTTACACCAGTCCTATTAATTTCAGCACAGTTTCAGTACTGCTGTTTTGAAAAAGTAATAAGCCATTAGTTTAAAAATACAACATAAATCTGTCATATGACTGTGATTTTTCATCCATATCACATGCTTTTCATCCTCATAGAGTTTTCTAATCATGTCTGGAAAGGTAAATGAAGAAGAGGGGTCATGACCTATGTAATTACTTCCTGCATATTTAACTTTGATTAGGGGACAAGGGGCGAGAGCTCCTCTTCAGTTTGAAGAAGGCAGAGCTCATCATCAGAGCTCTCATCATTCGATATTCCTGTCTGCAAGGGTCAATAGGATTGAAGAGAGAGTGATAAAGGTTACTGAGCAGGGTTTTTCACTCTCTCTCTCTCTCTCTCTACTGTATTTGTTATCTCTGTGTCTGATGTCTTGCCTTGCTTCATTATTGCATACTTGATTCTGTAGTGGCACAGAATTGATTAGTAAATTTTTTTGCATCTTGATTTTATTTTACGCTTATTAACCCTATCAGTGCACTGAATTACAAGAGAGTTAATGCTGCTCTGGTGCCTCCTGTTGATGAGACATCATCTTAATATTCAATCAGTGACTCAAACTACTGAATCTGTATGTGATATGAGAAAAAGTATAATTTAATAATCATAATTAAATATTAACTTCATTAAATAACTGTCATAATTTGTAATCTACTTTGTTATGGAGCATCAGCTATGGTACATACACACGTGGACAAAATTATTGGCACCCTTCGGTCAATGAAAGAAAAACTCACAATGGTCACATAAATAACTTTAATCTGACAAAAGTAATAATAAAAAAAGAAATTCTATGAATGTTAACCAATGAAAGTCAGACATTGCTTTTCAACCATGCTTCAACAGAATTATTTAAAAAAAATAAACTCATGGAACAGGCCTGGACAAAAATGATGGTACCCCTAGAAAATACTGAAAATAATGTGATCAAAGGGACATGTTAATTCAAGGTGTGTCCACTAATTAGCATCACAGGTGTCTACAATCTTGTAATCAGTCAGTGGGCCTATATATAGGGCTCCAGGTGGTCACTGTGTTGTTTGGTGACATGGTATGTACCACACTCAACATGGACCAGAGGAAGCGAAGGAAAGAGTTGTCTCAGGAGGTTCGAAAGAAAATTATAGACAAGCATGTTAAAGGTAAAGGCTATAAGACCATTTCCAAGCAGCTAGATGTTCCTGTGACTACAGTTGCACATATTATCCAAAAATTTAAGATTCATGGGACTGTAGCCAAACTCCCTGGACGTGGCCGAAGGAGGAAAATTGATGACAAATCAAAGAGACGGATAATCCGAATGGTAACAAAAGAGCCCAGAAAGACTTCTAAAGAGATCCAAGGTGAACTTCATGCTCAAGGAACATCAGTGTCAGATCGCACCATCCGTCGTTGTTTGAGCCAAAGTGGACTACATGGGAGACGACCAAGGAGGACACCATTGTTGAAAACAAATCATAAAAAAGCCAGACTGGAATATGCCAAACTACATGTTGACAAGCCACAAAGCTTCTGGGAGAATGTCCTGTGAACAGATGAGACAAAAATGGAACTTTTTGCCAAGGCACATCAGCTCTATGTTCACAGATGGAAAAATGAAGCATATCAAGAAAAGAACACTGTCCCTACTGTGAAACATGGAGGAGGCTCTGTTATGTTCTGGGGCTGCTTTGCTGCATCTGGCACAGGCTGTCTTGAATCTGTGCAGAGTACAATGAAATCTCAAGACCATCAAGGGATTCTAGAGAGAAATGTGCTGGCCAGTGTCAGAAAGCTGGGTCTCAGTCGCAGGTCATGGGTCTTGCAACAAGACAATGACCCAAAACACACAGCTAAAAACACCCAAGAATGGCTAAGAGGAAAACATCGGACTATTCTAAAGTGGCCTTCTATGAGCCCTGACCTCAATCCTATTGAGAATCTTTGGAAGGAGCTGAAACATGCTGTCTGGAAAAGGCACCCTTCAAACCGGAAACAACTGGAGCAGCTTGCTCATGAGGAGTGGGCCAAAATACCTGCAGAGAGGTGCAGAAGTCTCATTGACAGTTACAGGACTCGTTTGATTGCAGTGATTGCCTCAAAAGGTTGTGCAACAAACTATTAAGTTAGGGGTACCATCATTTTTGTCCAGGCCTGTTCCATGAGTTCATTTTTTTTTTTATAATTCTGTTGAAGCATGGTTGAAAAGCAATGTCTGAATTTCATTGGTTAACATTCATAGAATTCTTATTTATTATTACTTTTGTCAGATTAAAGTTATTTCTGTGACCATTGTGAGTTTTTCTTTCATTGACCGAAGGGTACCAACAATTTTGTCCACGTGTGTATAATAAAAAATAATTAAAAACCAGTGAAAACTCATGATTATTAGTCTTCATATCACAGTGCTGTTGAACTCCCTATTCTGACTGGTCAGAAAGTGCTGATTCATTTCCCATAACAGCAGCAGCTTTGACAACAGGTACTGTACACATACTTATATATATTTAAAGATATGTACATAGTGTTTCAAATAAAACATGTCCAGATATGGAAGTAATGTATTCATTTTTCTTGTACAGTTATTCCTCTGCTTAATTATGCAGTAATTGGATTTTCTTTTCCGAGATGGATCACCATTTGTCTTGTGATCCAAAAACCATTGAGCTGGCATCTCTCCTACATCATACAATCAACATGGATATTGTGGAAATAAATTGGATCACCTGTTCAGGATTACTATAGTGTCAATGATGGTAGAAATTGTCTTTTATCTTAAGAAAACACTTCTTAAATTTTAGGAAAATAACTTATTTCAAGAAAATAACTTTTTCCCCTCAAGGAAACAACTTACTATAATATATTAAGAAACCTAATTTTATCTGTAGAAAATAAATAAATAAATACAGATTTTGTTATTAAAGACATTTTTGTTATCTCAAGAAAACTATTTTTATTTTAAGAAAACAACTTTTGTTATCTTAAGAAATTAGCTTTTGTAATTTTAGAAAAATAACTAATTTCAACAACTTTTATTAAAATGTTACTTTTATCTAAACAAAAAATATGTTTTAGTAACATCAAAAAGAAACTTTTTGTTATTTTACAAAAATTACTTTTTTGATATATCAATATAAATTTTTTGTCATTTTAGGGAAATTTTCCTTTTGTTATGTTAAGAAAATAAACTTTATAAAAACTTTTGTAACTTTAGGAAAACATTTTTTATCTTTGTTATTTAAAAACTTTAAAACATTTATCTCTATAGATTATTTCTCTTTTCAAGAAAACAACGTTTATTTTAGGAACTTTTGTAATTTCTTAAAATTGTTTTTGTTATTTTAAGAAAACACTTTTTCAATTTTGGAAAAATAAATTGTTATTTGAAGAAAATAACTTTTTTTCCTTAAGTAAACAACGTGTATTAAAAATATATATATAAAATAAACATTAATTTCTCAGCACACAGTAAGATACCCTGTGCTCTGTGGGGAGTTCGGGGGATTTGGAGTGATGTAACTGGCAACCCTGGTGTCCGCGCACGAGAGCAGTGATGGCGCTCGAGCGCTGCATCGCGTTCTTATTAGCAGATGAGTTAGACGCCGAGGATCACGCGCATTCCACAACTCGTTTTAAAGCACGAGGAATTGGGTAAGGTGTAGTTTTTTTTTTTTTTTTTAAGTAACGCGCTCGTGTGAGTGACGCTGCAAGGCGGACCAGCTCCTGTAGACGCTGTGTGGCTAGCTAACTAGCATGATCAGCTGGCAATAACAAGTTTACCCCATAGTTACACTTCCTCATTTTATCTGCACAGAGATGATGATGAAGATGATGATGAAGATGATGATGATGAAGAAGAAGTCAAAGGGAACTTCTTCAGTGCTACAGTTCCTTCTCTCTCTGTTCTGGATTTCCAGAAATGCTTCCAGCTCACACAACCCCAAGTGGAAGTAGGTCCAATCAGGGGTTTTTAAATCCATTTTTATCTACCTTTTAATCTGAATCTAGATTTATAGACTATTTGCAGCAACAGAACATTTAGAGCATTATTACTGATGTAGACATGATCCTTTTTAATGCTGAGTGATGGCTTTCTATGATATCAATATTGTGATATTTTACACCATCACTGTAGAGCTTTTTAAAAATTGTATTATTATATATTTTTTCTAATAGCAGGCATTATTGTTAATCGAGCTGGATATGACAAACTGTTATCAATGAAAATCAGAAACCCCCCCACATTTTGTATTCTACTCGTTCTCCTGTGTGTGTAAGTTTACACATGACTTAGAGTTATCTAATGAAAAAAGAATTTTTAAGGTAACTTTTATTTCAAGAAAGCCACTTTAATCCCCCCAAAAATATCTAAAAAACTTTGGAAAGTTTTTTTTTTTGTTTTTAGAAAATAACTTTTGCATAAGGAAAAAAACTGTTATTTAAAAACTTGTTTTATCTTAAGAAAACTAATTTTACCAAGTTTGTTTTTTAAAAAAAATATCGCAAAATTTCCTAATTTTAAGAAAACAACTTTTTGGTAATAAATATAATTTGAAAACAAAAATAAAAATCCTCTATTTAGGGTTTTTCGCTCAAAGATCTAGGGTTTAAAACCTGGCAAAGCCTGTAGTCTATCACCAGGTGACTTTGGACACAAGGCAGGGTACATCCTGGGCTGGGAACACAATCAACTCACACATTCGCACAATACTTTGGCACTGCCAATTAGCCTAACCTGACTGTGTTTGGCCTGTTGAAGGAAACTGTAGTACCAGGAAAAAAACAAGCACAATGAAAACATGCACACAGACCTGAGACGAGACTCGAACCCTTGACCCTGGAGGTACAAGACCACTATGCTAACCGCTAAGCCAGGTCACATATGTGAAAGAGGGCAGATAGCACTGAGCCTGTGGAGCAGGTTTTGTTTTTGGTGGCATAATTAAACTGAATGTATTAAAAATGAGCTTCCATGGCTGATATGTTCAGAATGAGAAACATGCAAGTTGAGCAAAATTAGGTCAAATAAACAACAACAACAAAAAAATCAAAACAATAATGCTTTAACACAGAGAGTGCTTTAACACATTTAAGAATCTTAGGAAAACATATTGATCATGTGCCTGCTTGTCTGTATAAATGCACTGAAGTATTGACCCTCGTTCCCAATTAGACGACTAGTTTGTGACTGAATGAAAATCGAAACTAATGAGTGCACTCGATCTTTTACTTCTCCAAAGGGCTAGCTAATCATTTTAACATTGGTTTCATTTTCTAATCTGAGGTTTCTCCCGTTCCTGGTACTCTGATTGCAGGAGCTGGTAAACTTCTTGTCACCTTGCGACTGGGCGACACGCCATCTCGAAGGCTGGACGGTGACACATGCGGTTCTGGCCAGTCTGTGGACTCTTTCCACTCAGGAGTCTCACAGCAGCGTCGCAGCTCGTTTTCACACCAGCGAATCTCTAATTCGGCTTCAGCTCGACGATTTCTGCACCTTGATCACGAAAAACTTTGCAGATCAAATTCGTTGGCCCAAGTGGAAAGAAGCTGAAGCATCTGTAGCCGGGTTTTTAACAGACGTCGGGCTTCCTGGGACCGTATGTGTACTTGGTTCCTGCCCCATTCCCATTGACAGGCCTGCTGACGTCCCCGATCCAGAGGCATATCGGGTCGAGAGCACGTATGCTGTAACTCTCCTGGCGTTCTGTAACCATCAGGGCTGCTTCACTTGTGTAAACGCCGATCACCCAGGAATCTGGCCTGATTCCCGGGTGCTTCAAGAGACCGAAGTCGGAAAAGCGTTGCAGGAGGATCCTTTAAACCTTCTACACGGCAGGCACGTCATCGGTGACGTCACGTTTCCGCTGTCGGAACATCTTCTCACTCCGTTTCCAGATTACGGGATGCTAGGAGAGAAGAAGCTACGGTACAATTTAAGAGTGCAGGCGGCTCTTCGGGTGGTGCGAGGATCCCTGAGCAGTCTGAGGTGCAGGTTTCAGAGACTGACGTGTCTGCAGATGGGTTCTGTAAGACGAACCAGTCTGGCTGTGAGGACTTGCTGTATCTTATACAACATGTATTTAGAGACTGAGAACGCTGCCTTGGCTGACAGTATAGAGGAACAGGCAAGTCTTCAGACGCCTTTCCACGAACTCTCCAACGGGCACTCGGGCAGTCTCGGGGGAATCTCGAAAAGACAGGATATTGCTGCTTCGCTGGGGCGCAAGAGTAAGAAAAAGATGGCGAAATGATAGAGAGGGAAAGCTTTAAGATGGTATGGTTCGTTTAAATAAATAGCTTTTAGATCTGAAAACAACACGTGGCATCTTTTCTCAGTTTGTCGGGTTGGTTTAGAGGCGAGTCTGATCGGACTGGATCGAACTGGTTTTTAGCTCATCACTCTGTGCAACCATGGTGAGCAGAAATGCAATGCAGCAGTGTACAACATAGCAAAAAAATCTTCATCTAGATGATTGGGTGATGTTTCTCCAGCATCATTGAGAAACAAACATGTTCATGTTTCCTTTTTGGATGTTTTGCATCATTGTTATTTGTTTTTATTAAACACATTTTTGTCTGTGTTTTAATTTTCCATTAAAAAAATGACTGCCTTTTTCTTCAACCTTTAATTTATGAGTGATGCAAACCTATTGCAGGCATCTTCAAACACTGCCTGGGCAAAAATAAAGTCATCATTTCTGTAGGGTAAAATTATTGGACTGCATCATGCAAAAAAAGACAACTAAGGAGATTTGAAATTCCTGGAACTGGATTAAAAACCATTCAATACATTATCAATCCCTGCAAGGGTCGTGCTGAACCATCAACTATGTGGAAGAAATGTGGTTGGAAAAAAAAATCATGAATGGAGTTCACTTAAAGGCTTGGTGAGGTTGCATGGTAAAAAAAAAAATCAATAGTAAAAACTACAGTATATCTATGTTTAATAGTGATAGTAAGAGCATTTCTGTACACAGTGGGATTGTGACTAAACCTCCATGTAATAAAAACACTTGTTAGTGAGACTAATCAGAAAAAAATGCTTCCATTTGATAGGGTGCATAAAGATTGGACTTTGGAGCAATGTGTCCAGATTGACCATATCTCAGAGCTATGTGCGAATCAGGGTAGGAAAGCGCATGAAGTGATGCACTCATCATGTGTACTGTAGTGACCATAGTGTTATGACCTCAGGTTGTTTCAGTCGTCAGGTCTAGACTTCTTCAATGTTATGTGGCAATGAAGTTAAGTCAGCTGATGACCTGAATGTACTGAATGACCAGAGTATCACATCTATGGAGTTTTTCTTCCCTGATGGCACAGGTATGTTTCAGTACATAATAAACTGAAAGAGTGTTTCTGGGAACATGAGGAATCACACATGAATTGGCTACAAAATTCTGTGCTGTAATCAAAGCTAAAGGTAATTGAATGAAATCTTTGAGGGTGTGATTTTATTTATTTATTTTTGACCAGTTAGTGTATAAAGGAACGTAAAGCATACTGTATATGTTGTTAATGCTGTGATACTAGAAATAAATGCACAGCAAAACTAAACCAAGACAAAATTGTAATTATTAATGTTCTTACATGCAACATTGTTTTTTATACATTGTGTAATAAAAAAATCTGATTAAGATACTATCAAATTAGACTACTATCTGTTGATGGGAAATAAATTATGAATATTAAACACGATGCTGCCCTCCTGTGGAAAAATGTGGAAACACCCCGTGGGTCGTCATCCGTCACAAATAAATCGTTTTATAGCGTTTTTACTTAAAACCTCTGCCATAATAAAATTGGATATTTTTCAGAATACGGGTTCGATTTCGTTTAATTATTATACAGTTCCTAAGTTCTAGGGAGAATGCAAAAAAAAAAAAAAACTTTGCACGGGTTTGTAAGAGTTCTATTAAGTCTAAATAAAATGTAAATATTAAACAAAATAAAATACTTCAACTTATTTTAAAGATTAAATATACATTTGCATAAAGTAATGCACAATTCTATTTAAAAAACAGCAATCGATTGTCAAAGATTTATGATTTTCTAAAAAAAAAAAAAAAAAAAAAACTTTGGTTAGGGTTAATCCACCGTCACTTATACATTATATACATACATTATATACATACATATATAAATACATACATTAATCAGTAAGAAAAAAAACACAGAGCGCATGCGTAGAACACGTATACCAATCCACGGATCATGTATTGGCTGCATTGTTTTTCACTCGTCAGGAGTGAACAGAGCAACGATAAGCTTTTAATAACATGCCCAAACAAATAAAATTTCCAAAAGATGTTAATGCTTTATTGTTTTGCGAGAATTCCGTTTATGAATGAAAACATTTTATAGAGACTAATGCACTAAATGTTATTAGTGGATATGCATTTTCATATAGCTTAACTTAGGCTCTTATTTTAAATTAAAGGGAGATTTTTTTTGTTGGCTTGTAGGAGCTGGCTTCAAAATACAAAATGGACGCGTCCTTTTCTCTGCACCCGCATTCTGGCAGATTTCGTTTCTTGTATATGATTGGCTCTGGTGGAGCGTGTAATCCTCGGAAACCTTTGAAAGCGGTGTATGATTGGTAGGACTGAAGAAATCCCAGCCAATCAGAAAGACATGAGGCGGGATTAGACAGAAAGCGGGTAGGGAAAGGACGCACGCGCGTTCCTGAGTGCTATAGCCTGAACTGTGGGCTGAGGGGCGGATAAGCTCAGCGGCGGAGAAGCAGCGGGCAGCCCAGGGGTTGTTCTCGCCGCTCCGACATGGCCGGGCAGCAGTTCCAGTACGATGACAGCGGCAATACATTTTTCTACTTTCTTACGTCCTTCGTAGGTTTAATTGTCATCCCGGCCACCTATTACCTCTGGCCGCGGGATCAGAACGCAGGTGAGGAGAACGAGGGGGAATGTGCGCGAGACCGTGTTAGCATGCAATAAACCTGCTAAGCTAGTTAGCTAGCCGCGGTGCGCTAATAACCGCGCTACAGTCTTTTACAGCACTGAGAACAGAGCGATCGCATCATTACACTTCTATTTTTTATCAATAGCGATTTGTCTGAAATGTGTCAATATATTTTGTGCTAATTTGCGAATACTTAGCCTATAAAAATCTCTAGCTAAGTTGTGTTGCTGTAGACGCAGACGTTTCAGCATTTAGCTAGCTAGCTTTCTAACGTAACTTACGTAAGCTACGTAAGGTCAGGGCAGTGTTGTGTTGGCTAAACATGAGCCACTTGTATTTTTTTTTTACACCGACTAAAGTCGGTGGGTTAAGAGCCTGTGCGAGCAGTGTAACAGCGTGTTTTTGTATGACATATCAGATAGGAAGTTACGTTAACGTGAGCTGTCACGTCTGCAGTCTGACGTGTCGATACCGGAGCCGGTGGAGTCGCTAAAGTTTCTTCAGGGGGAAGTAGCTAAGGCTCCTGGCCTGCTCACCAGGTGACGTCATGGAGTCATTTGCATGGTCGTTGGTGTATCCTTCAAGTTATACATTAGACAACAGAATAATTGATTATTTTAGAAGGACACCTACAGTCACAGGGGTCATTTATGAAGTCAAAGTTTATGATTTCATTTGTATCAAGAACACAGACAAAAAGCCATGAAGAAATCACTTATTTTATTAATGTAAATATTCCTAAGAAAAGTGAAGAATGCAGAAGTGTGAGGGTGTGATGAGCAGGTGAGCAGTGATTGGCTGTCAGGGAAACAGCAGTGATAATTTATTAGTTGTTGTTGTTGGGGAAACTACGGTGGTCAGTGTTTGGTTGGAGTGGAAACTGTGGCGATCAGTCTGTGGGTGTTGGGGAAACTGAGGCGATCAGTGTTTGGTTGGAGTGGAAACTGTGGCGATCAGTGATTGGTTATTGGGGGAAACGGCGGCGATCAGCGATTGGTTTGTTGTGGGGATGGACAGAGGTGATCTTCGATCACATAAACTGATACTATTGTAAGTCTGGGAACATAACCAAGTCTTTTTAAAAGCCCGTAAATTTGCCTTTGCAAATTTGGTAAACTTTTTATTATCTAAAACAAAACCACAGGGATGGTTGTCTGCCAAAAGCTTCAACACAACTTTACACGGTTAAGAACAATGCAGCGTGAATAACGTGAGTATGAAAAGTTATTCACGAAGGGAGCGGCTAAATCTTGTAAGTCGACCACCACTCACCCACCTAGAGCAGACCTCTTAGAAAAAACTTGAGACTTATTCTGCAGAGAGTAAAAAGTCTCAAAATAATAATGAAAGAAATAAAGAGCGGTTCCCAGCTCTAGCCGAGGCAATCTGGGTTTCCCTTATCGCTCCATGCATGCAGGCTGACAGAGACTATTCAGAACGGCTGCATTTTGGTTTGTGTGTGTGAAGGAGGGAAAGAGAGAGCTCCTTGATCTTAGTTAAGGAATGGACCTTTTTTTTACTTAGTCAATCACAGTCTGTTCTATTGGTTTAATTTTCTTTATAATCTTCACTGGGAAACACTAAAGTGAGTGTATGAATATGCTGCATACTTTGCCTTCCAATAAATAAAAGTTTTACATTTATGGTAATTTCTTAGATCTAAATTATATTTGTATATCATTCAGAGTAGTTATTTTGTGCTAAGAATAGTAAATATATTAACAATACTGTATGATTCATCCGGAGATTGCGAGTTTGATTCCCGGGCTGATGCTGTAACCTTTCAAAGCTGGAGGTCTAGAGAGGGCTGATAGGGAAGAGAGGTACTTAGTCTCCCACATTAATCACGGCTCTACAGCCAATCAGGAGCGTCTGTGAGCTCATGCAAGCGGAAGGAGCGGATAGCACTGTCCTCCGAATGTGCTAAGCTGTAACGGTGTGTGATGAGCAGTTCGCAAAGATGCAGTTGGCTGGCATCTTCGGCCCTCCCGACTGAGTGGTAGTAGTAGTAGCTTAATGTGGGAGCCCCTAGTGACTAGGAGGAATTGGATACGACTAAATTAGGGAGAAAATCGGGGGGAAAATATTACTGTATGATAAATATAACACTTTAAATGGCAGATCCCGAAAACTCCACACACACCTGTGATCAGGTATTAGTATGGTCAGAATCTGATTTCTATGATCAGGGATTGATTGTCTACTCCAAAAACCCTGATTGGAGCACCCCTAGGGGAGACTGGAGTGATCAGTGATTGGTTGTTGGGGACCAGCAGTGCTTATTCAATGTGAGACTGAGTCACACTGCTGTCTGAGAATTGTGCATTGTGCTTCTGATGAAGGGAAAAAAAAATTGTGGTCTTGTGCATTTTGCAATTTGCCTTTCCATATTTATAACGTTGTCATAAAAAATCTTTCTCATCCATATTGAGAAAAAACATTGAATTAGAGGGTGTGTCTAAACTTTTGACTGGTACTGTACATGTATTAAAATGTAAATGTTCTGTTTGCGTCATTTTGTGAATTCATCAGGATGCATCTTATATCTTGTCATTTCATGGCATACAAATGTATATACACATTTTTCCTATTTTCTAAATAGGAATTCGGGTGGCGCGTTCATTCTTTAAAAAAAAAAAAATTATTAGTATGTTTGGCAATTACAAGATTCAGTGTATGTAGGGGCTGTGATTAGGTGATTGTTTTCTTCCAGAACAATTGCGGTTGAAGAGCTTGAGGAGAGTTCATGGAAGATGTCTGTGGTATCGCCTCAGGCTTATGAAGTCACAGCAGAGCATCGTCCCAACACTAAAGTGAGTGAGTGTGTGTGTGTGTGTGTGTGTGTGTGTGTGTGTGTGTGTGTGTGTGTGTGTGTGTGTGTGAGTGACAACTTGGCAAATTAGGAACCTGTAGTGTAATTGCTTTGGGGCAATTGTTTAAAACATCTTATACAGACACCAGAAGAATAGTATGTAGGAAATGTTTAGCTAAGAATGGATTAAATTAACACTTCTGGGCTTTCTGTTACTGGAAAATAATCAACCTCGCCACTCATTGCTCGTTATGATTATTATTTTATTAAAAGCGTTTAGGTAGCCCTCGAGTGGAGCAGTGGTAAAGTGCTCGCTCTATCAGGCCGAGATCACTGATTCGATCCACAGGTGATACTGTAGCCTCTCGCAGCCGAGGGTCTAGAGAGAGCAAAATTGTCCAAGGGGTGGGATGGGAGGCACTTGGTGCTCACACATGTGCTGTCCTCCGAGTGTGTGTGAGCTATCTCGTTCACATTTAAAATGACATGATACTTGTGCAAAGTTTGATTTGTTCTTTGTCTCAACAGAAAAGCAGCACTGCTGTTTGGCTGGGCCGTATTTATTTTCTTGGCTTATAAGGTGTCCAAATTAGATCATGAGTATAAGGAATATAACCCCTTCGAGGTTCTGCAGCTTGATCCGGTAAGATTTAAAACTTAATAATAATAATAATGATAATAGTAACAATAATTATAACAATAATCTAAGACTCTGTTTTGCTTTCCAAATGTCCCTGATTGGTGTGTGTGTGTTTTCTGTATGTGTGCAGGGTGCCTCAGTGTCTGAAATCAAGAAACAGTACAGATTGTTGTCCCTAAAGTACCACCCTGACAAAGGAGGAGATGAGGTCATGTTCATGAAGATCGCTAAAGCTTACTCAGCGTAAGGACTGTTTCTCAGCTTCTGTGCTTAATTTTTTACATTTATTTATAGTACTGTATTGGGACTTGTTTTGTTTGTGCTCCACACTAAGAACAGTTATAACAAACCAGAGGTCAAATATGTCTTTTATACCGTCAGTATGCCCTTCTTTTTACTAATCGCGGCCAATTAACTAGTAGCAAGCATTACACCGCTGTTGCGCTACCGCTCCTGGACTTTTTTTATTCTGCCAATGCAAGAGCGGTGTACTTCCGCTCCTCATTAATCGATCGCAGATGGTTCTTCCGGACAGATTTTAAAAAAGGGCCGGCAAACATACTTGAGCTTGAGCGGCCGCCAATATACCTGGGTCGGCCCGACCAAGTATATACTCTGTGTGTGGGGAAACACTGCATATAGTTTGGCTTTATGTAACCCTATATGTTCTATCAGCTTTAGAGTAGCGCTACTGGGTGGTGGCGGCGGCTACTGCTACTAGGTTTTGCTCTAGGTGTATTTGTTTAGCAAGCTGGAGCTCCAAAGTTGGCAAAATTGACTGTCATCTCCTGGCAACAAGATACAAAAGGAGCTGGTTTTAACAGTTATAAGGTGTCCCTTATTACAATATTATCAGGAGCTATAGATCAGTGGATCAGGACTGTTGATCAGTGCTCTCCATGAAGAAACATAACATGACTGTCTTTATTTCTGTATATTTTAACTCTGTTGCTGAACTGTAAGTGAATACCGCACGCAGATGTTTGCTCGCACTAAAAAACACTGTCTTTTGACCCCATACGTGGAGCTTTGTTGTTGAGTATCAAGTAACCGAGTCTGTCTATTGTTCCTGCTGTTGACAGATTAACCAATGATGAATCGAAGAAAAACTGGGAGACCTACGGCAATCCAGACGGCCCTAGAGGTAAACCAAAGAGTACAGCATGAGGCGCTTTAGTACCAGGACTTTACCTTCTTTTTCTCTGACTCTTGTGTGTCTTTGCTTGTGCAGTCACAAGTTTCGGGATTGCTCTTCCTGCATGGATAGTTGATCAGAAGAACTCCATGCTGGTACGTTGCTCTCAGACCTTAATGAATCATTTTGGTTATGTTTACACCACAGCGCTATCTAGTTGTCGAGTCCGATCTTTTAGGAGGTGTAGATTCATTTCTAATGTAGACTAGTCATTCTGGTGTAATATTGAGACTCGTAGATCTGAGATCTGTTGTGTGTGTGTTTGCATACTTTCTGCAGGTGCTGCTGGTCTATGGTTTAGCCTTCATGGTCATTCTTCCAGTGGTTGTGGTGAGATGATTTGTCCTAACTTCTGATATGTCTGAGAGCCATGTGGATCGAAAGATTTTGAAGGCAAATGTTGCCACTGCATGATACAAAGTGTGTGTGTGTTTGTGATGTTTAGGGTACATGGTGGTACCGTTCCATTCGCTACAGCGGCGATCAGATCCTTATTAACACAACCCAGCTCTTTATGCACTTTATGTACAAAACGCCAACGATGAACATGAAACGTGAGTACTCATGAAAGGAACAAGATGCAAAACAAAAACTGTAAACAAACCAATGAATCCCATTTCTTTTTATGTGTTATAATATGTTGTTAGTGATATTCCTTAAAAGAAATAAGAAGCCCCTGTCAGGCAAACAATGTGTAACTTAATACACAACTAACAACCACAAAAAAAAAAAAAAGATTTGCAGATAGGTGTCTGTCTACAGATATGGTCAGAACTGGCACACAGCTTTTGATCTCCTTGCCTGTTTTAATGTGAAATGATCTGACCTGTGCATGCTTTTCCACAGGACTAGTAATGGTGCTCACGGCAGCCTTCGAATTCGATCCACGTAGCAACAAAGAAGCCATTATAAGACCGACGGACAACATTGAAGTTCCTCAGGTACGGACTGGTTACGTTTGTTAATGCCATGCCCTGATGTGGAAATAAAGCAGTTGTTTAGCACTCGCAATTGGAAATGCTGTAATATTTCCTCTTAACAAATGATTAACTAGACCGTAATTGTGCAAGACCATTCTTTGCTCATGAAGCTTGCACAATTTTCAAATTTGTATGAGGGAGAGAGAGAGAGAGAGAGAGAGAGCACAGAGCTAAATATAAGCACACTAAAAGTAATATATAAAGCAACATTTTTCTAAGACTATGTTAAAGTTTTTCAGATTGGATCTGAGTCACGTTTGGTATGTGGTCCTAGATCGGATACGTGCATATCTAATATGCTGTCACGTGACTAGAAAGGGAACGGTCAGTTTGGAATTCAAGCGACTTTTTTTTGACAATCCCAAGCTTTGAATTTGCCAGAATTGCATCCATTAGTTAAAATGAATGAGTAATTATGAGGAATTATGAATTTGCGCTGTCGTGACATGCAAAGCCAATCTGACCCAAAAAATTGCAATTGTGCAATGTGAATGTAGCCAGTGTGGTCAGCGAGGCGTTATTTATAATGAATGTCTGATGTAAATAAATGAAGAAAAAAAAAATAGTTTTCCCCCCTATATACTGCTTCTATTTTCCCCAACCAAACATTTTGCTCATTTTTCTCATTTCCTGTATAAAACACGTCACGTGATTGACCACTCTCATGAGAAAGAAAGGTTTTAGGATTTAAATGCAAGCGTGTCAAGTTACCTACCTTAAGACATGCTACATGGACATTCTGACTCCATCGATGGATGTTTCTGCTGTAAATGTGATGCTGAATACTAGCTTAATTAGGATTTCATAGTAATTCATATTGTCTTGATATGTTCATAGCTGATTCGAGAGCTGGGGAACATCAACGTGAAGAAGAAAGAGCCTCCGTTTTGTTACCCCTACAGCCTGAAGGCTCGCGTGCTCGTCCTCACACACCTTACCCGGATGGATGTGTCAGAGAATATTGAAGAAGGTAGACCAATTATGTGACTCCTTTATTTGATTCATTTACATTAGGATCATCTGTATCTCTGAAAAGTATTTTACAGAAAGTGCGTAATATACAGATAGTTAACTCTTGATAAATGCTAACTGTATTATGATGAAATTGAAACTTGCAAGCGTCACACATTATTCTTAACTGACAATTGAATACCTAAGTGATTTAAGAAGACAACTTTTAAAAAAAATTATTATTTTTCAGTTCCCCAAGTGCAAAATACTGCTTTTGTTTCTCGACAAGGCTTCTAAGAATACAACATGAAATGCAGTACAGCACATTAACTGCAAGTGCGCCTTCTTGTGGCGTCAACATTGAACATAAACATGAAATAATGAAAACATGAAATAGTATCCAAGAAAAAAATTCTGCTCAGTATCTGCTCAGTATCTAAGAAAAAAATTCTGCTCAGAGATTGATGATTATCCTGATGGAATTAACATATCTTGTGCTATTAGTATCAGGACAGTTTCTTTAAAATCATATTCATGATAAACATGCTTGTTGCAGTATCTCTTTACCAGAATGATAGGGTTTCTTCAGTTTTGCCTACAAACATTTTAAGCTTGTTGGTGGATCTCTGTCTCTCTCTCGCTCTCTCTCTCTCAGACCAGAGGTTCGTGGTAAAAAAGTGCCCTGCTTTGCTTCAGGAGATGATCAACGTTGGTTGCCAGCTCACAATGATGGCTACCAGCAGAGGAGGTACACATGCTCATTGTTTTAGGATTTCCAGCCACAACACCATCATAGATCATGAGTTTTATCTGTTCACACGGTTTATGTGATTGATTGAACGGCAGGGTTCCGCGCTCCCAGACTGTCCTCTATTGAGAACTGTATGAAGCTGAGCCAGATGGTTGTGCAGGGGCTGCAGGAGGCCAAGTCTCCTTTACTGCAGCTGCCCCACTTTGAGGAAGAGCACCTCAGATACTGCATTTCTAAAAAGGTATGTGCGTCTTCTTACCTAGAGCCTAGTATATGTGTGTAAAATATATATATATATATAATATACACACGTGGACAAAATTGTTGGTACCCTTCGGTCAATGAAAGAAAAACTCACAATGGTCACAGAAATAACTTTAATCTGACAAAAGTAATAATAAATAAGAATTCTATGAATGTTAAGAAATGAAAGTCAGACATTGCTTTCAACCATGCTTCAACAGAATTATAAAAAAAAATTAACTCATGGAACAGGCCTGGACAAAAATGATGGTACCCCTAACTTAATAGTTTGTTGCACAACCTTTTGAGGCAATCACTGCAATCAAACGAGTCCTGTAACTGTCAATGAGACTTCTGCACCTCTCTGCAGGTATTTTGGCCCACTCCTCATGAGCAAGCTGCTCCAGTTGTTTCCGGTTTGAAGGGTGCCTTTTCCAGACAGCATGTTTCAGCTCCTTCCAAAGACGCTCAATAGGATTGAGGTCAGGGCTCATAGAAGGCCACTTTAGAATAGTCCAATGTTTTCCTCTTAGCCATTCTTGGGTGTTTTTAGCTGTGTGTTTTGGGTCATTGTCCTGTTGCAAGACCCATGACCTGCGACTGAGACCCAGCTTTCTGACACTGGCCAGCACATTTCTCTCTAGAATCCCTTGATAGTCTTGAGATTTCATTGTACTCTGCACAGATTCAAGACACCCTGTGCCAGATGCAGCAAAGCAGCACCAGAACATAACAGAGCCTCCTCCATGTTTCACAGTAGGGACAGTGTTCTTTTCTTGATATGCTTCATTTTTCCGTCTGTGATCATAGAGCTGATGCGCCTTGGCAAAAAGTTAAATTTTTGTCTCATCTGTCCACAGGACATTCTCCCAGAAGCTTTGTGGCTTGTCAACATGTAGTTTGGCATATTCCAGTCTGGCTTTTTTATGATTTGTTTTCAACAATGGTGTCCTCCTTGGTCGTCTCCCATGTAGTCCACTTTGGCTCAAACAACGACGGATGGTGCGCTCTGAAACTGATGTTCCTTGAGCATGAAGTTCACCTTGGATCTCTAGAAGTCTTTCTGGGCTCTTTTGTTACCATTCGGATTATCCGTCTCTTTGATTTGTCATCAATTTTCCTCCTGCGGCCACGTCGAGGGAGGTTGGCTACAGTCCCATGGATCTTAAATTTCTGAATAATATGTGCAACTGTAGTCACAGGAATATCTAGCTGCTTGGAAATGGTCTTATAGCCTTTACCTTGAACATGCTTGTCTATAATTTTCTTTCGAATCTCCTGAGACAACTCTTTCCTTCGCTTCCTCTGGTCCATGTTGAGTGTGGTACATACCATGTCACCAAACAACACAGTGACTACCTGGAGCCCTATATATAGGCCCACTGACTGATTACAAGATTGTAGACACCTGTGATGCTAATTAGTGGACACACCTTGAATTAACATGTCCCTTTGGTCACATTATTTTCAGTATTTTCTAGGGGTACCATCATTTTTGTCCAGGCCTGTTCCATGAGTTTATTTTTTTAAATAATTCCGTTGAAGCATGTTTGAAAAGCAATGTCTGACTTTCATTGGTTAACATTCATAGAATCTTTTTAAATTATTACTTTTGTCAGATTAAAGTTATTTATGTGACCATTGTGAGTTTTTCTTTCATTGACCGAAGGGTACCAACAATTTTGTCCATATATATGTATATATATATGAGTGTTATTTATTAAAATAATCCGTTTCCCGTCATGCTCTGTCTCAGTACAAGGTACGGAGCATTCAGGACCTGGTGAGTCTGAAGGACTCGGACAGGAGGAACATGCTGCGGTTTCTGGGAGAGGAGAAGTATGACGAGGTTATAGCAGTCCTCGGAAGCTTCCCCCACATTACCATGGAAACCAAGCTTCAAGGTAAGGAGAGTAGGCCTCGCCTTTGTGGTATCTGTACTTACATCCTGTTTTCCGAGTGATTCTTAAAATGTTTTAATTTTTCTATTAAGTGCTGGATGATGAAGACAGTAACAACATCACAGCAGGATCCATCGTCACAGTTACGGTTACCTTGACACGGAAGAGGATGTCCGTAAGTACTGAGTGTTTCTTAGTGGTCCTGACAAATTATTGAATTACCACACTTAGAGGTTTGTACTTCTTAAAAAGTCACAGATGTCACAGATATGGCACAAAAATTTTTTTATTTGGTCTTCAGGTGTAGTATTACTAAATCGTCCTTAAACATTAGTTTGATTATCCAAATAATTCTTTGTCTTTATCTGGAGAGGTGTGTTGGCTGTTGTACTGTTACACACGGTTGTGTTTCATCAATGCCTAAGCATCATATGTCATAGAAAGCCTCATGTCATAGAAATCTCTCAGCTTGATATTTCATTTTTAAAAGTTTGCTTTATTTCTGCATGTGGCTTGGGTGGTTTTTTGTTATAACCTGACTAATAGAGACTAAAGACCCTCATTCAAAATCACACTGTGATTTCTGATTGTTTTGATCAGTGGGAAATTTCACTTAAAAAAAAAAAAGAAAAAGAAAATCCCACCGTGCAAGTCAGGCAGTCTTTTTGCCCATTATCTGCGATAATCAGCATTGCAGCACAAAAATGTTAGGCTTCTCTGCCTCTTCGTGGCACCTTATGGATTAGGTAACGTCTGTATCTACGCGTATCAACAAAGACACCTCATAATATATCACAGTATTAATGATTTCCTATGTTTATCTTGAGCACAGCCCTGTTGCAGGGTATTCATATAGACTGGATAGTGTTATTGATGAACATTTTATTACCCAAAAATGATCACCTTCTTCTTCATCACATAAATAGATGATCGCTGATCATACTTATAATAAAAGATGCATAAATACAGATGATAGTATATACAGATAAAAGCTGATCTTATACCGGACATATTTGTAATCTACCTAGTCTTGGGTGAACGTGATTTAAACATGTGCCTCGCACTGGTGTCCAACCTTATCCAGAAAAGGGCCAGTGTGGGTACACGTTTTCATTCCAGCCAAGCAGAAGCCACACCTGATTCCACCTGTTTAATTAGTCATACTTGGCTTTCAATAGATTATAAGGTGTAGCATTTGCTTGTTTGAAATGAAGGCTTGTACCCTCACCAGCCCTTTTTTGGATAAGGTTTAATACATGCTCCCTGCTCAGTGCTTGTAGTTACAGGGGCCAGCCACAAGAGGGCAGTGTAATGGTTTCAGTAGTGATGCACCAAAAAAGGAGAATAAAGGCTGACCAATTTTATAAAAATAAAAAAAAAGTCATAAAATAAAATTGAAAATATTAAAAACCTATAAATTCAAGCATTTTGCTAGTTTATGCACAACTATTGTAATTATATGAACAAATATAGTTGTTTGTTTTGTTTCTGTAGTTTGAGATCATTCATTTGGAATTATTTTTTTTACATAATGTTAGTGAAAAGTATTAATCATTTGTCCAGGAAAGTGTCATGTCTTTCCCAACATTTAGATACTTTTCTCAAAAAAAACTTTTTTTCCTGTCGTCCCATGGTCACTGTATTAAGTAAACAGGCATGCTGGTGCTCTGTTTCATCCGTTGAGCACTGGAGTGCAGCGCTACTCTTGAAATAAGTTGCACTGAGAAAAGAATCTTAATGTAGTCATAGTACTGGTTATTTGCAGTCCCAGTTGTGATGATGTATTGGTGAATAGTTCCTTCTGTTTTTGTTATAATTATATAACAATGCATGTCTTTCATTTTTAGGAGGTTTTCGAGAAAGAGCAAGAGACTCCGGCGCCTGCGGAGGAGGCCACCACAGAAGAGGCGGTACGTCTTTCACATTCAAATAAGGCTTTGTTTAACTTTGAATTTAATAATCATCTTCTTTATATTACAGCTATAACTGATTCAATGGGTTTCCTTAATTTTTCCAGCAAGGTGATGGTGCAAAGAACAAAATGAAAGTCTGGCAGAACAAGAGTAAAGGTGCTAAGAAAGCAGCCAAGTCCAAAAAGAAGAAACTGACGAAGAAAAAGCCAGTCTCTCAGCAGCAGGTCAAAGGGGACAAGGCCAAACAGGCCAACGGCAATGTCGCAGGAACTGTAAGTCATCCATCCTGGGTTTGATTCATTTGTGGTTCATAAGATGAGTTTCTTTCTTTCGAAAGACTACTACTACTGTTTTGGTTTTTCCAGGAGACACCCGCAGCAGCCAAAGAGGAAGACGAAGAGCTCTCGGACAAGGGCAGCGAATCGGACGAAGCGGAGGCGAACAAGGACTCGCCCAGCGAGAGAGATGACGAGAGTGACAAGCAGAGCGACACCGAGGCAGACGAGGTCACAGGCGATGACGAGCAGGTGCACAGTTCTGTCCCCTGTAAATACATAAATAATAAAGGTAGCTCCTCAAACCAGAGTAAGATTTTGTAATGCGGTCTTTAGGAGTGGGAGGCCCTGCAGCAGAGCATCCAGCGGCGAGAGAGAGCCTTGCTGGAGACCAAGTCGAAGATCACGCATGCCGTGTACAGCTTGTACTTCCCAGAAGAGAAGCAGGAGTGGTGGTGGCTTTATATCGCTGACCGCAAAGATCAGACCCTGGTGTCTATGCCTTACCACGTCTGCACTCTAAAAGACACAGAGGAGGTGAGCGAGAGCGAGCTCCTGTTAGATTCTGTAGGTGTTATCTTTAGCAAACATGACCATGCTTTCTCAAGGTTAAGAGTGATGACTTGTATAAGAGTATAATGGTAAATACTGATAGAATGAATGTGAGTATGTGTCAGTGAATTGTGTGTATCTTGGTATTGTTTGTGTGCGTTGACAGTGTGTGTCTGCGCGAGAGAGGGGAGAGAGACTAGCTTCATCTTTTCCACAGCAGCTTGTTGCTAGGCAACATCCATGCTGCAGTGTCTGGACATTTAAAGAGACAGAGTTACTGAGCAAAGTGTTTAGATTAATTGGTCATAATTCACCTGGTGCTATAGACATACAGTATGACTTAAAAATGCAGCGTTTTCATTTATATGGTTTAGTAAGTAAATCGGTATTATGTTTGCTATACATTTGTTTGATTTATTTATTTATTTTTGTGTGCAGGTCGAGCTGAAATTTCCTGCTCCATCCAAAAAAGGGAACTATCAGTTTTCAGTTATCTTGAGGTCGGACTCGTTTATGGGCCTGGATCAGATTAAACCGCTGAAGGTCAGTTTCTTTGTTTTTGTTGTCAAAACAAAAACAAGAGCAAAATGCTTTCTAGTCCAGTGGCATATAATTGACGTGTTGCTTTTGTGTTGTTCGTCCAGTTGGAGGTGCATGAAGCGAAGGCCATGCTGGACAACCATCCACAGTGGGACATCCCAGAGACCGAGGAAGAAGAAGAGGACCAGGAGGACAGCGATGGAATCGAGGAGTCAGAAGAAGATGACGAGGACAACGACTAAACCCATCCGACATGATGCTATTCGATTCAACATGAACTGACTCACACACACCCATGTGCCCTGTCATGTTCTCACTCATACCCATACAAAACTTTGTAGCCAAAAAAGTGCCGCCATACACAATGTAAACACAAACATGTGACGTTTATAAAAGGTATGTCATGACCCTTCATGGTACCTTTTTTTTAAAAAAACTAAACAAAAACAAAAAACACTCGTGATCTGTTTACTTTGAAATCCAAAATGGCTGCCCGGTCTCTTTCATGAAGTCCACCCTGAGGACTAGCATTTACCAGAAATAAACAGACTGCTTACTTAAAAACAGACACCTCATCCCCCCCCCCCCACAATATTTTTATTTTTTATTTTTCCCACTATAAATTTTTATAGTGTAACAGATCAAGTCAGTGGACAAGCTAATGTCTGATGCACACTATGTTAAGTGGCAATGCCCAGTAAATATATAAATATATCAAATATCATCTCATTTCCATTCACATCTTGGAAGCGGTGCATCAGTTCAGCCTGTGGCTCTCCTCATCTCTTCCTTATGACATTTCAGACATTCCACAGCGAGGTTTTTTGTAGTGCACTCTTTACCCCTGATAATGACCAGCTTTTTATGGTTTAGTGTTTCTTGGTCCACACCTAACAGTGGTGGTGCAACATCCAAACTCAACCAATCCCTAACTCAAATTCAGACTCGCTGCCAGCAAATAAACTCCAGTTGCTCCATAGGACTGTGTCAAATTGGACAGTGAAAAGGCTTAATAGCAGAGTGACTTCATGGTTCTGTACTGGCATCCCGTAAACACTTTTACAATCCTTTTTTTTTTTTTTTTTTTTTCCTATTTTAGATCACATTCCACTTATAAGCTCTGCCTTATTATTATTGAAGAGTACGGTATAGTGAGCATCACTTTGAACTACATAAACATTATGGAAGATTTTGATCTTATGAAACATCTGTTTAGTTTTACAAAACCAGTAATCAAATCTAGTTATCCTTATTATAACCTTATTCAAAAAAAGCCTATTTGTCCCAGTGAAGGGCGGGTGATTCAGATTGTGGCGATCATAGGCCTATGAGCAAGCCCTTTTCCTCCCTCCTTAAAGTTTTGCTAGTTAAAAAAAAAAATCTTTTGTCTATTTTTGTATCTATTAATTTCTGTGGGCCTATGGATGTATTTCACCAGTGTGTTTGGACGTAGTTTCTGAGAAGTGAAGTGTGTGTCGGGGGGTGGTATTGACTGTGCAGAGGCGACGTACTGTCTTGTGGTTTCAAACAGTCAATTGTGTGGGTCTGTTTTATGTCAGCCGGATGAGCGGAAAGGGAGAAGCTTTATACTTGCTCCCGAGAAGCTCTTTGTTTACGCTGTGACATGTCTATAGTAGTGATGTGGAGATTACTAATGGGCTGGATGCCCCCCTGATTCCCCATCAGGCCTCTGCTATAATAATAAAAGGGGATGGATTTGGCCTTCCTGTGGACGTAGTTATTTTTTATTTTCATCAGTGGGATTTTTTCCCCTATCATTTCTATTGTTTTTTTTTTTTTGGATGGCTGCATGAACGTAAAATGTTGGCCTGTGAGATCTGTACATTGGAGCTTTCATAAAAAAGCGTTCTGCAGGTTGTCATAAATTGTGGATACGTGTAATATAAAATCTCTCTTTTTCTCTCATTTTGCCCCTTTTTCGTCTTCAGTTATATTATTATTATTATTGATAATACAGGACTTGATGGAGCCCAGTGCCATGTGTGTGTTTTAAGGGTTCATCTTGAAGTTTGCTAATTTTTGGTAGCCCATCTTACATTTTTTGAATTAGCATAGTCTAAACAAAATGCTTTTTGTGTATTTACAAAGGAAGCATTGTATCTTGGTTTCACGTTCACACACTCATGCACGTGCTTAAATTATACACATTTTTTTCAAGTGGGTACACAGGTTAGTATTACAGCTCCAAACCAGTGTAGACCTTTAGAACGATGTCTAGGGAAGCTGTGAAAAGGAAAACACACACACACAGTACATACACATGCTTACACACCGTTTTTGTCCAATAAAGGCTTGACATGTACAGCCCTGCAAAACAAGCCGTAAAACAGGTGTAGTGTCCAGAAAACCAGTATGTCTGCCACTTTTGTTTACGAAAATACTCATTGTACAAAATGGAAAATATATATTATTTGTATTTAAGTCATTTCAAATAAAATAATTTTTAAAATGACTTTTTTTTTTTTTTTTTGACTAATCACAGATACACCTACTGTTTTTCTGGTACAAAGGAATTACAAACGCACAAATTCATTTCTAGGTTGATTGGATTAAACTTTTTTTTTCTTTTTTTTTTTAAAGAACTCATCACTGAGTTGCATAATTCTTAAAAAAAAAAAAATCCAGTGCAAAGCCTCAAGTACCCATTTCGGGAGAAGTTAAATGGCTTTAGATGAGATATTGAATAATCTGCATTTTAATTCGTTTACACTTCACTGTGAAAAGGCGACTTCTTTACAGACCAGCTTTTATTAAATGAAATTTTTATTTATTTTATTTTATTTTATAAAAGCACATATACATCCGTGTTTAAAAAAGGGACGTTGCGCAAATGTCGGGGTTTCCTCCACTCATCAATCCCTGTATATTTGCTTATAACCAGGCTGGTGTAGTTTACATGATCAGCGATTATTAAACAGAAGTCGGATTTATTAAACGCACTTGTATTTGCTCAACAGAGGATTCCGCGTCTTGGCGTCGTTTCTCCAACCTTGTGTGTGTTTTTGCGCGTTAAAAATTCACCCTCATCCTTTCATTTATTTATTTGTTTGTTTAAGAATGAGACTTTATTTAAAATAAATCAATTCAATGCGACACTATGGCGAGCATATGGAATTTTACATGAGAGCTTTGCCTCGAAAGATTTCCAAATGATCTAATAATAATAATAATAATAATTGGATTTACTTTTTTTTATTACAAAAAATGCACTCATCATCCTGTACATTTCGTTCCAGTTTCGTTTTTAGTTCTTTATTAAAGAGAAACAGTCGTGTTTTTTGTAATCCTGGATGTGAAGCGCATATGAGGTAGGCCCACTCACAGAACCTTCCTGATGTGCGTGTGTGTGTGTGTGTGTGATGGATGGGGGGGGGGGGGGGGGGGGGGGGGGGGGGGTGTTTAAACTCAGGTCGGATTGTAAATAAAACATTTATACAGAGGGGTGTTACATAAGTGCCACTGCATGACGAAAAAAAAGCCCCAAAGGCAAACTGGGCGCACTGGGACTCGGGTTGAGCCGTTCCACACCGACACGGAGAGCTCCTCCAGCTGCAGGTCTGTACTCCAGCCGTCACTCTAATGATGATGATGATGATGATGGGGAAATGATGCAGATGTTTTTTTTTTTTTCTTCTTCTTTTCTTCCTGTAATCGGAAATCCTGACCTGGCGCATTTTTTACGCAATTTGCACAAGGCCTACTTTTCTGGAAATATGAATAAAATGTGTTTAATGAAAGGTTCATGAACGGATAAATAATGAAATAACCGGAGGTTCTGTTAAACATCGAGCTCCCTCTCGGTCTGGACTCCGCCGGCTCCCTCTCCTCTCCTCTCCTCTCCTCTCCTCTCCTGTTTTCCCCGCAACCGAGAAAACGCTTCATCCGCATTAGCGGCGCGCGCGGGATCCGCCAAATCGAACCGAGCTCGCGGCTTCCGGGGGGCGAGGCGAGTCGGTGTGCGCGCGCTAAGACCCGTGAGGACCAACGAATAGCCGGGACACCCATAAACGCCGAGGTACAGTGTGTATGTTTTTGCACGGTTTTTTTTTTTTTGCATCGATAGACGGAGAACGTGCGCGCGGCGCCCGCGCGTGTGTGTGTGTGTGTGTGCGTGCGTGCATATGCGTGTGTGTGTGTGTGTTAATGCGATGCAAGGTGGGTACGAGAACCGCAAGCACGCGTCAAGTTCCAAAGCGCAGCTCTGACTCTGGATTCCATTCGACATCTAGGATGTTTATGGTTTACAAAGAATGCAGTGTTTTTACAGAGCGGCGTTATAACGCGTCACGATGGTGCACGCGCTCACGCACCGGGGTGTAGCCTGAACTCCGAGTTGCACTTAGATGTGCGTCTTTCCAATCTTTTATATAGAAATACTTGTAATAATAATAAATAATAAAGTTTTTTAAAATATTTTTTTTTAGGAGGGATTGTTATTTTCGCAGAGAGATAGGTGTGTGTGTGTGTGTGTGTGTGTTCTCCTGGGATGGTGTGCCCCACCTGCGCATTTGCCTTGTCAACAAATCTCAGGATGCATGTTAAGCCTGTGCACAGAGCTGCTATTAAACACCACACCACCATACTTTTCATCCTGTCCTATTTGCATGTTCATGTGGTCAGCCTGTGAGTTTGATTCTGTGCAGTGGCACGAGCTTATCATCAAGGAGCTAATGATTAAACATGGTTATGTCTTTTTAGAGCACCTTAGCTTGTGACGTTCAATCCTGAAGTACATTAGTGAGGCATCAGCTTATAGTGTTCTTTTTTTGGCTTCTTTTACACACACACACACACACACACACTGCACACTTAAATGCACTGTGCAGTGGTGTGTGTGATGAGACCCTGAGGCAGCTTGCCAGCCTGAATAGGGAGACACACACACACAGTCTTTATTATTGGATCAAACAGGCCACTAGAGATGAGGGTCTGATATGTGTAGGAGTTTTCAAGGTTGGAAAAATAAGCTCTCACCAATCCTGGAAAAAAAAAAGAAAAGGTTAGTTTAAACACTTTTGCTGTAAAAGAGGGCGACATCATTTACTCCTTTTGACCTTCAGGCCTGAGACAGAATCCTGTACTTTTTTCCTCAACCTGGAAACGGTGTATACATAGTGGATGGTAAAGCAATGGGATGGTTAAGAGTGTGTAAATGCTAAGCATCATGGCGATGTACACATACCAATATTCACATTAACATATGATGAGTATGTTATTTTCCTTGAAAGATGTGACTACTTTTAAAGTTGAAGTTCAAGGTCACTTAGAGTAAGTAAGTCAAAGGCAGACGTCATCTATATGGACTGGCTGTTCAGTAAGTGTAAAACTTCAATCCCTGATGAACTAATATTCTCCTTTACCTGACCAGTGATATAAGGAGGGTTGCAAATATTGTAAAAGCCAGTGCCAATTCAATTTGCTCACCTTTTTAGAGTAGTGAGCTAGCAGGTGTTCCTGGCATCACTCTGCTTCATGGAGATATTATGGCAAATAATCGTAGACAAAGATGGGGAACTACAACATACTAATACAGGCTGTTGGGATTTTACGAAGCACGAGGGAGGAGAAGATGACAGGTTTTGTTGCCATGGTTGCAGTTTATACATCAAATATGGATTTTATAATACTCAGCGGATACCCAGAGCTTGTTTTTATAGCAAGTAATAAGAATGAAATTAAATAATTTTCCACAAAGGCAAGGTCAGACCGTGTGTCGATGCACAGAAACATTTCTGTTCTAAGGTTTAAAAATGCTAAAGTGTTCAAGATGAAAAAAGGGTGATTTACATGGAGTGGATGGTGTTTATATTTTTGAAATACATATGCACCAGAGTGATGCATAAGAAGCTAAGAAGAAGAAAATCCATCTTTTTCTCTTTTTTTTCAGTGTTCCCTTTTTTGGTTGCTAATTTAAGAGCTTTTGCATGGGCTTTGTGAGGTGTGTACTGTATGTACACGGAACCTGGCAACCCAGTTTAACGATACAGTGTTAAGTCTTTAATTATGTCCTTGTTAATGTCACCCTGAGTACATGAGACAATTCATGCTCTAAAAGTTGAGTGAGTTTCATTTGATCTCTCATTGACCTGCCTTTGCCTGCTCTTAGTTCGGAAGTCAAATCAGGTCATTTTATTCAGTCTAGCCAAAACATTTCCATACCCAGCCACATCTTTTCACTTCACAATCCATCCAATGGGGTACATCTTTTCAGCAGTCAAACGACTCAAGCTTGTTAATTTAATGCACCCATTAAAAGGTTTGATTTGATCACAAGCCTCTTGGCTTCAGTTCCACTTGACTCTTCTGTGCTCAGTCTGTTCTGTCCAGTGTTAACATGCAAGGCATGAAAACAAATGTCCTTGTATGAGGTTGCAGGTAGATGGAAAGACCAACACATTACTTAATGGCGGAGCTGGCGACTAGTCAGATGTGTGCTCCAGCACTCAGAGTGGGTCTTCTTCTTCTTCTTCTTCTTCTTCTTCTTCAATATTTCAATATTCAGGCTTTTTGAGAATAAAAAAACACCTGAAGCCTTCAATTCTGCTCAGTTTGGTGTAATCTGATTTGTATTGTGTTCTCCATGTAGATGTTTTTCTTCACAATTGTTGAGACTGTAGGAACACAAAATGTGAGCAAACAGCAATTACTTTGTATACACATTAGGCATAATGCAGTTCTAACTTAGAAGCTAGGTGATAATATTATTAATCAAAACTAAATGGAACAGAAGGAAAACAGCTGGTGAAGTACAAGTGTATTTACACAATTTAAAATGGTTGTTTTTTTTCAGTCTTTACAGTGTTCCTATTCTGTTATGGACATAAAACAAAACTTCAAATGTAGTTACTAAATTATTACATTATAAATGTAACAGTTATATATAATATAATATTAAATTGTATTTTTTTCTGGCATTTTCTTGTATTTAATGAGTACAGTCAAGGGTAAGGCAGTATGGAGGTGAGGAATATAAACCATCGGGATATAATAAGTTACTCGTAATGTCTCCAGTTGGTCCACTTTCGAATGATCCCAAATAGTGTACAATGTCATGCTAGTGTGCTGTGTAGGATCAAGTAGTGCTCTTGTTTTGGGGTTAGAGAGGGATTTGGTTTAGAGGCTAGTTAGCTTTGTAGCTTCTATTAGCCGTGGACGAATTGGTGATGTGTGTCATGAACATGTCATCGTGTTGGTGGTAGCTCACGCTCACATTAAACAGCAGTAATAAAAGATCAAGCACAAAATCGAAGGTTCGGAGACATCCAGATTCAGAATGACTTAGAAGCAATTACTGGGGAGAAAAGTGATGTTTAAGATGACATAATACCAGATGCTCTTGACTCTTTTCAGAATTGTGGACCACCACTGAGTCTTAAGTTTATAATACTGTACCTGACTACGGGTATGGGTAGGAATGTTCTCAAATTCCATGATATGATATTCCTGACAAATTGCTCACAGCATTAATGTAGTTTATATTTAGATGCATAAAGCATTCACACCATGGAGGTTGTCAGGCTTAATTTAGCAGTGACCCTCTGGAACCGTGCTACAATGGTGAAACACACACATACTGTATAATATTTCTTATGCATTTGTTCTTGCTTATTCATCTTCAATCTTAATTTCTGAAATGTCCCTGTGAGTACGTATGCATGTATTCACAAGTGTGTGTGTGTGTGTGCATTTCTGTGTCTGGTGCAAGTGGGTGCTGAACTGCTCTCGATTTGAATGCCTACGTTTAAAAAAAAAATTGGCACTGCCTTTGATTCTCTCAATTGCCCGTGAAGTGGTTCTTGAGGGAGGGCCGACACCCCACTCTGCCTACAAGCCGAAATGCGGCATAAATATAATCAAATATGCATGAGTGTTAATACAGTGCTAAAGTGGCTTTTGCAGAAACAATTCCAGAAGACATGGTTGTATAATAAAAGCACAATACAGCCTGCAACATTTAGTTTTTTTTTCTTTTACTGTTTTGCAGATTATTATTATTTTTTTTTATATTGTGAACAGAACAAATGAACCATTGTTTTGTGTTTTAATAAGTTAAAAATTCCACAGAAAAAAATATTTACATTCTCAATTCCCTGTTACGTCTATCTAAAAGCATACACTTAGTACTTTCTAAGAGAATGACGTTAAACCAGGCAGGACATGTTTGTTATGATTATTATGAGTATTATGATTATCATTATTCAATAGTCTGTGGTTCACTTTTTGCCCTCGGTGATTTAATAAGTTATTGCTCCTAGAGTGAGAACGTGCACAGGGTGCTAATATTGTACATACTTTGGAAAAACATCCATGTATGAAAACATATAATCGTTACAACGATGAAGGTTTGTGCAAGAATATTTTTCTATTTTCTACTTTTCTATTAATCTTAGTGTGCTAGTCAAGTAAATATAAAAGGACTGAAAGTCTATAAAAATGTAGCCTTCAACTAAATTGACAAGATAGCACCCAATTACGAATTACAATAATTCCTTACTAAAAAAACATGGCAATGAGTGTAATCTTTAGAAAAAGGTGAAATTGTTCTGAAAGTTTTAGTGGCATTATTAGTAACAATACATGCTTATATGCAGTACCAATAGCCATGTTATCTAACTCAGTTATCCTTAACGTTATTCCTGGAGGATCACTACCCTGCATATTTTAGTCTTTTTCCTGCCCTACCGCACCTATTTCAATTAAGAAAAGGATGCTAATTAGCTGATTGTGTAAATCAGGTGTGCCAGGAGCTGAGAAAGCACAAAAGCACATTGATATAACCGACCTTAGGAAGATCAGGCGTAGCGTTTGCTCTCCTTCCTCAACTTCACTTTCTTAACTTTCTCAAATTCATGGGCTCATGTTTTTCCACAATGCCAGTCCCTCTCACATAAATGTTCATCTGTGTCAATTATTTTTCCTAAATAATATTATTTTCTCTAATATTATATCTGCCCTTTTTGTGGTTGTTTTGTACTTGTAGGAGAACATAATCAAAACCTTGTGACTGTGCTCTGGAGCCAAGCCCGGACCTTTCCATTAACCGAGATCCCTGTGTGCATGTCTTTATTAGATTTTTATGACTTTTCAGTCTTTCAGCATGTCAGGTGCTGACAGATATATGGTATTTTTAAATATCATTTTTTATGACCATTTGAATAATAATTAAAAATGCACAACCTTATATACTGTACAGGATTTTTTTTTCTCATAGAAATCTCAGAAGCGTTCTATATTCAACTATTATAACATGGAAGTTTATATATAATATGTATGTAAGATGTATTCTTTGTTATTCCAATTGGGAGAATATATGGCTCTTGAGTACTGGTCTGGCTCTTAGCAGAGAACCAATCAATAAAGACTTTCAGTTGGTTGAAGAGAAAGAGGTTGAAAGAGGGCAAAGCCTCAAAAGGAAGAACTTTGCTCATTTATTTAATCCACAGAAAAAATTAGCTCCGACTGACGGGGCCAAGCTGTTTAGACCTTGTTCCACAATGGCTCCTTTGTGCAACGTGGTTTCCTAATTTACATGCAATTTTTGAGTCCGTTATTCATTCAGTTTGAAAACTTTGTTCTGTCAGAGTCAGGCATGTTCGTTTGATCGAGGCTTTTGTTTTCGCGGGAGAAAATGAGAGAAACGACTCTGTTTAAGAAACCTTAATTAAAAGGTGAGGAGATGAGGGAGACTTGGAGACGATTAAGGATTTAATCTTTGGTTTAAAGATGAATAATTATATATATATATATATTCTGTTTTTAAATAAATGTATGCATACAGTAAGTACAGTATAAACTGTACCTGCTGTATGCATGCATTTATTCAGAAACAGAATAATTAACAGGATGAATATGTACAGGGTACTCCGTTCATATTTATTTAGTGGTTATATATAGAATAAACGTATGAATTGTGTTTGCTGTGATGTGAAGATAATGAATGATTTGTAGTGTGATTTTGTTAAAACTCCAAAGACTGATTATTCTCCAATAACGGCACATCCTGACTTGTTTCATTCTTCCATTACTACAGTGCCAACAGTGAGATTTCTACTGACTAAAATTGACATGTTGTTATCACCTATGCTACAGCAGGTACAAACAGTTTTTTCCTTCCTTTTGTGATGTGAAAGTTAAGAACAACAAGCAGTTTGTTCCAAAAAAGCAAAACTGCTTAGACTTATGCAGGGCAGAGCTACACTTCAGTTACAATGTCCTGATACACTTTGGGAAATGCTAAATAAATCTCATATAACACAGGGATTTTTAAAAACAGGGGTTTCCTTCCATCGAAAAAAAAAAAAAAAGTCTTTGCAAAAACATGCTTTCCAAGCGCTCCAAACCAGCAGGCGCGCGATATAACTAGGCCGCGATATGCACATGTCAACACTGAAAAAAAAATACCTGTGTACATGTGGATAAGACCTTTGTGTATTATTAATCTTTTTCAAGTTAAGCCTTATTTGTCACATATACATTATAGCACAGTGAAATTCCTTCTTTGCGTATCCCAGCATAACTGGGGTCAGAGCACAGGCTCAGCAATGATACAGCGCCTTGGAGCAGATAGGGTTAAGGGCCGTGCTCAAGGGCCCGACAGTGGAAACCTGGTGGAGCTTGGGCTTGAACCACCGATCTTCCGATCAGTAACTCAGTGCCTTAACCCACTGAGCCACCACTGCCCCAATTCCCAATGAATTGCATGTTTCTAGAACATTGATATGATATAATAATTATTATTATAACCACAGAATTAAATGCAGGAATTAATTGGAGGAGTGTTCAAGTCAAACCAAGACTTTCAATGAAATTTCTTGTGAATGAAGGCGTAAAACCGATTGACATTTACAGAAGAAGCCGCAGTAAAACATTTGCATTTGTCTGTGGGAGCTGTACACACACTCACAGGAACTTCGGGTGTGAGTTATTGCAACATCCGTTGTACAGTCCTGACCTTGTTCCAAGCCATTTCTACATGTTTGGGCCATTAAAGGAATTCCTGGGAGCCCAGCGTTTCAGTCATGCCGGAGGAATCCAGCAATTAGACAAACACTGGAATAAGTGCATTCGTGTAACAGGGGATAATATAGAGTAATAAAGGGAGTGTTTTCCCCTCACATAACTGTGTTCTGTTATTGTGCACAATGAAAAGTCCTGTTTTGACTTGAACAACCCTTGTAGGTCCAAAATATTAGTTTGTGTTGAAGAAAATGTTTTTTTATTTACACCACTTTTAACATAATGTTAATTATTTCATTATGTTAGTTTGACAAACACTGTAAAATGCTGTATAGTATATATTTTAGAGGAAAGTTCTGATTTGTAACAGAATTGAAAATACACAGCATAAAGTCGTTGTAACAGGGTGTGAAAAGAGCTATTCCCTAAATGTATCGTGTTCGTGTGTGTGTGTGTGTGTGTGTGTTTTATCTCCCTCAGTGTAATGTTGCTGGAGTGTTTGTTGCCGAGGGAATGAGACTGCGTGGCAGGGATCTGGAGGATTCCACCGGCTCCTGGATACCGAGCGTCCTGCGTGTGCAGAGTGTCAGACTCCGCCTTCGACTCGATCGCCGTACAGACAGGGGGAGGAGTCTCTGGCAGCTGGTCGATCTGAACGCAGAAACGGTGCCAAGTGGGCGGGGCTTGTGGGATAGGACAATTCCTAATTGTTCAGAAAGTAAGAACGGCATTATTACTTATTATCTGTATATTTTTTCCTGCAGTTTTGCATGGAAAATTCTAGACTAAGCTGGTCCGTGAACCATTAAAATATATTTTTTGTTATATTATTGTAAATAAAATTCACGTAACAAGTTTGCCTTATATCTATTGCTTAGATTTTATAATTATTAACCATTAAATCTTAATCTCTATATTTAAATAAATTAAAATATATAATAAACTAATAATAAATTATATAAAATAAATAATAAATAATATAAATTAATAAAAAATATTTATAAAAGGAAAGGAAAATGAAACCTTTAAAAGGAAAGCTCTACAAAAGGCCAATTATTATTATTATTATTAATTTATATAAATATTTATGAATAATACAACTATTTATAATTATCATAAAAAATAAAAAATATTAAAAATAAGACAGTATTTGATCTGTCGATAGTCTGTTGAACGTTTTGCTTTTAACCTGGACCTATACTTTAATGCTATTTATTTTCCCTTTAAATGCGAAGGGCCCCATAGATTTTACACTTCAGATGATATTAAATATATGGTGCAGTTTTTTCCTTAAGCAGTTATCAGTAGAACAGTTATTGTTGATTGCGCAATAATATCTGTCAAATATCATGCTTTGCCCTGGATTCAGTGACAGAAACAATTTAAAAAAAGGATGGAATGTCAAAGCGTAAAGAGAAACCTTAAAGATATCTATAACTTAGATAAATGGACACAGCAGAAGGAAGGGAGAGAAAGAACAGAAGAAGAAATGTTCCCTTCATTAAACACAGACTCAGGATTTAGGGTGTTAGTGAGCTTTGAAAGGGTGATGTTTAGCATGTGTGTTTCTTAATGATCTTTGTCTCTGAGATCACAGATGGAGTGTGTGTGTGTATGTGTGTGAGAGAGAGAGAGAGAGAGAGCGAGAATTCCCCACTTTTCCATCTTAGTCCCTTAGAAGTATCTGAATGCGTAAGGACAAAATCCACCTCACCTTGAAGCACCTACACGTGTCTTCATACATTGCATTCCCCCCTTTGCTTTGTCACATGGTTTTTATTGCAGTATCAGATTTTTTTTCTGCCTTGTTGCCATGGCAACTTGGTGGCATAGTAAATAACTTCTCGCATGATGCATGTATTAGAATATTTTCTCGTCCCCCTGCCGGGACCCTGCTTCTGACTGTAGGTGTCGGCTGGAGGGTTTGCCAAAAGATACCGCTTCTCATGATTTGTTATTTTGTAGGAAGTTGTGTGTGTGTGTGTGGTATGATGAGGCCCTTTTATTAGCATTAACAGAACTCAGTGATGAATGTAAGGTTTTAGGGCTAGCAATTACATTTCAAGTTTATGCTTTCATATTAGCTGTTTGTTTGTTTGTTTATTTGTTTATAGAGTGTATAAGAAGCTCGTACCGGATTTGTTTCAGCAGAAATGTGCTGGATTTTTACACATTTAGTCTTAAATCACACCCTTTGGAACTGCACCTATGGTTTCACTAAGAAAAAAAAAAAAAAGAAATCTGTCTCTCTCTCTCTCTCTCTCTCTCAGGTCTAAGCGGCTCATCCCCACCAGTAGAGTTAATAGGTTTGAGTTGCTGTTATGTGTTTAATTAACTCTGCAATTGATTGGCTCTCATTTCTCAAACTTGTGTCACTGAAGAAGGGAAAATTGGACAGAGCTTTATTTTCTTTAATTCAGCATCTACATCCTTCAGTTTAGCATCTGATTTCTTACGTTTAGCATCCGATCACTTCAATTTAGTATCCAATCTATTCAGTTTAGCATTGAATCTCTTCAATCCTTTCAGTTTAAAACCTAAATACTTCAAGTTATTCAATTAAATTTTATTTGTATAGCGCTTTTAACAGTTGTCACTATCGCAAGGCAGCTTTACACAATCAAAAGAAATTATGGATGTTTGTATGAAATGTGAATGAATTATCAGATATCATTTATCATCCAATCTCTTCAGTTTAGCACCTTTAGCATTCTTTTCATTTTGTATTCTCACTATGGCTGCATTTTCAACATGTGTGTGTTATTACATTTTTTATTTGTTTATTTTTTAAGCTTACGTGCTTAGCTTTCACTTATAGTAATAGCATGAGGACACAAACTGCATCCAATTTACCTTAATGATTTTTTTTTTTTACCAGAAAAGTTCCTCACATTTGAAATGTTTAATCAGACATGTCCATTCAGGAGTGGTCTTATAAGTTAATGATAATTCAGGTGCGGACTAGTCACTAGTCACTAACTACTAGTTACTGATTAAGTTATGTAAAAGGTTAATGTGTAGTAGCCTGCATGCTAACATGAATAACTGACTGACAGATTAGGAGGGGGTAAAGAGGGGGTAAATTGATTTCTATTACATTGCTCTAAAATGTGAGGCTAGTGAAGTGCCTGGGCGTAAATAAGCACACCTTATGCTAGTCTGAGGAAGGTGAATTTCACATGAAAGCAAAACAAAGCACTGAAGGAGATGTGAGTTTGCTTAAAGCTTTTTTTCTGGATTATAACACATGTGCTCTTTTCTTTCTCTTCTATTATTATTATTTTTTTGTGGTACTTAGCAATGTCTGTTGCCATGGCAACCATTTGTGTGAGGGTTATCGATCTTGCGTGAGGGTTATCGATCTTGCTGATGACCTATTAGATTTCTTTTTCCTTTGCTATGTTTGTTTAGGGGTGTGTGTGAGTGTGTGTGTGTGGTTGTGCATGTAATATGGAGTCTATTAGTACCCATTGGTGTGTATTGTAATTTCACTTTGTGTGTGTCTCTGGACATTGAACTTGAACTCACCTCTCTCTTACTCCCTGTCGCTATTTCACTCTCTCTTTCACACACACACACACACACACACACACAAGCACAGACACACACTTTCTCTCATGTTTCTCTCTCTGTATTTATTTTAGGCCTGACCTTCAGTTGACCTGGAAGTTGTTTGTCAAATGTAAGGGTCCCCGCGGGAGGTCAGGGTCAGGTCTGTGTGTGAGAGACAGTGTTTGTGTGGAATGTGGGTGTTTATGTGTGATTATATGCTCTGTTTGAGAAACAGGGCCATCTGTGTGTAACAGTGCTTGTGGTAATGTGGAAAAAAGGGAAAGTGTAATTTATTGAACTCCACCGCCCACACACACTAACACACACGCACGCACACATACACACCTCAGCCTGCATGTTTAATCCTTTCACTGGAAGACAGACCATGTTGTAAAGTGTGAAGCTGACTATATGTCCGGCCATCGCAGTTAAAAACTGTACCACATATGAAACATAAAACATGAATGTTATAGTAAATACAAAAAATGCTAAAAAAAACAAAATGCTTTAAAATAATTACTCCAAAAATAGCTGAGTCACCAATTAGACAGATCTGATACCTTGGCAGATCCAAAATCCACGCAGTGTTTTAAGTAGTGTTATACAATTTGAGGGGAAAAAAGCACATTGCGATTAATTTGACACACATTGTAACAATTACAATGTGTAACTATTAAATGTACCATTTTGGCCTCCGAGTGGCGCAGTGGTTAAAGCGCTCGCCCTATCATCCGGAGATCGCTAGCTCGAATCCCGGGTGGTGCTGTAACCTCTCGCAGCCGGAGGTCTAGAGAGAGCTGATTGGCCGAGCTCTCTCAGAGGGGAGGGATGAGAGGTACTTAGTGCTCCCACATTAATCACGGCTCTACAGCCAATCAGGGGCGTCTGTGAGCTCGCGCAACGGAGGGAGCGGATAGCGCTGTCCTCCGAGTGTGTTACGCCGCCCCCAACGGTGCGCGAGCGAGCAGTTCGAAAAAGATGCGGTCGGCTGGCGTCACGTGGTTCGGAGGAAACACGTGATAGTTCGGCCCTCGGCCCTCCCGGCTGAGTGGTAGTAGTAGCCTTAATGTGGGAGCCCCCTAGTGACGGGGAGGAATTGGACACGACTAAAATTAGGGAGAAAATCGGGGAAAAAAAACAAAAAATGTACCATTTTGTATTTAAACGTTTATCTAGGATAACAGAAAATTATAGTACAAATGAACTCATCAACTGAAGATGTTTTCTAATGTTTATTTATCACCTCAAAAGTATTTAAACAAATAAACAAATAATTACATTCTTGACAAACTCTACATGATTTCCCGACTATGTATGCGTTACCTGTAATGAACTGCAGTGTTTGATTTAAAAAACATAAAAAGATTAAGAGAATAAAGTCATGATGTTGAACAAAAAACGTGTTTGTAGTTCCAAGAATAAATTTCTAATATTTCAAGAAAAATGTCCTGATAAATATAAGGCTTTATAAATGTAATGCTATTAATGTATTCACTAAACATTACAGCTTTATTCTTTAAAAAGTATGACTTTTTCTAATTATTATGACTTTTCCTAAGTAAATGAATCTTTCTGGGATTAATTTAGCTACTGTATATGAATCCTGAATTTGTTATTCTCAAAAAGCAACAAATAATTTTTTTAAATGTTAGACCTTTATTCTTTAAATATTACTTTATTTTTTAAATGCCACTACTTTATTATTATGATGATTATTATTATTGATGTTTTATTGCTAATCATGACTGTATTCTCAAATAGTAATAGGACAACTTAATTCTTTAAACATTGACTTTAAATTTTACTGTACAAAAAGGTACAACTTTATACTTTAAATATTGCAACTTTACACTATTTTCTACATGTTACAACTAATTATTTTAAATCATTACTTTATTCTCAGTGTTACGACTTTATTCCTTATGCATTATGACCTTAAATTTAAAATGTTGTGACTCAATATATTATGACATTATATATTTCAAAATATTCCAACTTTCTCCCCAAAATATTACAACTATATTCTTTAAACATTGTGAATTTATTTCTTAAATACTATGACTTTAAGTTCAAAATACCTCATACCTACTTTATTGTACTTTTATTTGCTTTATTGTTAAAAATATTCTAATTATTACTTTTTTTAAAACTGTTTATTTGATTTTTTCTAGATCAGGTACAAACAACAATACAAAAACAAACAAACAAAAAACTGCTGTGTGAAATAAACATTTAGAAAATAATAATACTTTTTTTTTCGAAAACTTAATAATTATTTATTTTATTGTGTTGCTCTTGAGACCCACAATAACACTCCCCCACCACCACCACCAACCGAACCCAGCCCAACCCACCCCTAAAATTTAAATAATATTTTAAACAAAAGAAATATTATTTAATATGTAAAACAAAATATGAGAAATACGAAAAGGAAAGGAATAAATAAATCAGTAAAAAATATATAAAATAAAAATAAATAAATAAATTATAATGACTTCAGAAAAGCTGACACAACATTAAAAGCAGCATGCCAAAAACTCACAGTTTTCATTATAGATCCATGTATTCGAGAGGTTGATCATTCCATTTATATAATGTCCAACAAGTACACAGCCCATGTTCGTCTGTCCATTGTGTGAGGAGGATTGAGTGACAGCGGTTGACTAACAGGTTTTTGTTGGATGGACAAGGTGAGGTTCCAGAAATCATTCAAGAAAAACATCAAAAAATCAAATCTATATTAATACACAACAAATATGAAAAGTCCTGTAAAATTTGAGTCTAGAATGGTGTGAGAGAGAGAGAGACACCCCCCCCCCCCCAATTTTTTTTAATGTACCCAAAGATCCTTGAGAATAATAAATAATTATTACTTTTCGAAAAGAAATATTATTTTCTAAATGTTTATTCAAATTATTGTTTATTATTTCAAAATGTTATGACTTTGTTTTTTATGCACCACAACTTTATTTTCTAAATGTTTTCTAACATTTTCTAAATGTTTTTTAAATGATCACTTTATTCTTAAAATATTAACACTATTTTAAAAAAATGACTATTTATTTTCAAAATCTTTTTTTTTCTCTCTTTTTTTTAAGTAAATAGAATACGGCAGAACAACTGCTGAGCACTGAACAATATTGACCTCCGGAGCATAACACTATACATCAATGATAATATAGACAGACTTTCTTAGACGCAATATATTGAACATTACTTAGTATATTAGACATTACGCGGACAAAATTGTTGGTACCCTTCGGTCAATGAAAGAAAAACTCACAATGGTCACAGAAATAACTTTAATCTGACAAAAGTAATAATTTAAAAAAATTCTATGAATGTTAACCAATGAAAGTCAGACATTGCTTTTCAACCATGCTTCAACAGAATTATTTAAAAAAATTAACTCATGGAACAGGCCTGGACAAAAATGATGGTACCCTTAGAAAATACTGAAAATAATGTGACCAAAGGGACATGTTAATTCAAGGTGTGTCCACTAATTAGCATCACAGGTGTCTACAATCTTGTAATCAGTCAGTGGGCCTATATATAGGGGTCCAGTTAGTCACTGTGTTGTTTGGTGACATGGTATGTACCACACTCAACATGGACCAGAGGAAGCGAAGGAAAGAGTTGTCTCAGGAGATTCGAAAGTAAATTATAGACAAGCATGTTAAAGGTAAAGGCTATAAGACCATTTCCAAGCAGCTAGATGTTCCTGTGACTACAGTTGCACATATTATTCAGAAATTTAAGATCCATGGGACTGTAGCCGACCTCCCTGGACGTGGCTGCAGGAGGAAAAATGATGACAAATCAAAGAGACGGATAATCCGAATGGTAACAAAAGAGCCCAGAAAGACTTCTAAAGAGATCCAAGGTGAACTTCATGCTCAAGGAACATCAGTATCAGATCGCACCATCCGTCGTTGTTTGAGCCAAAGTGGACTACATGGGAGACGACCAAGGAGGACACCATTGTTGAAAACAAATCATAAAAAAGCCAGACTGGAATATGCCAAACTACATGTTGACAAGCCACAAAGCTTCTGGGAGAATGTCCTATGGACAGATGAGACAAAAATGGAACTTTTTGCCAAGGCAAAGTTTGCTAATTATACTTGAAGCATATCAAGAAAAGAACACTGTCCCTACTGTGAAACATGGAGGAGGCTCTGTTCTGGGGCTGCTTTACTGCATCTGGCACAGGGTGTCTTGAATGTGTGCAGGGTACAATGAAATCTCAAGACTATCAAGTGATTCTAGAGAGAAATGTGCTGGCCAGTGTCAGAAAGCTGGGTCTCAGTCGCAGGTCATGGGTCTTGCAACAGGACAATGACCCAAAACACACAGCTAAAAACACCCAAGAATGGCTAAGAGGAAAACATTGGACTATTCTAAAGTGGCCTTCTATGAGCCCTGACCTCAATCCTATTGAGCATCTTTGGAAGGAGCTGAAACATGGTGTCTGGAAAAGGCACCCTTCAAACCGGAAACAACTGGAGCAGCTTGCTCATGAGGAGTGGGCCAAAATACCTGCAGAGAGGTGCAGAAGTCTCATTGACAGTTACAGGAATCGTTTGATTGCAGTGATTGCCTCAAAAGGTTGTGCAACCAATTATTAAGTTAGGGGTACCATCATTTTTGTCCAGGCCTGTTCCATGAGTTCATTTTTTAAAAATAATTCTGTTGAAGCATGCTTGAAAAGCAATGTCTGACTTTCATTGGTTAACATTCATAGAATTCTTATTTATTATTTATTTTGTCAAATTAAAGTTATTTCTGTGACCATTGTGAGTTTTTCTTTCATTGACCGAAGGGTACCAACAATTTTGTCCACGTGTGTATATTAAACAGAAGGGACAGACAAGCACGCATATTATAATCACTAGCCATTTCAGTCATGTATTTTATTTTCTGTTAATTTCTCCAGTCTCAAACAGTAAAAATAAATTAACTGGAAATAAATTAAAAACCACCCATCATCTTCATAATCTTTAAAAATTAACAGTGGCCTTTAAAGGTTTCTGTATAAAAGTACAACAGCTCAAGCTGAGGAAAAGTCTAAATCGTACTACTCTTAATATACAAACATGCAGAATTAAAAGTAAAGTTCTGCTCATGCCCATGCACTGTCTTCAGTTCCCTGGTTTCTCCTAAAAACATGCTGGTAGATGGCTTTGCTGTGCAAAAATGCCGGCAACCAGAATCCAGTGTTTACTGAAGATGAATGAATTATCACAGTAGCTTATACTTGCATATTATCTTTCACATCCTTAAATATTGGTTTGAATGGCTGGATTGTTAGTCACTGATCTACAGGCTGGTAGTTGTGATGATCTGTATTGCTTGGAATGCTTTGGTCTACACCAGTTAAAAAAATGCAATTTAGTTCCAACGATGCATCACTGGACCGTACTGTTTGACACTCATTATGTAACTTCACTTTTCCTCTCTCCACTTACTGTATTTTAAGACAATTAAGCTGAAACATCCTGTCCCAAATGACCAATTCATCTTTGCTATACCTAATATTATATACTGTACATCTTGAACATTTAAACATTATACTTATACTCTTAAGGCATGACAAACATTTGGAATATATAAGTCAGGAGAACTTTAACAAACATAGAAGTAAATAAAACAGATAAAAGCCTGCAGTTTTCTTCATCAATAAGACTGGTTGGTGCTGACTATACCTGCTTATTGGTTTATACATGCTTATCATGTTGTTTCTAGTAAGGCATTCCACTTCAAGGGCTTAGTAACCTAAGCCATCCCAATTTACCTAAAAAAATTTTTTTTCAAGAAGAAGGCATGATTCACATTAATCTGTCTTTATAGTAGCTTACATTTCGGTATTTTTTTTCTTTGGAGAGCTCAACAGCTTGCTAATTTATTCAGTGAAAATATTTTCTTTAGGAAGACAAATTTGGAATGCTGCAAATTACCATGACTTTACCATGCCAAGGACAGCTGGTCTTTTACTCTCTCTCTCACACACACTCTCTGTAGTATATGACCCTTTGTTATTAAAAGCACTATTATGAAAACATTCTTGGGCATTGTGAATTGTAAATTTTGGCCATCAATTTATTAATGAGCATCTGCTTTAATAACTGAGGATTTAAAAAATCTGCTCGACGGGGAACAGGCGAGGTTTTAGTGCCCGAGCTTACTAAAGCAAATACGCCTTATTGGACATGCTGCCATGTTGGTATTTACAGGCAGCTGTTCTCCAGTGTGTGTAATTAATCTGGGGAATAGTTCAGAATGACTTAAGAGCAGTTTATTCAGGTTTTAGCTTGTGTTCACGTTTCTAACCTTTTACTGCTTAGTCCCTTTTTTTGGTGTTATAGCAAGTTCCACTCTTCTCCTCCTGTGGAGGAGTTCCACTAGATTTTGGAGCATGGCTGTGGAGGTTTGTGTTCATTCAGTTCAGCAACAAGAGCATTAATGAGGTCAGGTCCTGATGCCGGGATGTCGAGGAAGCTCCTGTTATATTTTGTCCCAAAGCTATTCTGTGGGGTTGAGTTCAGTCAGGGCTCTTCCACTCCAATCTTGACACACCATGTCTTCATGGAGCTGACTTTGTGCATAAGGGCATCATCATCCCGGAACAGTTTAAGAGAGAAACAGTTACAGCATACAAAGATATTCTATAGAATTATATGTTTCCAACTTTCTTACTCCAATTGTGATGGTTAGGTATTCATATAGTTTTGCTAAAGTTTTGCACATGTTGTGTGTGTGTGTGTGTGTGTGTGTGTGTGTATGTATACACATATACTGTGCAGTGGTTAATGTGTTGGACAGGGTCATAGGTTCAAACTCCAGCACCACCAAGATGCCCTGTTGGGCCATTGAGTCTGTAAACCTCAACTGCTCAGAAGCACAAGGAAATAAATGGATAATGGCACTCGCCAAAAGCAAAAAATGTAAATGTAAATAAATGAGGATTAGTCTATCAAAGCTCTGCAATGTGGAAATGAGAAATTAGTGCTTAATTAATAAGATTATTGAGAACGCTCGACTGGAGACCATTAATAAGTAATTATAGAAATCTGCAGAGCTACACATTGATGTCTATATTTTATTCAATTAATAGGTCTATTCCTATCCATCCATAATTTCTGTCAGATTTCAGTGTCAATGAAATAAATAGCATCCCTGGAGTCTATACCAGGTTTGCACACTTCCAAGAAATTCTGGATGCTTCCATCCGACAATTCCAGTCTCCAGGCTAGACTCCAACGAGAAACTACAGTTTAGCCTGCAATAAAAAACAAGCTTAAACCTAAACATCTTCTGTTCACTGTTTATTCCCATAGGTTTGTGTTTTTGCTTTATATTTGGAGATTGGTTTGCGCATTGGATGTTGTAGAGTCTGGCTTCGCAGCAGTGGAAGGATGTTAGGAGCCTAGTTGCCATGACGACCAAAAAGGAAGAGTAGTTTGTAGCGCGTGGCGGCGGCGGCGGCGGCGGTGGAGTCGGGAGCGCGCACCAGAATCACGAGCAGCGATTTCGCTAGACAGGAGCGCGCCTGAGAATCACGAGGAGCGATTTCGAGAGCGCGCACCGGAGACACGAGGAGCGATTTCGGGAGCGCGCAGCAGCGCCTAAGCCAGCGGTATCGTCGGAACCTGAGCGGTCGGGAGCGCGCACTTGCTGAGGCCGGTCGACGAGGGACGCGGGGGCAAGAGAACGACGGAACGACGTGTTTGTGTTTTTGTGGATAGGACTGCGCTTTAACACCGTCGGCCTGGTATGTGCATCTAAAAATATCATTTTATTATTATTTTTTTTAGAGAGGAGGAAGGAAGGAAGACGCGTCACGCTGCTCTCTCTCTCTCTCTCTCTCTCTCTCGCATCTGAACGAAAACTGTGGATTATTCAAACTGCATCGGGATTACAGAAATAATAATATATTAATAAGAACCAGTGAGATGGAGTGGGACAAACCGAGGACAGGTAAAGTAGACAAACCGCACAGGTGTTCTCAAACTTCTCTCTGATCTCATCCTAGCTTATGGACGTCATTTCAGCAGTTTAAGGCACACTTCTTTAATGCTGAGCATGCATAGGATGTATTTATTCATTTTTTTTCATGTAGACTTTTCATCCAATGCATGATATATTTATAGATTATTGGACATTCTGTAATACACATTATTATTATTATTATTATTATTATTATTAGTGCTTTTTCCAGGAGGAATGTGCCTGGATCGACTTTGACATTATTGTGTATAATATTTCCATAATCACATTTTTTTTTCTTTATTTGTAAGAATAAAACTGTTATATTCTTATAGGTTAAAATGAGAGCATTTTTAAAAACAATCTATGTAGATTAATCTGAAATCCTACTGAAACAGCAGTATTTATTATTATTGTGGCTATTATTATTATTAATATTATTTCTATTATATATAAAAAAAAAAAAAAACTAAGGCATGCTGTCCCGATTATATGCTCCAAAGTAGACTATACTTCAAAAACACCGGAAACCACCATTTTTAGTTAGTAAACTGAAATGAGCATGCAAGTATGTTGTGGTCCATCAACTCGCCTGCATGTGCACACAGGAAAACATTTCTTATTTGTTTGTAAAGTGAAAAAAAAAAAAGCGTCAGTTTTACTTCTTCGATATTCCTGGCACTTTTGTGAGTTTCCTGCATGAAAAGCACCTGAGAGTGATGGAGAGAGAGAGAGAGAGAGAGAGGAGAAGAGGAAAGCCGTCCATCAGGGATTCGGAGAAGGCCAGACACCGCAGCTGGAGGGGGAGGGGTGGAAAAAAAAGCGAGGGGTGGGGGAGGGGATGCGAGGGGGAGAGAGAGAGAGAGAGAGAGAGATGCTTCATATGGCTTCTAGACTACGTAGTATTTCTACTTTCACTACAGTACTGTTAAACTAGCAGTGTCAGGTGTATAATATGCTGAACAGAAGGTATACAGGGAGCAGCATAAAGAATCCTCTAGACTGTTGGTTCCCTTCTTTGACTCGACTTAGTGTTTTGTTTATAAGGTGTTAAGGTGCCAGTGTTAATTAATGGTGCTACAGGTTACAGTGTTGTCGGTCACGCTGTTATTCTTAGGTTTTAGGTGGTTAAGACATTGCTGTGTATCTGCATTCCTACCAAGCAGTGAGCTGACTGTTAAGAGACTGTGGTTTAGGGCTTCCTTTAGAATCTGGGTCATCGGTCATTTCTTTAACAAATTGCACAGTTTGATGCAGCATGATTACATTTTTGGATTATTATTATTATTATTATTATTATGAATTATGAGTGAATAATAATAATAACCTCATAAGACTCAACTATCTCATATGTCTCCAGCTACACTGTAATATATCCTCATATGAGCACTGTTGGGAATGAGCACTGTTGCTAGTGTTCTTCCTGTTTGAAGACATTGATTAAGTTCAGTAGTTATCAGATGCAGTGATTAAATTTAAAGACACATAACAGTTGGGAAGGGAATGACCAGGGATCACCTGATGCGATATTATCACGATACCTAGTTCACGATTTTGTGTGGCGTTATATTAATTGGTCTAAACACAAAAAATCAAGTATGCCATGTTGTTATCGTGTTCAACATCTATTTTATTCAACTCGTTGAATCCATTATTTTCTACATAAAGGTCCAGGGCTCGGGAACTTAAGAGACCTTTTATGTTATTGAAGATGACTACAAAATAAAGCTAATAACTTTAGTTCCTGTCTTTATCTCGTTTGTGGTGAAAGCCTTAAACAAGAGTTCTACATTCTCGTTTCTGATTGGTCAGAAAGTTGAGCCCCACAGTGCTGAGACTAGTGCCAACTTCAAGATTTATATGAATACTTCATCTAATACAGTGCACTACTGTTTCTATAGTAATATGTGGAATATTTGATAGGCTAAGGAGTTTTTTAAACATTTATGGAAGGTGCTATCTTCAGTGCCAGCGACTGCACCATCATCATCTTAGGGGTTATATTTGAACCTTCTGGTTTCTTAGAAATAGCATTATTTAAGGTTATTCACTTCAAGAGAGAAAGAGGAGGAGGGTCATGGAATGAGTAATGACATATAGACAAATAAGGGTGTTCTATGTGTTAGGCCAGGTTACACCACAGTGTTGTTGATTATTTTCCTGTAACAGTATGCCATGTTGTTATCGTGTTCAATTATATCTATTTTATTCAACTCGCCCTTACAGTATACAGCCTTTACTTTATTTCCTTACCTACACGTCATGATCTGCCTCATGAACGTCATCTGTTGTCCTTGCTGGCTCGTTAACATGATGGATATCGCTTGACTTGTGTGCTTGTGTCCACATGTCCCCATCCTCTCTGAAACTCTCTCTCTCCCTCTCTTTCTCACTCGGTTCCAGGTCTGATGAGTATTCCTACTGTATCTGGACAGACAGGGGGTGGAGACATGCAGTCACCTGGGGCAATAAGCCCCTCCTTTCTTCCACCCCCATCTGGAAAGGTTCCGGGTCGCAAGAGGGGACGTCCACCGCTCAAAAGGCATCCGGAGTATCAGAGTCGTTACCCAGAATCCCTCCCTCCCATCAAAGTGCCTAAGAAGAGAGGGAGGAAGCCTGGATTCAAGGTCAGCATCAGTGTATATCAGTGTGTGTGTGTGTGTGTGTGTGTGCGTGTGCTGAGTAGCTATAATTCATTTGTAAGCATGTGAGTCAGTTTTTTTATGTGGGTCATAATGTATATTTGTGACCCATTTTCCTCTTTTATGGTAATATCCAGACACATTTGTGATTCCCACTCCAGATTGAAAGAAAGGGAGGTAGGTGTGTGTGTGTGTGTGTGTGTGTGTGTGTAGTTTCACAGTGACTGATGTATCTGCAGTCTGCTGCTGTAGTGAGAGTTATTTTTAGCTACGTGTCTGCAAGTCTCATACTCTTGCTGCAGATTTTTTTCTGAGTCAAAAGAAAGGAAAGAAGAGGTACAGACCTCTTTGTTGTGTCTGTGTGTCTGTGTGTGTGTGTGTGTGTGCTTGTGGATGCGCGCAGGCATGTCAGCAACAGAAGAATTTAAACACTGTGATACATTCTTATTACGGTGAGAACCGACCTATTGCTGATTAGTTTCTTATCAGGATGCCACCAGGTCAAGTATCATCACTTAAATACTATACAGTTTCCATTGAGTGTCAGGCAGAAGTGGATGGGTTCCTCTGAAAGTTCATGACCTCTTACACTTGCTCGTAAGGGATCTCAATCTATATTATTTATATAATTAATACATTTGTATAATATAATATATTTATAGATATATAATGATGTATATTATTATAACAAAACACATTAGACAGAACAGACAAAACAGACGCAGAACAAGGCAACCAACTAAATCAATTAAACAAGGTGCAGGTGACTACAAGGTGCCCCTGAAACCAAGGTGCTGGTAACAGCTATGTGTCGCTGAAGCTGGGCAGTGGTGCACACCGTGTTCTCAGAGCCAGCCGGTGGGGCCTGCAGAGGGTCCCCGGCACCAGAGGTCACAGCACAGCTAATCAGGGATAGTACATGGCCTAGCTGGGACACCTCATGGCTCAGGCAGGACAGGGTATATCTTGAGCAGAACAGAGCACAGGTCAGACACAGCATGGCATGGAACAGGACATGATTCAAGCATCTCGTAATCAACACAATGTCAACAAAAAGGTTTAAAGGGCAGCTCACAAAACACAAAAACCAATGGGACAAATACGGGAGGATCATGACAGTTGGGGACTTTGAGAATTTTCTAATTTTCAAAAGAAGCATGTTGTTAGAAAATATTTTGCGTGGCCTTTCTTTGAGGCACATGCCAGTAAAAAAAGGCACAATTTACAAAGTTGTTTGGGTCATTTCAGTGTTGGATCAGTTTTTGGATGATTTTGCTAAATGCTATAACTCCACCTGCTATAGTTTTGTCCCAGTGGATTCATCATCCTGCATTTGTGTTTGTGTCGGTGTAAATATGCAATTTAATATCTGTAATAGTGTTGGCTTAGATGCAATTCAAATCATATTTACCTTTTAATTCTATATATTTTCTGCGTCATGGCAGCAATAGTTTTTGATCATCGTAGTACAGATAGGCTAGGTATAAGGTTTGATCAACTTAATACACATCTATGGTCACATAAGTTTGTAAAACAATTCAGAAATCCCGATTTTGAGAATTTTTGAGCTCTTTTGTAATCTCAACAGTTTCTTGCACAACAACACATATACCTCATGCGTTTTTATTGCAAAGTGATCGTGGATTGAGGTGTTGAAGCATTATCCCTCAGCTTAATCCTATTTCACGCTGGTGTAGTGGTTAGCACTGTCGCCTTGCACCTCCAGGGTCTGGGTTCGATTCCCGTCTCTGTGTGCATGGAGTTTGCAAGTTCTTTCCTCCGGGTACTCCGATTTCCTCCCACAGTCCAAAGACATATAGGTTAGGTTAATTGGGATTCCCAAAATGTGTGTGCCCTGCGATGGATTGGCACCCTGTCCAGGGTGTACCCTACCTTGTGCCCTAAGTCTCCTGGGATAGGCTCCAGGATTAAGCGGTATAGAAGATGAGTGAGTGAGTGAGTGTTACTTTCATAAATACTGAAATGCATTATGGCTTCCAAATACACTAAAATCAGTGCTAAATAGAAATTAATACAAAATACAAGAAGAACATAAATATTATATGTATTATATTTCTGTATCAGAAATGCGCGAGTGGTGTTATTTCCCACGCAAATGCTAAGGAAAAAGAAATGTCTTTTACTGTACAGGGTGGGCCATTTATATGGATACACCTTAATAAAATGGGAATGGTTGGTGATATTAACGTCCTGTTTGTGGCACATTAGTATATGTGAGGAGGCCAAGTTTTCAAGATGGGTGGTGACCATGGTGGCCATTTTGAAGTCGGCCATCTTGGATCCAACTTTTGTTTTTTCAATAGGAAGAGGGTCATGTGACACATCAAACTTATTGGGAATTTCACAAGAAAAACAATGGTGTGCTTGGTTTTAACGTAACTTTATTCTTCCATGGTCACCACCCATCTTGAAAAGTTTGCCCCCTCACATATACTAATGTGCCACAAACAGGACGTTAATATCACCAACCATTCCCATTTTATTAAGGTGTATCCATATAAATGGCCCACCCTGTATATTGATTTCAACTAAATATTTTGTTATACGCAACCAGGACAATAATTTGCCCAAAATGTTTTTTTTTCGCTGTCAAAGTGTTCATATATAGTGGTCAAAGAGTTATTATGTGTTGTGTGTGTGTATATGTATTTGTGTGTGTGTGTGTGTGTGTGTGTGTAGCTGAAGTCCAGGTTGGCGATGACTCCTCTGGCCATCTCTCCTCCCAGCAGCACTCCGGAACCAGACATGAGCTCCATCCCTCAGGACGCTGCCACTGTTCCCCACTCTGCCACGCCGGAGGTCCTTACAGGTAACACACACACTTGCACCATTCAAAATATTAACCTGCAGTAGTATCTGTGTCTGACATGTGCATCCAGTGACTCATCTCTGTCACTTTGACCATGCGTAAATCCTACAATTCCCTGTGCACAAGGGAAGTATAATGTACACGTGAATATGATTGATTGAAATTCAGCCACGTGGTGCTCTGAGACGCTTTCGGCTTCAGCCAGCCGTGTGGCTGATATATGAGTTGAAGTAAATATATCACTGGTGATATAAATTTCATGCATAATTAGGCGAGATGTCAACCTGGTGTGACCTCAGTGCTGGCAAGTCGTTAGTGCTTTCTTTTAATTAATGGCATCATATCAGATCATGCTGTGTATTTTAGTCTGTATTTATAGCAGCGTTTAATTACACAAGGTGAATTGTATGAGTGTGATTCAAGCCTAATGACCACACACACACACACACACACACACACACACGGTCATTAGCTTAGACATAATTTGAAACATCACACAGAGAGAGAGAGAGAGTTTGAAGGAGCATAATAATTATTATTTTAATGGTTAGTATAATTAATTGCAATATAGACATTATAATTAAGCAATATCACATGAGAGGGAGTGTTGTGGTGATTTCGGCACTCGGGTTACCACCTTGTGCCTATGACTCCAGTACTGATATCCAGCACAACAGCACAACCTTGAGATGCCTTTATTGCTTTCATACTGTACAACAGTTCCTCAAATAGGATTTAGTATCAACAGATTAACATTTGGTCTTTTGTTCTTTTGTAAAATCAGTTATTTTGCTCTGGCAAGACATATCCTTCTCCTACTGGTGGAAGTAACTAACCGCGACTGGCAGGCCTGATGACCGACAGGCCTGTTAGCAACCAACAGTTAGTGTAATTGGAGGTGGAGGACAGTCCTGTTTCTCTTTATATTTCCACTTTGTTCGCTTCAGAACATCATCTACATTATCCCAAATCGTTCTAAATAGTTAACTAAGCTAATGTGCTTAGGTTGTACAATCGCTTGTTTCTAGGGTTGCCAACTGTCCTGTAAAATGCGGAATCGTAATCTGTATTGAACCGAAACAGGATGCGCTTCTAACCCTGTCACCATGTGGGTTAATTTACCTCATTGGTGCCCTGATTTTAGTGTGTGAGCGAGGCAGGGGACTGAGTAAGGAGGACTCTCACTCAGGTATAGGAGCTGGGGAGGGAGGGGGCTTGTGGTCATCACCTCAGGTCATTGCGGGGGAACAGGAAAAAAACAATCTTACTTTTAACAGCGAAGCAATAAGTGAAATCACTCACACTACGAAATGCATTCATTTTTTGCTGTGAATATATACTGTACTGTACAGTTTCAGTGAAATATTTCATTTTCATATAACCAGTCAACACACCCCAGAGGGGAAATGATTTCGTTTTGACTTTTAAGACTGCGTAATGTCCTGATGCTCGTCAAATAAAAAAAAAAAGAAAAAGAAAAATGGTCAAAGCCATTAGGGTCACTCTTTAGAAAAAAAGGAAAATGAGAACAAAAGATAAGATAGGTATGTAGCTGTTATCTCTTTATAATATTATGTGGTAAATAGGCGGGTATAACACTTAAGTTTGTTAACCTACATAACGTGTGTCATGTCATAATTCCACGTTTTGCCGTTAACCTTCACTGAAACGGGATTTTGCCCACGGCGCCATACACACTAGCGGCATGCCCAAGTGGTAAATAGTGCAAAAGCAAAAATGACAGCAAAAGTCAAGTCAAACACAGAACAGAACTTAAAGCTGTGCAATCAGGCAAATCAGTCTGCAATAACCGACAGATACGCCTTGACTATTTTTTACTACAATACTTGATCTACACCAACATCATTTCATTTTTCTATCCCAGTTGTTGCAAATTTATGTTTTAAATATGTTTTATGTTTACATTTTTTTTTGTGTGTGAACATGTCATACAGTAAGATCATAACGATCATCGAAAGATTATTGTACAACAAATATAAGACTTGACCTCATTTAACCCTTTTATTGAATTGAATGTCTTCTTGTACTGGCCTGACATTTTTTTTCCTCTATTTTTTCTTTTTTTTTTTCTTCCTATGTAGATAGAAGAGTCACGTTACATTTATAAACTGGCTGTTTTTAGAAGCACTCTTTTTTATGTAAATTAACAAATGCAAATCTGTTAGCGAGCTTATGTGAGGGTCAGGAAATAGTAACTGTGTTTTGATTTGTTTAAAGAATTCAGTGATATTTTCGATCGGTTGGAATCCTTGAGCAGGAAGGTGGGATTAAATGAATTCTCAGTAGAAGTATAATTTTTTGTCATTTTTAAATAAGATGATGATGTTGATGATGATGACTAGGTGTGTTCGGTACGTCCCATGTTTTTTTTAATTTTATTTAAAATTTAAACGATTCTGATCTGCAGTAGAATGCGAGCAAATCTTAGAACACGAAGGCAGAACACGATTTACAGTGTTTTGTTAAACTATAAGCAAAAAATAGCAAAAAACATGTTATTGAATTTCACTTTGATTTGGACTTAGCAAATGATTGAATAGGCATAATGTGCACCGTACACCTTTATGATGCTTTTTGCTTGCACAAGTGTGACATGTAGGAATGTTTTTATTCCCTATTCTTTCTCATAACAGTAGGATAACGAGGAGGAAATGTACAGTAAGTAGCTCCAAGTTCGTCCAAGACCAAACTAGCATCCTGTGTATTTTCTTTTGTCCATGCAGCACGCTCTCTTTTTATGCATGGACACGTCAGGGGCAGCTGAAATAGAGCTGATTCATGAAATCAATTTGTGACAGCCAAATCGGGTTGAAAGGCAGGCTCAAGTGCTACACTGGCCCACACAATTTAGACGCCTGGGACATTAAACCTGCTTTGAACAGCACATGTTCCCTTTAAACCTGAGATCAAGTGGTGTTAAATTTGAGCTCTGGAGCCATAAAATTTCCAATTCCAGGGCTTTGAGCTGCTGAGGGGTAAACAAGATGCCATGTGCGTCTCAGGTTTGAGCATCAGGTTTAGGTAGAGAGAGAGTCGGCTGTCTGTGGGAAAGCCATGCTCTTTTAACACACCATTTCCCCGGTGTTACTTTGTGTGGAGAAGGTTGTCAATGTGGTGGGCGTTGCAGAGGGAGGCGCTGGTGGTGGAGGTCATAACCCTGCTGACCTGTGGTCATTACCAAAGGCACTAATGTGTGCACTTGTGTGCTAATTCATCCTTCACAGAACTGTATATCATTGACTGGACTCCAGTACATGTCCATGGATGGATGGATGGGGGATGAATGGAGGCCTTATCGTTACCTGCTATAAAGAGCAGCATACACATCTCTACCATCGATTGAAACTCGATTAGTTGATAAATAAGAAGGACTTTTTGTTTCATTTGAATCCTTCTTCTGTTTTTTTACCTTTGACACCAGTGGGATATTTTAGCGAAACATGACACTCTGCAAACGGAAAAGCGATTGTTCAAGAGCTCTTGTGAACGTTCATAACTAAATGAATTCGGCTGCAGGATACCAGGATATTTAAGTTTAAAAGGTCACGTTGATGGCAGGAAGAAAAGCTTTTTTCATTTCTTTTTTTCAATACTCCTTTCATTCATGGATTTATACCATTTTAAAAAGCCCACCATGCCAACTGAGGAGGGTTCACAAGCCCAGAAGTGTCTCTTAGGCATAACATTCATAAAAAGCTGTTTGATTGTTCTCTAAATAAGAGCGTTTTCCTAATATTACTGCAATTTTTCAGGGTGCCAGTAATTTTGCTACCAGAACATACTGTGCAGATGTTTGAAAAATTATTGTGTTAATCAAGACTACACAACATCCCCATGTTTTAAGCTCAGAATCTCATTTCGGCACGGTATCATTTCATCCATTGTACAGTGCATTTCAAATTTCTTATCATCTTCTCAAAAAAAAAAAAAAAAAGCCCAGTCTCTCAGTGGATGTGCTATATGCTATACAGCTTGATGGATACTGCCAGGAATGACTTCCTGAAGCGCTTCATTACTGCACACGTGTGTGTGTGTGTGTGTGTGTGTGTGTGTGCACCGTCTGGCCCTCAGACGGCTTGTCTGACAGACAGCAAAGGAAATCCCAAAGCATGTCGCATGAAAGCAGCGGTGCGGCACAGACGAGTGGGGCGGAATGAGTGTGTGTGTGTGTTAGGGAAGGGATGCTGAGTGATTGGAGGATTCCTGCACACACTCCTTCAGGCTCATTCTTCCATTACCCCTCCCCCCCTCTGCCATATCTAGCTGCTTCGTAGCGAAAATGACTTCTTTGTCATTAGATCATGGGCTTGTGTATTTGAAGACATTACATTTTTGGCTTCATGTGGCTTCATCAGTGATTTTCCATTAGTGATCTAAGAAACACATGTATAATATAGGTGCGACTATTTTATGTGTATAACTATGTACAGTATTTAGAACATTAAGAAGAATGCCTTGGAGGATTATATAGAAAAATAAAGAGTCTTTACTCTCATAACTGTCTTCTGTGACTTAATCACAGTCCTGGTTTGACTTGAACACACACTCTATAAGCAGTCATGTTTTGAAAAATCTGCTAAATATATTTTTATGTCACCTACTGTATAGGTAACATGCTGCAGATTTAATCTGACTGTTGGTGCAAGATTCACAGTAGTGGCGTTAATCATATTTACATTGACTTAATCAATTGGTTATGAAATATAAGCACTAATTGGTAATGACCTCAGCTAATCACAATTATGACGGACACTTAGGTGTGTAAATTTGGTTTGTTTTGTTTTTACGAGTCTTAATCGTTAGACTCTTTATCTGTTAGGAGTCTCTCATGTGGTTTCTTTGTATTGGGCACAAAGCATGATGGGAAAGTTTGTATGCTTGTAAAAAAAAAAAAAAAAAAAAATTCTTTTTGTTTTGTTTTTAGGATGGTCCATGTGGATAGATTGTCTTTTTTCTTTAAGATTTAAGTGTTACTTGAGGCCATGGTCTGTGCTCCGGCGTACAACGTTACGACCAAACTTCCATGGATCGTTTCTTCAGTGTCTGACTAGGAATTGTGACTTGAAAGTGTTATGTGTTTCTGAACTTAAACTGAGTTTTGGGTAATGATTCATTCTTGATCTTCAAGTCTTGATGAATGTTCTGAAGCTCATAAAGAAAAGTACACGGTCAGAGTGATTAATGATTTAATTATCATCTGGTTGACTAATGACTTTGTATTAACTTTCACATAGGTCACGTTTTGATCAAGTTGTTATAGTGATGTGTGTTGTGGTGGAACAGACAGAAATCTAATCAGTTCTACTGTGTGTAGAAATGTCTGTGGTGGAGTTCACATGGTAAGCTGTACAGGAGATGAGATCCCAGCAGGAACCCTAACATTGGATGAGCGGTGTAATATGGTTGGAACAACGTCGCGATGACGTCCGCTGTCAGGACGGCATTGATTTTTAATGTTAAACTGACTTTGATAAAATGACATTGAGATAACATTGAATGAACGACCCCAAACCCAACATGGGAAATACAACCTATAGTCAAATGTAGCCTTTATTTTGAGCTTTTATGCCGTTTAACATACATTAGCACAATGTCTGACCACTTGCATCACCCTTAAGTTTAGAACAGGGTTTAAAATTCAGACCTGAAATCGGGACACAGCGGCTTCTCGCACACAGCGTGGGTATCTCACGTTACGCGTCTCTTAGTGTTGTAATTTTACCTCTCTGTTTTATTTTCTCTCTGAAATCTTACCTTGACTGATCTTAGCTCCCAAATTATTCTACTGTAAGTGTTTGCACAGTGAACTACACCACGTCTGTTATCACAGACCAGATCTCATATGTTCATAAGTGGTTGTACTTTTTCCTGCTTTCCAGTATAATATTTTGGCAAATTGCTGTGGAGCACCAGCAACAGCATGTTCCCAAGTATCAAGTCATTCTACCTTTCCAAAACAGCATTATACAAACTTGTGAATACGTCCAAGAGTGACACACATTCCAGGTCCAGTTAAGGTTTTCTCGGGACTACTATATCGATTTAGGAAATTGTTCCACATCAGTCCGGGTTGCCTTTATTTAAAAGAAGGAGTGTGTGTGGGCTGTGTGTGAGTTCAGCAAGAGATGTCGAATCAAGCATGGCTCACAGCATCGACAATGTAGCAGTTCTTACCTTTAAATGCTTTAGATCGATAAACATAAAGATATCTTCGCTTAAAATCAATAATGCTGACTGTATAGCTTGCTGGTTTGAGGAGGAAACATTCTCTCTCTCTCTCTCTCTCTCTCTCTCTCTCTCTCTCCCTCTCTCTAGTGTGTATCTACGTGAATAAACAGGTGAACACTGGCCCAAACCTGGACAGACAGAAAGTCATGCAGCTTCCCGATCACCTAGGCCCGGCGCGGCCCTCCGTAGTGCTCCAGCAGGCTGTGCAGGGTTGCATCGATAGCGCTTACCAGCAGAAGACTGTCTTCACCCTGCTCACACAGGGCTACGGAGGAGAGAAGATATCAGGTTACACACATTCACATAATATGAGAAGCAAGCAAATAAACTAAAAACTAAAAAAAAAAAAAAAAAAAAATCTGTTCCAATGCTGTTGCTGTTGTCACTAGAGAAGCTTAAGATGTACTTTTACATTGTGGAAACGTTTGTATTGTAACTATCTTCTCATGTTATAATTATAATGTAACTTACAGTGAATTGTTTCTCTTTCCTTCAGCCACATTTGATGGCAAGCAGCACCTTTTAAGCCTGCCAGTAGTGAACAGTGTTGGTTATGTCCTTCGCTTCCTTAAAAAGCTCTGCAGGAGCCTCCTTTGCGAGAACCTCTTCAGCGATCAGCCAATCGCACCTTCCTCATCCCCCTCTTCCTCTTCCTCAGCCCACACAGACAAGCATTCAGATGGACAATCCAAGTCGAGTGAGTTCTTACTTAGCATCCTTCTCATCCTCCATCCTCTTCTGGAAACCGTAGCTCTAAAATGATCTGATTTGGCAAGGTTTTTTTTGGTGCCTTAGTGATTAGCGCTGTCACCTTGGACCGCCAGGGTGCGGTTTCGATTCACGCCTCGGGTTTGTGTGCATGGCGTTTGCATGTTCTCCTCATGCTGGGTGGGTTTCCTCCGGGTGCTCCGGTTTCCTCCCACAGTCCAAAGACATTGAGATTAGGCTAATTGGCGTCCCCAAATTTAATTGTGAATGCGCATGTGAGTGTGTGTATTTGTGTGTACCCTGCGATGGATAGTCAGTCTGTCATGCCCTAAGTCTCCTGGGATAGGCTCCAGACCCTTGCGACTCTATACAGAGGATAAAGCAGTATAGACATTGAGTGAGTGAATCTGGCATGTTCCTTGAAAGGAAACTTTTACAACTAATGGGAATGGGACTTTTTAACACATTTACAGCAATACGTTCTTCCTTCTGATTTTATCTCAAAATTCCCAAATGCCAGTTCAGTGTTATCTCTTTTACCTCCATCCCTATTAACATCTCTAATAATTTGGTTACTGTGGGTGCCTCAAGCCCTTCACCCTTCTGGGACTAATCGTATCGTCCTGATATAAAAAAGGAATAATTAGAATAATAATTAAATAATAAGAAAAGGAAGGAAAAAGGAAAAGGAAGGAAGGAAAGGAAACCTTGTCTTGTAAAAACATCCATTCAAATCGAATGCTTTCAAGCCTAAAAATATTTCAATAAATTGAAACAAATGACGTATACTGGATCCAGAATGAAGATGTATTTATATGATGTGTTATAATAAAAAAGAAGTGATGAGGAATGGGAATAAGGAATTGTGCTATTCAAGAAACAGGTGACCTCTGGTGGTTGGAATTGGTATTGTGTTACAATGGCTGATTGTTGCCGTCATTTGCAACGTGCAGGAGATAAACAATTGACATTAAAAATTAAATAAAGACTAAATTAATGGTCCAAGTTAATGATAGGTTAATATATAATACATTTTCACGCAGGTATAAATGTCCTATAATAAGGGCCACACTAAGACTTTATCTTCTTCGGAATTGTTTTTATACCTATTTTTCTTAAGCAGCAATGAATCTGTTATAATCTGTTGTAAATTATTTTTGTCACATGAGCAACAACTTAAATTGTCTGTTTCAACTATTCCCTGCCTTACATGTAAATCAGCTTTTAGAAAAGCCCCCCTTCCCCCCTTTGACTGCAGTCAGTGTACTTTTAAGCAAGGCTGTAATTTTTGGGAAAAAATCCCACACTGATGTGCCTGAGCCCTTGTGAGAACCTGTCAGAAAGAGGGTTATCACTTCTCAATGGTCCTTTTTTTTTTTTTTTTTTTACAGTTAAATTGGCGTAAGGCTTGTGGCCTCACTGGATTTGGAAACAGTAGGGGGAAGAGATTTATGAAGTTAAGGCTGATGCAATAAATCATACACTTTAGTTTCTGAGGTTTGTTCCTACAACAGTTGAGCCTCACCAATGTAGCCTTATATGTTTCTCTATGTGTTTGCATACAGTGTTGGGTGTAACATGTTACAAAGTAACTTGTTAGAGTACTTGGATTACTTTTTTGATGTAACGAGTAATCTAACGCGTTCTGTCCGCCATTTAAGTACTCAGCTATTTAGTTATATTTTCAAAAATGTAATCTGTTATTCAGGCAATTTAAATCTAAATATTATTTACTAAATCTGTGAGCCAGACAGCTGGCACCGTTAGTGTGTGTATGTGTGAAAGTCGTCCTACAAGCCCCACCCCCGATAACCCGCCACCTCTGTTATTCCTGCTGTTAGTAGTTAACAGATTATGGGCCAAACTTGGCTGAGTGATGATGGTAGAATAATTATAAATGTCTTGACTAAAACAACATGCATGAGGAATTACAAAGGAGTTTTCATTTTCTGCAATGGAAAAGTACTCGACCTAGTTACTTCTATCAGAAGGTATTTTAACAGATTACATTTTAATGACAGTAATTTTATAATGTAATGAGTTACACTGAACAGTAACGTCCCCCAACACTGTTTGTATATGATGTTTCATACTTAATACATAGCATCCATAAGTCATTCTGCTTTTTTTAAGCAACACTGCCTCATTGACTCAGCCCAAAGTTGCTGTGTGTGTGTGTATGTGCACCCTGTCCAAGGAGTAACCTGCCTCATGATCTCCTGGGATAAGGCTCTATTATCTCTATACAGGATAAAGCTGTATAGGTGATGAGTAAGTGAATGAGTGACTCAGCCCATTTCTTTTCAGCTTCATGCAATATGTAGTGGTTAGCACTGTTGCCTTGCACCGCCAGGGTCCGGGTTCGATTCCCGGCCAGGCTCGATTCCCGTCTCTGTGTGCATGGAGTTTGCATGTTCTCCCCGTGCTTGGTGGGTTTCCTCCGGGTACTCCGGTTTCCTCACACAGTCCAAAGACATGTAGGTTAGGGTAATTGGCATTCGCAAATTGGCTGTAGTGTGTAAGTGTGTGTATGTGTGTGTGCCCTGCGATGGATAGCTACCATGTCCAGGCTGTACCCCGTCTTGTGCCCTAAAACTCTTTGGATAGGCTCCAGGCTCCCTGCGTCCCTGAATACAGGATTAAGCGGTATAGATGATGAGTGAGTGAGTGATTCACCCCTCAATTATATTTACATAATTTTGCAGGTGGCCTTATGAATCACATGGATCATCAGCATAAATCAATTATTTGTAGTTTACATGGAAAGTACATCATCCTTCTAGTTCAAGAATGTCATTAAAGGGGGGCGTACTGTGCAAATTTCACATTTTACCCATGTTTAGACATTCACATGGGTCACCAGTGTGTGTACAAACAAGAAAACATGGGAACAAAACATTCTCTGCTTTTTGTCTTTTTTTGCATTTTTGTATTGTCTGGGGTTTAAACAATGTGGTTAGATTTTGTCCCCTAATTTGACTTCAGATAAGAAGATCCCCCTCCTCCCACTATCTCAACTCATCACTTCATTACCACAAAGTATTGCAATGTTATGTTGTCGCATTGTCACTTTGTCGCTCGTTTGCATGTGCACTTTATGTTGTTTAAAAAAAAAAAAATCTCTGTTAACATAAAATGTCATTTTTGTCCCAGCTAGCGGCTAATTAGGTTTCTTAGTTACTGTAGCTAGTAAGTTTTTTGTTAATTTATGTTGTATGTAGCACCTTGGTCCTGGAAGTGTATATAGTTGAAGTGACAATAAAAGCATACTTGACTTTACTTACTTGGATTGATCCCCTCCCTTGGCTTGTTGCTCAGCTCTGCTGTTCTTTGGAGAGGCATGGCTCAGGACTAGCTCATTTATCATTCATCATAGACACTGAAATAGCGCTTTCTCACAGAGAAATAAGTTTAGTCTGAAAACCTACACTTTTTGAGGGGTATTTCATCTGGAGCATTAACTCATGCAAACACTCAGAACTGTGTTAATGTGTTAAAGATATAGCAAAATATGGAACCTTTAATCTATAACAATGTTGACTGGGACAGACAGGGCAAGTTCATTCCATCACTTGCGTCTTAAGGGTTGTGGGTTTAATCGAGCTGTGCTTGATGTATGAAAGAAGCATTTTGGAGAGGGGGTGCGATAAATGCTTTAAGTTCTGGTGACTGGTCCACAAAACTGCAGGAAGCTGGTGGAGGTGACAACACCAACATAAAAAGTGCTTGAGAACTTGGGAGGTTAAAGACAAGTCTCGCAAGTGTGTCCAAGGGTCAGATGGTTTGCAGATGATAAAGAAATAGCAAATGCAGATGCAGACCTGTCACACAATTCCTGAAATGGTAAGGGACTGAACAAGCACCTCAGGGGTCTTTGTGCACAGGAAATGATGGATCTTTATGATATTTTAAAGGAGAAACTTAAATGAACATGTTAGAAACTATCAGAAACTATGACTTAATTGAAAGAAATGGAAGATGACCCAGCAGTGAGCCTTGTGGGACTCCAGCAGAGTATGTATAGTGTCTGTGCAGAAGGCAGTTGTAGTAAGAAATAATCCACCACTCTGCTAAGTTAGGAACTTCAAGACTCATGGGGATATGATTGAATTTGTTGAAGGCTGCTGAAGAGGTCAAAGTCAAGGGAAATGAGGACTGTTAAACGTTTGGCTGATTTAGTGCCATAAACTTCTCAGTAAGCATTTTGATGCCAAAACTGTTAACATCTTGATGGTTCTTCTAGTTGAGAAAGAAAGGAAATCAGTGTGAATTGCGAATCCTGACACATTTTTCTCATCTGATTCAAGAGTTACAGTGGAAAAGAAGTTCAGGCATGGAAGAAGTATTAGATTAAATCATCTCAAGGAGGAAAAGATTGCAGAGATTGCAATAACTGAAGGAGAAGTATGAGCAGTCTGTGACAGGCAAGGCAGGAACGGTGCCTGTGAAGAATACAAAGTGACAATCTGAAAGGTGGAGCGATGTCCACAGCTGGAGAGGTGAAGCTGAAGACCAGGTCTAGAACAGTTCCCGCCTCAGGGCTGCTGTTAAACAAAAGAGTGTGAAAGGTTGAAGTTTCGAGGAGAGTGAGATGGATGGAATCAGTAGGAGAGATGTCTAGTTCCAAAGGTTCCAGCAGGGGCCATGGATAACAATAATGTGGAGATTGCCTGGAGTGGTGATAAGCACAGCATGTAACTCAGTGCATAAGCTGAGAGGTGTTCTCAGAGACAAAAGCAAACCTGTGCTACTATTTCTGCCAGGTAAAAAAAAATCCTTCTTCAACAAGATGAATAAATAAAAAGGTACAACAATCAGCTTTTTTGTGCTATAGTTCCTTTAATCCAAAAATAATGATGGCTCATTTTGACTTGATTATAATGGCTAATGAGTTAAAACAAAAAGTGGAAGTATAATATAACCTTTTAGCTAGACAAGTTTTAATTTAAATTTAGTTTTACCATGCTACTTGGTATCACCAAATTGAAGATGTTTCATCCTCATGTCGTCGATGCCATCGAGTTTTCACTCGTTACCATCGCCTACAGCTTGCTCAGAACTTTTATTCCTGTAAAGCTTCTGTGCAACAATGCACATTGTTAAAAGGTTTATACAAATAAAATTGTATTGAACTGAATTAAATTGAATAATAGTTTGAATTGGGACATTTTTTGTTGTGTAGCAGACTCTATGGTGGATGATTACCACTCTGAACCAATGGAGCCCAAGCGCTACTCTGTCGACCACAGTGACACAACCTTTGGTGTGATGACATCACCGTACATAGCATCGAAATCCAGCTATGGGTTTCGTTCTGCCACAACCTACTCTGGGGGCGTGTGCAGACCCTCAGCCAGTCCCAGTGCATTCCAGGAAGGAAACAGAAGTGGTAAGAGAATCCCATGCTGCCATGGTGTAAAAGATACATGAAAAAGTTACCACTGATTCACCCTTCAGTTCTGTCAGAAATTTTACTGACAGTTTTTACTTTATCTGCCTCTCTCCAGCCTACAGTCCGTCCCCAGAGGCAAGTGAGTCAAAGCCTCCTTCGAGTAAAGACCCATCCCGTTGGAGCGTAGAGGAAGTGGTGTGGTTTATCAAAGATGCAGACCCTCAGGCCCTTGGTCCACATGTCGAACTCTTTCGGAAACATGTAAGTGTAGAAATAATCAACCACGAGATGATACATAATATGAAACCAAACGCAGTTGAATTCTTTAGGAGTAAGAATCCTTTAATGGATACCCATGCTGATGAGTACAGTACACATCTGTACTGTGCCAGTATGTTGTTTATCTATGATCTTTATTCCATATATCCCTAATAAAACCACACAGTATTATTACCTATGAGGATCACTACTATATTGTATATTTGTAACAATCAGTACCGTATAAACGAAGAGCTTCAGCATGTTGAGTGACTATGCGTCTCATCTTTTAGGAGATCGATGGAGATGCTCTCCTGCTGCTGAAGAGTGATATGATCATGAAATACCTGGGACTCAAGCTCGGCCCGGCGCTCAAACTCTGCTACCACATCGACAAGTTAAAACAGACCAAGTTCTGAAATGGGCTTGGCCATAACCACCCCCAAAACACACACACACACACACACACACACACGCATGCTTATCTACTACTCCCGCAGACACGTACACATGGTCTCATACACTTACATGGACTACTTCATGATATCAAGACCTCATTTTCTTTGGTTTTCATTTGTGTCCTTCATACGCATTTTTGACCCTGACCTACCAAGTGCCCATGAACGTTTTAATGTCTGTGGTTATTTTGGACTTGACACTAATTAACGAATCCCATGAGCTTGCTTTAACATGGGTTGAAGCGACTGATGAGGCACCTGACATATTATCCTTGGGACTTTCTCTGGGACCACAGAGCTTCTGGAATTGTATATACTAAAGATAAATGAAGATAAGAACAACAGAAATATCACCCTGCCAAGCACGGAGATTGAGATATTGGAGATGATTTGTCATGGACTAGACCCATACAGGTTCACGCAATGTAAGGATCATTTAAAAGTGGTGTTTAGCCACCTTGTGGTTAAACTAAGACATTACAGCTCCCTGTGACGCTAGTTCCAAGAGCAGCTAATCAAGACTTGATCATCATTGTATATTCATATTGAACTGTACAGACACAGTGCTTTAGAGTGGGAGTCACAACTGAAATTCTAGCTTCTAACTCAAACACACAACAGGGCTACTACTAGTAACCAGCAAAATACAGGCACTGATACAACCGTGGACCAATCATGATCATGAGACGTTAGGGTTTTGGGTTACATGCCATAATTTGTAAAGCAAGCCTGCAGTAAGGACATGCATCACTGCACACCATAACATCAGCACAATCCTGGTTTAACTACAAGGACCAAATCCAGGTAGGACCACCATGGCAGGTTTCTTCACTGAGTCTCACACACACACACACACACACACACACACACACACACACACACACACACACACACACACACACCTGCCTCAGTTCAATAAGGTGCATATATTACATAAAGCATGGATATTATTCTACAGGGTATAAAATGAAAAATGGATTTAAACTTTGTTTAACATATCTCACAGGTTAACCTTAAAAGATACTAATCAATGTCAGTATGAACACTGAAGTGTGTGTTATCTAGAGATACGAGCATGCCGACTCATCCCAAAACATCCAGTACACTTTAAAAGAAAAAAAGGAAAGAAAGAAAACCACAAAATTGCCTTGGTCTCATTTTAATTATTATTATGACTTTTTTCCCTATGAAAGGTACTTTTTTTCTTTATGGCGTTTTCTTTATTAACATGTTGGAGAAAATCACAGACGAATGTTGGTCCACTCCTCCATGCGGAACATTTAAAGCTTCTTTACTGTATATTCTATTGTGCATGTGACTGAGTCTGGGATTGTCATTTCTTTCATCATCTTGTTCAAATCAGGTTTTTGGGATATAAACTATCCCGGTTCTGAAAACGAACTCATCATGCCATCAATCTTCACAAGAGCCTCTTGATTTGCCTGTCAGATGTCAGCACTAATGATATCCACATTTCATCATGGGTGTCTTAATTCGATGCTGATATTACAAAGAGTCAAAATGTTTGATTTGACCACAACACACAATGCCAGTTGTAGCTCTATTAACAACTTAAAGAATCAGTACAATACCATAACTGATTCAGACATATGACACTTTCTCATATATGAATATGTAATAAATTTCCACTGCTTGTATTTCTTTTATATTCATTGATTGAATTGTTTCGATCAACAGCTGACAATATTTTTGTGTTGAAAGGTTCATTATTTCATGGATGATCAAGGGATTTTACATGGGTGTTACTTTATATCTGTCTCCCAGGGCATCAAGACACAACAACAGTTGCTGGTGTCATTTTCCATAAAAAAAACTAAAAATATATTATTTAAAAAATGTTTATTATTATTATTATTATTATTATTATTATTATTTTTTTTTTTTTTACAGAAACAGGTGTTTTACTGTTTTTGTCGAACTTCTTTTTTTTCCCGAATGATTGTTTCTGTTTAATTTTATGGAGGGTGCCAATAATTCAGGAGGGCACTGTATTCGAAAAGTTGCACAACTTCAACAGTGGGTTTATCAACTGTTTGGCCATGTCTGTTCCTTTCTCTGAAATTTTCTCCATGTAGCACATTCATGTACTGTATATCATACTGTAACTACAAAGAAAGGATCAGTCCAGAAGCCTGTATTTTTTTCATGTTCATGGTTAGGTGCTTTGTTAGCCTGTTTTTGTTTTAGAGGACACTTGAAATATTAAGATAAAAAAAAAAAGACATCTTGAATACTTAAATGTACAGTTCGGAAAAGCTTAGAGGTGCTTTTATTAGGTCTTTTAGCTATAACATCCTTTTTATTTAATCAGGGAAGCATCATAGTGGCATTTTACCTGTCTAGTTTTCTCTACTTGGACTTCACTTCACTACACTGTCATCATAGCATAGGTTTAGAGTCAATCCAGTTTATGATAAATTATGATATTATTACATAGAGTGTGTAATGGAGTTCATGGTAAAGGTTTGGCGCTGGTATTTCTCTTATAAGCCTTGTTATTTAAAGGGAAGTATTTCTGTTTAGCTCTGAGGAGCTCCTTTGTGTCACTTTTCTATGTTCGCCTATGTGCTATGTCATTCTGTGTCATATTTTATATAATACATAATGTAAATGTGCATTTATGAATGCTACTATAGCCAGTCTCACACGGTGATGTTTAGAGAGACAACTGTTCATATATTAACTCAATGAAGAGGCTGTGTGTGTGTGTGTGTGTGTGTGTGTGTGTGTGTGTGTGTGAGTGAGAGAGATTGTGTGTGTATAAAGATCTTTGGAGGCTGCAACACGGACCATCCATTCTGGTGCTAAGACATGACTGTACTTAATTATTTCATCCCTATTAGTTTACAGCTGTTTTTTTTTCCTTTCTTGATTTTAACATTGTGGCTTCAGTGTTGTGAAATTTTGTGATCACAGACAGGTTGTGGTCAGTCTGTCTGTTCGTGAGATGATATACAGTATACAAAGAATTACAGACGCACCTGAATAAAGCATTGATGAGCACCCAACATCTGTCTGTCTCTAAATCAGATATCTGTACATTGCATTGCATGTGCACGATTTTAATTGTCAGTGTACAGTTGGATATCTGAGTGTGTATATTCTTGTATCCTGTGATTGGATTGGCACCCAGATGCAGGATATTTTTGGTACCTTGTGTGAAAACTACGTACAACAGGGGCAGGGTGCTCTTTCTTACAAAGCCTCTCAATTATTGAATAGTCTTCCAAATAATGTTTGCCATTCAGACACAGTCTCAGTGCTCAAGTCTAGGCTGAAATCTTACATGTATAGTCAAGCCTTCTGTGAATGGATTTTTCCTGGGTAAGATCTGTGGGCTCAGGGAGTTTGATGGTGAATTTGATTTGGATTCCATAATTACTATACAATTCAAGGCAATATTTTTGCTGGATTAAAGTTGAAAGGTTACACATCATTATTTTATCTCAAATTCATTGTGGTGGCATACAGAGGCACAAATACAAGAAATGTGTCATTGTCCACATATCTATCTATCTATCTATCTATCTATCTATCTATCTATCTATTAATTCATTAATTCATTCATGTTTTATACAACATACTCCTGTGTACAGGGTTGTGGGGAGTCCCAAGCCTATTTCAGAAAACCTCCGGCACGAGATGGCACACACACACACACTATGGATAATTTGGGAACATTTTTTTTTAGCAATTCAGAGGTGGATTTGTGGGGTGTGTTTCAGATCATTGTCTTGCTCCATAACCCATAACTGATGACCAGACATTCTCCTCCAGGATTTGCTGGTAGAGCACAGAATTCATGGTTCCATCAATTTGAAAAAAAAGAAGAAAAAAATCAGCTTTTGTCTCATCAAACCACAGAATATTTGCCCAAAGTCTTGGAAATAATTAAGATGTTATTTGACAAATGTGAGATGTACTTCTAACTATATTGCCAAAGGTATTGGCTCATGGAGGATCCTGCCCACCCTTTGCAGCTATAACATCTCCAACTCTTCTGGGAAGGCTTTCCAAAAGGTTTAGGAGTGTATTAATGGGAATTTCTTGACCATTCTTCCAGAAGCACATTTGTGAGGTTAGACACTGATGTTGGACGAGAAGGCCTGGCTCACAGTCTCCTCTCTAAATCATCCCAGAGGTGTTCTATCGGATTGAGGTAAGGACTGTGTGCAGGCCAGACAAGTTCTTCCACACCAAACTCTCTCATCCATGTCCTTATGGACCCTGCTTTATGCACTGTTATGCAGTCATGTTGTGATAGGGAGGGGCCATCCCCAAACTGTTCCCACAAAGTTGGGAGCATGAAATTGTCCATAATGTCTTGGCATGAAGCATTGAAGCATTAAGAGTTCCTTTCATTGGAAGTAAGATGCTGAGCCCAACTCCTGAAAAACAACCCCACACTAGATCCAACATGACTGCGCACAAAGACATGGATGAGTGAGTTTGGTGTGAAAGAACTTGACTGGCCTGCACAGTCCTGACCTCAGCCTGATAAAACACCTTTGGGATGAATTAGAGAGCAGTCTGCGAGCCAGTACTTTTCATCCAACATCAGTGCTGTTGTAGCTTCAGCTCTTGAATTAGTTAAAAATGATTATGCAACCCTATAAATTAAGAATTGGGTGTTACGCAAGCATATGAAGGCAGGCGAGCAAATACTTGCAATATAGTGTAAATTCTTTTTGGTCAGCAGTGGCTCTCGCCTTGAAACTCTCCCATGGATGCCATTTTTGCCCAGTCACTTACTTATTGTTAAATCATGAACACTGACCTTAACTAGGGCAAGTGAGGCCTGCAGTTCTTTAGATGTTGTTCTGGGTTCTTTTATGAGTCAGATTTGTGCTCTTGAAATAATTTTGGTCGGCTGGCCACTTCTGGGAAGGTTCACCACTGTTCCAAGTCTTCCGCATTTGTCGATAATGGTCCCAAAGCTTTGAAAATCACTTTGTATCCCTTTCTAGATTTGTACATGTCAACTGATTTGTTTCTCCTTTGTTTATTTAGATCATGGCATACAGTAATCTTTTTTTTTGTTGTTTTTTTTTTGCATGATTGAGATCTTTTAGCATGCTTGACTTTGTCACTTTAAGTGATTACATGATTCAACAGGTCTGGCAATAATCAGGTCTGGGTGTGAAATTTAACTCAGGTTTCCAAAAAATGTGCCTAATCACAGGTTATTCAAGATTTATGACGTGTGTGTGTGTGTGTGTGTGTGTGTGTGTGTGTGTGTGTGTGTGTGTGTGTGTGTGTGTGTGTGTGTGTGTGCGCGTGTGCGCATATGTGTGGATGGATGGGTTTTGGGAATTACGTTACTTTTTTCACCTAGGGCCAGACAGTTTTTTCCCTTAATAAATGAAATCATCATTTAAAAACTGCATTTTGCATTTACTCTGGTTTTCTTTGTGTAAAAAAAATAGTTTGAAGATCTGAATCATTTAAGTGTGAGAATTATGCAAAAAATAATAAATAAAAAAATAAAAAAATAAAATGCATTTTCATGACACTGTATATTTGATCTAGCAATAGCATGTAGACATTTTGGCTACAGTTATAAAGCTGAAAAAAAAAAAAAGCCAGCTCAATATGTTGTTGGTAGGGGTCTATTTAAAAAGTTTTTCTAACACTAACATACGTTTTGGGAGTACATGAAACACCAGTGTCTTGATAGTGTGAACAAGTAAAACTTGCACTGCTGAATGATCTTCCTTCAATTAGGACAAAGTATTCAACTTTAACATTCTTCAGAATTAATAATCACTTCACACATGTGCATACATCAGGATGACAGAGTAAATGACGGCATCTTGGTTTATGGAGTTGGGCCAAGGCAAGTGTCTGGAGCTATACATTAATCTCCAAAATATCTCCAGTATATTGATTTAATCCTTTGTGTCCTGTGAATTGGGACATTAGCAGCCTGAAAGAGATAGTTCTTAAAGTTTATTTAATTTTTTACATAATTAAGGTAATATTGGAGTATGTCACTGATTATATTTACTGTCTTGTAATCACATGCTTACTTTGGCTTTTACTGTTTATGGTCTTCAAAAAAATATTTGACTTTTGGTTAAAGCAGCATGATCAACTGTAATATTATTTCAGGATAGTAGAATCCCCACACTTTTGGGGTTTTAACTCCTTTATATCTTAAATCAGTTCATTTTGTGGCTTAAAATAAGAAGAACCATCAAATTGCATCAAAGAATTGTTCTATATAACTCACTCTCAATTGTACTGTGAAATCAGATAAGCTGGAAATAAATTAAGTGTAAGAATTGCAAAATACAAATTAGTCAGCATATTTTATGACAAATGACATTAAAGGACCAACTAAACAGATTCCCAAAATTAAACTGCTACAACTCTGGACTTTTGGGATGTTATAAAGGAATTTACATCACACTACATTCTGTGTTCTAGTTAATGGGTATCTGTGGCATTTATTATAGTATTAAATTATATACTTTGTGTCCTCTTACAGTAAGTAACGGACAAGTACCCATTTGAAGGGTGTACTTTATACAACCAAGTCCCCAGTGCTCATATGAAGTGTGTCCAATTAGACGCAAATTAACTTTGTAAAAGTTAAATCAACATTCTGGGTGTTAAATCAGTACTAGGGAATGCTCATTAAATCTGCAATGATAATTACTTTTTATTAATTAATTAATTAATTAATTTATGTAAAGCTTTGCATTATGTGTATAGCTGGTAGATGGTGCTATAGTGAATTTGTACACATAGGTGGTGCTCTTGGTTCACACATGCCCTCATCTACCAATTGTATTATGATATAAACCTGAAATGATGACGGTATCTACAATCTTCATCAAAATCTTTTTTTTTCTTAACTCGTAAAGTTGGTGATTAATCATAATCTTAAATAATGGTTTTGATTTTCCTTCCACTTACCATGGCTTAGATTTGTAAGGCGAGGAGGCTATACCTGTACATTGTGAGCAAAATCTAATTCTGTATGGGAGGAGCCTGGCTGAATGTAACTACATACAAATTTCCAGCATTAAATAAATTAAATGCAGCTGAAAACTCTATGAAAATGACAACTAAGACTAACTGAGCTTTTGATCCTTTTATGTGCAACCTGAGAAAAAGATGAGAGCCTCCACTAGAGAACAGAGATGCACACGTACAGTAATAGCTATAGGTACCAGTTCACTACTGATGAAAAGGCTTCAAAGTATGACCCATGAGACATTATCAAGCCTGATGGGAATGCAGTCAGGCTCAGCACATTAAATTACTTGTGACTGCTGAAAATTTTCCATGATGGAATTCTTTCAAAATTGCACACTAGCAAAATGTGTATACAGAAAGACCAGCGGTTTAAAAAGCTGCACAAGGATACTCGCTCTCCAGCTGCTCTCCAGGCTCACCTCATTATTAGAGAGATTCTGCCATGGATTCTCAAAGCTTTCTGAGCAGCAACGTTGATACCCGAGAAGCTTAGTGCTGAGCAGTGGAGCAATAAAGCATAAAAAAGTATGTCACCTCTACCACGCTATGAACACACGAAGGAGCGCCTCAAGCCAAAACAAAGGTGGAAGGGGAGAAAGTGTGAACAAATATAGTTTTTTATTTTATTTTATTTTTTTTATACAGGAGATGGTGCTTTAATGCGTGTCAAGAATACAAAATAAATCCCCGCAGGGTGTGGATGAAATCCATAAACTGAAGATGTTAGAGAAAGAGCGGCAATTGAAGATATAAGAAAACACATTTGTACACACAGTAGATCAGTTTCCTTTTGGGTATTAACCTTAACAGTGTATCGAATATACGTGGGGTTGTTCTGACACTGGTGGCCGACAGCTTGTCCTGATATTTAATGAAACCATTGAAGTTGAGCCATTATGGTCTTATAAAATGCAACTGTTACACATACACTACACCACTGGTGCATCCTATGATTGGACGTTTTTCATTTACTTTTGTCAGTTGAACAAACACAAATAAACTTTAAAAGATAAACTGCACATGAACAATTTGCATAATAAAATTATGCATTTATCACTTTCCGTTCTAATGCTAATAATGCATGTGCCTGACTAAGTTTGAGAGTAGGAAAATAATTTGTGCATGATCATCTAAGTGGCAATAGATAGATAGATAGATAGATAGATAGATAGATAGATAGATAGATATTGATCCCTTAGTGGACAATTACTTTGTAATCTCTGTGACACAGGTGTTGACAATATGCTGAATTTAGGAATTTGTAAAAAAAGATGACACAAATGACAAAAATCGAGCTTTTTATAATGCAGGAGAGAGATTAGCACTGCAAGTCCATTTCAGCCCAGGGAGGTATCTGTAAAGTCTTTTCATGCAAATTTCTAATTCCAGATAATGCTGTCCATAAAATGACTTAAGAAAAAACAGTATTTTTCTATTGTCACGTGTCTTTTTTTTTTAAACATTTCTATATCTCTTGCTGAACTCTATTCGTTTTCCTTATGATGGTGTATCATTTGTTAGTACATTCTTTCACTCCTCTCTTGAGTGAGGACAAATCTCCATCTCATGCTGACAGGATGGCTTTAAGGAAATCTGAATCTGACATGTGTGTGTCACTTAAGGACATTAATGCTTCTCCGTCTGGCTTCCTGCTTGTGGTGAGGCTCTTTCATCTTTACAGACTCAGCACAGCAGCCTTTTCTGCCACATTAGTTTGTGCTTCATGTAGAATGCTTCTGGAGATGTTTTAAATGAGAAAAGCAGACGGAGGCGGCGAAAGGGGAAGTTGCTTATCGGCTTTGACAGACGGAGAGCGAAACGGGGAAATATGTCATCCCCTCCCAGCAGCCTTCCTCATGCTCATGCTCCTGTTTGGGCAGTAATCATTTAGAATTGTATTCTAATATACAATTGCCAAGACATTTCAACTGCCTTAGGTAGTAGTAATGTTTTTTTCTTCTTCTTTTTTTTTTATTTTACCACAGATAACATCAATGGTTGTATATATACACTATACTTTATTTAGGTAATTATTCATATGATATATTTGAAATGAAGTAAAAAAAAAACTGTGGATGTTTTTATCATTATAAGGATATGGGTGGATGGAAGAGATTGTGGACTTAGAAATCAAAATGTGTGATCTCTTTGACGATAACCATGGCATGAACGTAGGTACCAGATGTACTGGTTTGAGTATGTCAGAAACTGCTGATCTTCTACGATTTCCACATAGAACAGTCTCTACAATTTATCCACAGAATGATCCATACAAACAAGAAGCTTAAAAGATAAATCATTAGAGAGAAAAAGCTAGCATCCTTTACATATGCACCTTAAAACAGACATTTTTTATTTTAAATAGCCTCAAACTAAATGGGTAGCAATTTAAACTCAGCTACACTCAATTCGTTCCTCAGCATTGAATATGCACCTAAATATTTAAAACTAACTGTTATCAAACCCCTGATTAAAAAATGTGACCTTGACCTGTCAGCTGTCCAACTATAGGTCGATGTCACCTACTGTATCTCTTATTCTCCACGATCCTAAAGAAATCATATCTACTTAGGAATAACATTAAGAAAATGTATCAGTCAGGAGTTAGACCTCATGATAGCACAGAGAGACAGAAGTAGTTAGAGTGGTAAATGATCTAGGCTAGGACCTCTGGCTTGATTGTGTTGCTTGACCTTTAGTATAGTGCAGGCTTAGACATTATAGATCATACTATTCTCCTTGCTATATTAGAAATGTTGTAGACATTAAAGAAAATGCTCTCTCCCGCCTCAGGTCTTATTTGACTGATCATTATAAGTTTATAGATGTCAAAACAGATGTCTTTTAACATACTAAAGTAAAGTGTGGTGTTCCACAAGGTTCCTTTTTGAGGCCACTGCTCTTTTCTCTCTATATGAATTTTCTGTGTAATATCAAACATAAACATGCCATTAATTTCCACTGTTATGCCGATGACTCACAGTTACATGTCTCAGCAAAGCCAGATATGAGACATTACTTTAATACAATATAAGAACGTGTAAAGAACATCCGACACAGTATGCTTATTAGCTTCCTTCTACTTAATTTTGACAGACGTACTGATACTAGAACAGATAGAGTAGAATAAGTTTTCTACTCTAGTTGAATACGTTTTCTGGTTATATAGTAACACTAGATTGCCTTTCTGTTCATCATGCAAAGCACTAAAAGTCTTGGTGTGATTATTGATTAAAATCTTTCATTTGAAACATTTGTATAGTCAAAAGATTGTTGTAAGTTGCTGCCAGGTACTGCTAATCATCAGCTCTTGATTAATTGATCATCAGCAGGTGTGGAATTTTTGGCAGTTTGTTGGTCTGGAGCATTCAGGTGTGTGTTGACACAATGCCAAGAGGCAAAGACCATTTCCAAACAATTTGGAGTTTAACATTCTACAGTGAGCAAGTTTATTCACAAGTGGAAAGTATTCAAGACAGTTGCCAATCCTCCCAAGAGTTGACGTGCCAGCACAATCACCCCAAGGTCAGACTGTGCAATGCCCAGAGAAATACGAAAAGCTCAAGAGCTACATTCCATACTCTACAGGCCTCACTGAGCATGTTATATGCTAAAATGACATGACAGCACATTTAGAAGAAGACTGAACAAATATGGTTTGCTTGGAAGGGTTGCCAGGAGAAACCTGCTCTGCCTAAAAAGAACATGGAAGCACAATTGAGCCTCACAAAAATTAACCCGAACAAACCACAAGGAACAATGTACTAAAGGCTGATGAGACCAAAGTTGTTTGGCCATAATTTCCAGTGCCATGTTTGGGGAAGCCAAACAGCCTCATACCCACTGTCAAGGGGTGATGATTTGAGCTTGTTTGTGCAGCCACAAGACCTGGCACCTTGAAATCATGAAATATGTTCTGAAGCACACCAGTAAATCTACAACAGAATGGCTAAAAAAGAATAGAATCAACGTTTTTTGGAATTGCTTAGTCAGAGTCCAGACCCTAACCCAATTGAAATGCTGTGGCTGGACCTTAACAGAGCTGTGCATAAGTGAATGTCCAAAAATATCAATGAACTGAAACAATGTGAATGTTGGATTTACAAGATATCGAATCATGGTGGGTAGTTAGTATTGGCCACATGATTTCTTTCTTTTTTCTTTCACATGAATTCTTTATTTTTGTTAAATAAACAATGTCAAGGTGAAAAGAGTTTTATGTTGTTGGTTGTCTGAGGTTGTATTTGTCTATTACTAAGACCCACTATGATCAGATGATTTTTATTATGTTTTTACAGAGAATTAAAAGAGGATGCACTAACCTTTACACATGACTATAAGTCTTGGTCTTTCTTTCCGGGTATGGTATTTATAGAGCCAGTTTCATCATGGTACTTGATGATTTTTGAAAACACACTTGACCATATTGTTCTTGCAAGAACTAGCCAAGAACAGCTGGCCTTCATGTCTTAAAATAACAACCGATGGTTGTTGTTGTATAATTACCAAATTCCAAATGTGTTATTTCACAGTTTTTAAATCTCCAGTATTGTTTTAGAATGTAGAAAATAAATCCCTACAAAAATAACATTAGGAGGTGCGTCCAAACTTTTCACTGGTACTATAGATAATATTACTAGGCCAGCTTACTTTAGTCTCAGAAATAATCAAAATACAAAAAATAATTCTACTACATGATGCAGAAAAACTAGTTCATGCTTTTGTTACCTCTAGGATGGACTACAGTGTTGCTTTCCTTTCTGGATGTCCCACTAGGTGCATAAACATTCTCTTATTAGTCCAGAAATGGAACAGCCAGTGCCTAAGTAGAACCATAAGACATTACTATATCACCCCTATCATGTCCACACTGCATTGCCCGTGCCAATTTTTGCAATAATTATATAATACTGCTAATGATTTTTAATGCACAGAATAGTTTTCCACCACAGTTTATGAGTGAACATCTGGTATTTTTTTTTTTATACCTGCCACATCTACTTTGATCAAAAGATACAGGCTATTTATTGATACTTTGAATAGTGAAGGTTACAATGGGTGGCAGAGCTTTTTTTATGGAACAGTTATGGAACAGCTTTTCATTTAGTGTTCAGGATTCAGACATAGCTTCAGTTCTTTTGTCTGAGCTAAAATGCTTATTAATTCAACCTTTTTTCTTGGGTAAAGGAGGTGATCAGAAGGTGAATTCTTTTGGTGAATTGGGATATTTGGGTGCTGACACCTCCCACTATTTAGCATTCACTTAGGTTTCTTCAAGGTCTAGTGGCTGGCTGCCTTGTATTCCCTGGCTGTCCCTTATAGTAATAATGTAATGTACCTAAGTCTCAGTTCGCACTCTCCACACAAGGTACATGGTCTTTAAGAATTATGTGACAATGAGCATATTTTTCTCTCTCTCTTGCTTTGTTGAGCTACAAATTCCACTCCTGAGATACCAGTCATCCTCAGTCCGAATAAAATGCGAGTGAAGGCTGAGAAAGAGCATCCGGAAAGAGAAACCTGTGTCAAGTTGTGTGCGGATTGGATGGTCCATTGTGGCGACCCCTTGATGGGAGCAGCCAAATGAAAGTAATTCCTCCAAAACAATTTTGCACTCAAGTCTCCATCATTGACCAATTGACAACTTCAACAAAATATATATTTTTAAAACTATAATAAAGTTTCACTACAGATATCCCCTGGTGCTTTTGTGATCTTCAGCTGTACAGTTTAAAAGAACCTGAGTTGCCTCAAATAGCTGTCCTGAGACTACTGTCATAGTCCATCCACATCAAGAGATAATGTGATTTGCATGCTGAGACACTTTTCTGCTCACACAGATTTAAATTATATATATACCATAGCTGTATGTACTGTATATGAGGAACCACGATAGCTAGACCTATAGATACAATTATGTGTGGAGAGAAATTCACTGCTTGTTCTTTCAGTACCAGAGTGCACTGGTTTATTTTATATGCCTAATTGGGCCAAAGTCTGACAGCATGTATGCTTACTCATATGTCACATGTCTCTAATGAGTGTTGCTTTGTTTGAGTGAATATACACATCAACTCCGAGATAACTGAATCCAGAGATAAATAAAAACAAGATCTTTAAAGAGAGAAAGATGATAAAAAGAAGCAGGGGTGTTAGGCTGATCTGTTCCTACTCAAGCTGGCAGTGGGACCCAATAGGAATGTGGTGATAATGAGTGAGTTTCCTTGAAAGAGAAGTTAAGCTTGTTGAATTTTTTAAGCTTTCATTTTCTGTACACTACTTAACATTTAGCATTCAGGATTTTTTTATTTCACAGCAAAAAAATTGAGCTACAAAAACTAATGCATACATAGTTCATGATACAGGGACTGGCCAAATGTGCTCTCTAGGATCCAGGCCAAGGATTCACTTCAATTCAATTCAATTCGATTTAATTCAGTTCAATTTAATTCACTCAGTCATTCATCGTCTATACCACTTTATTCTGTATTCAGGGTCACAGGGGGCCTGGAACCTATCCCAGGAGACTTATGGCACGAGGCGGGGTACACTCTGGACAGGGTGCCAATCCATCGCAGGGCATGCACACATACAAACACTCATTCACACAGTACGGACAATTTGGGAATGCCAATTAGCTTCCTCTGCAGATCTTTGAACTGTGGGAGGAAACCGGAGTACCTGGAGGAAACCCGCCAAGCACGGGGAGAACATACAAACATTCAAAGACAGGAACCTACTGTACCTGGCCAGGAATTGAACCTGTAACCTGAAGGTGCAAGACCAATTCAATTCAATTCAATTCAATTCAATTCAATTCAGTTCAATTCATTCACTCACTCTCACTCATCATCTATACCGCTTAATCCTGTATTCAGGGTCACGGGGGCCTGGAGCCTATCCCAGGAGACTTGGGGCACATGGCAGGGTACACCCTGGACAGGGTGCCAATCCATCGCAGGGCACAGACATACACACACATACACTCACTCATTCACAGCTTACGGACAATTTGGGAACGCCAATTAGCTTCCTCTGCAGATCTTTGAACTGTGGGAGGACACCGGAGTACCTGGAGGAAACCCGCCAAACACGGGGAGAACATACAAACATTCAAAGACAGGAACCTACTCTACCTGGCCAGGAATCGAACCCGTAACCTGAAGGTGCAAGGCCAATTCAATTCAATTCAATTCAGTTCAATTCAATTAAGGGTTTATTTATAAAGCACCTTTTATACGGGTGATTGACACACAGCAAAGCAGCTTTACAGAACCCCCACACCCACCACAATTATTATAATTAATAAGAAGTATGGCCTGAGATCTCCAAATCACTCGAGAATACCTGAAACAGTACTTGGTTTACATTGTACACAGTAAGGGTCAAAATAAATAAATAAATAAATATATAAATATATAAATTAAAAAAATTGCACATCCTGTAAGAAATCTTCAAGACTGGTGAAATTAGAATGCATAACATTATGGCTTTTGCTTTATTACCATATTGACCATTTAGTGTAAGAATTCCCTGTTGTTGCTGAGAATTGATGGAATTAAATATGCATTATTTCTGTAATAAGTATCTGGTGATTTGCTGAGTATATGCTTTCTTTTAATTTTTAACATTTTTTTTCTTTTATATTGACACAACATCAATTGATGATTAATGACACAACATGATTAATTCCATTTTAAATCGGAGTGTACTTTTCTATGCTTCTGCAGGCAAAGAGCACTCTATACCAGAAAATGTGGTCTTCTATCCTGTCTGCTCATGAATGACAAATAATAAATAAAAAAAATCCTTTTGCAGGACTTATTCATATTTTCAACAGTCCCATATGAAACACCACACAAACAATAACCTGAGCTCACAATCAAAGCAGGGACCTTGGAACAAGCAGACAGCCTTGTACCCAAAAAGCAAGCATGATGGTTCATGTGTGATAGTTATCCTTGCAACACACTGAACTCCCATTTGTCATTTTGTTTGTTGCTTTGTTGCAAGCTCATGTGTACCAGCCGTTCCAAAATTCAATTGTGATCCTAATTTAGGGGTGTCCAAACTTTTTCAAAATGCATATACATTTTGCATATACAAAATTATTCTGTCATTGCTAATCCCAAAGCCCGATTGAGAAAGGAGGAGAGTCAGAGATCAGACTTACATCCTGGCACACTATTACTACAGAAACTATGAAACTATGGAATTTGTTATCCAATGTGCTCACTAGCATGGGAGGGGGAAAAAAAACTGGAACCAAAGTTAACTGAACAAACTAACATCATAAATAAATTATATTGTCATTTTTAATTGGTTGTAAATCCACTTTAGTAAAGGTTTTTAGCTCTTTTGAATGGTATTCTGTAAGAAGGAATCAGAGGGATAAGATGTTCTATACAAGAGCTGAGTAAACATTGTTTTAAGTTATAATTTAAATGTCCTATGAATGGACTAATTTTAAACATATTAATCAAAATCGAAAAAGCACATTCTTTTAAGGGGGAAAAGTCCTTTCATCAGTCAATTTTCTGTCTAGACCCTTACAGTGGGAACTAAAGGAAGGCAAGATTTTAGGATAGGGATAGAGTGACAACTCATTGCAGGGCACAAGCCCATAGACTCAACTGCCCAATTAAGCTATATGGAAATTAAGAAATACCAATCAGCCTACAATAAATGTCTTTGGTCAGGGTTAGATAGGAAGCACATGAAAGGCTTGATACCCACTGAACAAGCCTCTGGAGGCAGTCTTATTATCTGGCTTTGCTTCAGTTGTCTAGGCTCAACCATGTTATGTGGTAATAAAATGAAATCAGCTACCTGTGAATGACCAGAGTATTACGTACATACTGTATATGTAGTTTTCTTTAGACCATATCCCAGACTCAGATTGCAAAAGAGTTGTTCTGGGATTGTGAGTTATCTTGTTCACACGTGATTTGACCACCACATTGTGATCCATAATCAAAGGTAAGGGTGGCCAATGGTGTAACGTTTTTGGATAGGCAGTGTATGAACATAAATATCTTTAGAGAGAAACAGCTTCTGACGAGTGAGATGGGACATTTCAATAAACATAGTCAAAACTATAGAGCATTATCTGTAAGAAGCTTTTATGAGTGCAGCAGTGAAGATCACATGCAGCCAGAAATAACTGCTGATGACACTACAGCTGGCCTACAAACAGGTGTAGGTATAAACAATAAGACATGTTCTGTCTGGGCTATGGAGAAGCGATGGAGTAACAAACCTAGTTGAGAAATCTCAGCTTCACACAGAAAGCACTGATCACACAGTCGGCTAAGGTGATAGGACCAGTCTTCGGCTTAATTGAAACGCCAGGAAAAAAAAAAGGTGCTGTTTTACATATGTGAAAATGACAGGTACAATTCTCGATGCTGTCTCCAGTCTCACCTGTGAGGCTTTGGGTGTAGTGCAAAGTGATTTTGGATGAGCCAAGGCATACTTTAATCCCAGTGCCTGCTCCCTGAGCTGGGAGATTAGATTCAGAAAGAATTTTCCTACAATGTCTATATTGAAGAAAATGTCAGCATCACGGTGTTAATAGAGAGAGAGCAGGGACTTTTTGCAGCACACCAGGAATCAAGAAGTGACAGCACCATAGGTTGGAATGTGTTCAATCTTGGCCATTGGACACATATTGCCACTTATATTACTGTAAAATGGTGTAAAAATTGTCAAACTGTATAAAGTAAAGACCTACTGAGATGCATAACTATGTTCAGTCAAGAGAACTTGTCTGGTCAGTGAGCTCTGTTTTTTCCACCACATTGTTTTTTCCTGAATGAATAACAAATGGAGCACTTTTACCAATCAGTCATAACATTAACACCACCACCAGATGACTTGAATAACATTGATCATCAATTACACACGTGAACTGGTACCCGAATTGCTGGTACCCTTCCGTTAAAGAAAAGAAAAACCCACAAAGGTCACTGAAATAACGTTTAAACTGACAAAAGGAATAATAAATAAACACATTTACTGAAAATTAATCAATCAGACATTGCTTTTGTATTGTGGTTCAACAGAAGCATTTTAAAAAACACACTAATGAAACTGGGCTAGACAGAAATGATGGAACCCCAACTTTATATTTTGTTGCACAACCATTTGAGGCGATCACTGCTATCAAGCTATTTCTATAACTCTCAATGTGACTTCTGCACCTGTTGACAGGTATTTTGGCGCCTCATGAGCAAACTGCTCCAGCTGTCTCAGGTTTGAAAGGTTCCTTCTCCATTCTGCATATGCATAGGATTTAGATCAGGGCTCAGAAGGCCACTTAAGAACAGTCCAATGGTCTGTTCTTTGTTGTAACAACGTTACAGAAAGAAGGAAAGAAAGAAAGAAAAAGCACACTGTTGAGCGACAGAGGCAAAGCCCAAGCCTCTGTCTCCCTAAGACGCTGGCGAGAGAGTGAAAGAGAGCGTCATGCATCAGTCCAGCGTGCGTGCTCAGTTTAAGACAATAGTGCAAAGCATATTGACTTAAACTCAAATTGAATTGAGCATATTGAATAAAACCTCTCTCTAATAAGTCCTTGGTAGGGGCGAACGCCCTGAGAGAATATAAGTTTTTGTTTTTTTCCAGAGCCCCGTCCGTTCTCGGTTAGACGGCTGAGCTCTGTTTATTTTGTGTTTTCAGTTTTCTTTTGTTTCCTTTTAAGTTCCTTAATTAATAACCCCACGCTATCTCCAAATGGAAAGGTCTTCCCGTGCGTGTTATATATGCACTCTCACAGCCTCCTGTTTCATTCACCCCCTCAGAAGCCCTGTGTTAGGGTTCTTACACATTAAAAACATCTTGCGGTGCGGCACCACGTAACCATTCTTGGATGTTTGTTTTGCGTCGTTATCCTGTTGGAGGACCCATGACCTGCGGCTCAGACCAAGCTTTCTGGCAGTATTTTTTGCTCTTGAAATGCCTTGAAAGTTTTGAGATTTTATTTACCCTGCACAGATTCAAGATTCTTTCTCTACTAGCTGCAGCAAAGCATCCTCAAAACATGTTTTGGAGTAGATAAAGCGTTCTTTTCTTTGTATGCTTCATGTTTGTGTCTGTGAACATAGAGCTGATGTGCCTTGCCAAAAAGTTCCAGAAGCTGTATGGCTTGTCAAAATTATTTTTGATGCATTTTGGCAAATTCCAGTCTTGCTTTTTATGATTTGCTTTCAACTTCCGTTAAGTCCACCTTGCCTCAAGATCTGACACTGATGTACCTTGACTTGTAGTTCACCTCTAATCTTGTTGTTGTTCTGGGCTCTTTGGTTACCATTTGCATTATCTTTAATATTAGCTTCAGATCTCAATCTGTTCAAGCATGCATGGGATACCTGCATCAGACAAACAAGCCTGATTCACGGAGCCCTCACCCCACAGCAGCCACAGGATCCATTGCCAATGTCCCAGTACTAGACACTTTAGGACACCCATCCAGAGGTTCGGTGGAGTCATGCCCCAAGGGGCCAGAGCTGCCCTGGTGGGACAAGGTGTCTTGTCTAAATCTAATCCTTGTCTCAATTAAAGCGTGTCATAATAATAATGTATGCACAGCACCGCGCTTCCACCTTAAACGTACATTTACATCAAATACCGCACAGAGCTTTATCAATAATCTTCCAGAGTTATCAACTTTGTTTGGATCGCCATCTGACTTCACAGAACTCAAACAGGCGAATGAATATCTAGAGTAAGCACTTCGTTATAGCTTAGATAATGTAGCTCCAGTTAAAAGGAAAATGATTAGAGATAAGAAACTCGCTCCTTGGTATAATGACCACACACATGCTTTAAACCAAACCGCTCGAAAATTTGAATGTAAACGGCGCCAAACTAAATAGTTAGTATTCAAAATAGCTTGGAAGGAGAGCATCCTGAACTATAAAAAAGCTCTCAGTGACGCTAGATCAACGTATCTCTCCACTCTTATAGAAAATAACAAAAACAACCAGAGATTTTTATTTAATACCGTAGCTAAATTAACTAAAAACAAGACCACTGCAGAAATCTCCACAACAACATCATGCAGTAGTGAGGATTTCATGAACCTTTTCAATAACAAAATCATAAATATTAGGCAAAAAATTCAGGCTTTGAAACCAGACAATTTAAATAATTCAGATAAACTAACCACATCACATCAGAACTTAGAACACTTTACTCCCCTTGAAGCGAGGGAACTGATTTCACTCATCTCTTCTTCAAAATCGTCAACCTGTATATTAGATCCTATACCGACACATTTTCTCAAACAGATAGTACCAGCAATAATAGAACCCCTGTTGAAAGTAATTAACTGTTCACTCAGTAGTGGGTATGTCCCCAAATCCTTTAAATTAGCCGTTATTAAACCGCTAATCAAGAAACCTGACCTTGACCCCGGTCAGCTTTCTAATTACAGGCCGATATCAAACCTTCCCTTTATCTCCAAGATTCTGGAAAAGGTAGTATCACAGCAGCTATGTTCACATCTACACAGAAATAGCATAAATGAACTGTATTAGTCAGGATTTAGGCCTCATCACAGCACAGAGACAGCACTTGTTAAAGTAGTAAATGACCTCCTATTGACCTCTGATCAGGGTTGCGTCACTATACTTGTGTTACTGGACCTCAGTGCAGCTTTTGACACCATTGATCATAGTATTCTCCTTCACAGATTAGAAAAGGTAGTAGGAATTAAGGGAACTGCCCTCTAGTGGCTCAGATCCTATTTGACTGATCGTTATCAGTTTGTAGATTTAGATGGTGACCATTCCTCATGTTCTCAAGTGGAGTTTGGTGTTCCACAGGGTTCAGTTTTAGGCCCACTGCTTTTTTCCCTTTACATGCTTCCACTGGGCAACATAATTCGTAAAACATGGTATTAGTTTTCATTGTTATGCTGATGACACACAATTATATGTCTCAGCAAAACCAGATGAGAAAAACCAGTTTGCTAAAATTGAGCAGTGTGTGCAGGACATAAGAGATTGGATGTTAATTAATTTTCTTCTGCTTAATCCTGATAAGACAGATGTTCTGGTCATAGGACCACAAGTAGCTAGAAGTAAGCTTTCTGATCACACTGTAACTTTAGATGGCCTTTCTGTTCCATCAAATGCAACAGTAAAAGACCTTGGTGTGATTATAGATTCCAGCCCTTCGTTTGAAGCACATGTAGATAATATCACCAGGATAGCTTTCTTTCACCTTAGAAATATTGCCAAGATTAGAAACATATTGTCACTAAATGATGCAGAAAAACTAGTTCATGCCTTTATCACCTCTAGATTGGGCTATTGTAACGACCTTACTGTCTGGTTGTTCAACTAGGTGTATAAACAAGCTTCAGTTAGTACAGAATGCAGCAGCGAGAGTCCTCACTAAAACCAGAAGATACGAGCACATCACCCCTATCTTATCTACACTGCATTGGCTCCCTGTGAAATTTTGCATCGATTTTAAGATACTACTTTTGACATTTAAAGCACTAAATGGTCTTGCGCCACAGTATTTGAGTGAACTGCTAGTGTCTTACGATCCGCCACGCCTACTTCGATCAAAAAATAGAGGCTGCCTGTCAGTACCACGTATTATTAAAACTACAGCAGGGGGCAGATCTTTTTCTTACAAAGCCCCAAAGTTATGGAATAGTCTTCCTATTAATGTTCGGGACTCAGACACTCTCAGTGTTTAAGTCTAGGCTAAAAACCTATTTATTTAGCCAAGCATTTTTGTAAATAGATTAACCTTAGGTAAAGGAGCAGATCTGGGGGACTCATGGACGTAGAGTATTCTGGTGAACTGGTATGTTTAGATGCTGTCCTCCCCACTCTCATTGATCACTCAGGTTTGTTGACGGTGAGGTGATTGGTTGCTTTACATCACAGGGAGCCCTCATGTCTGTGTTTCCTTCTGGCTCTCCCTTTTAGTTATGCTGTTATAGTTAGTCCTGCCGGAGTCCCTGCTTGCACTTTGCACTAAATATACATTCACTTTATACATGTTGACTGTGACCATACCTAACTGCCATCTCTCCTTATTTTCTGTTCTCTCCTCTTCTGCTCTCTCCTCTCTCTCTCTCTCCCTCTCTCCTTTCCCTCTCTCTGTCTCTCTGTCGAGGTATACATGTCACTCCAGTGATGCTCCAGTTGCCAGTGATCCAGACCCCTCTGCCCTCTGGACCCGTCTAACCCATCCTGGAGTCCGGCTTCTGGTTGGAGATCTCGTCGCATGGATGCCCCGTGTGGTCTGCCTGGATTCGTGTGGTGGCTGGGGATGGTTTCCATGAAGACTGTCCGGTCATCAATTGATGCTCTGGGGACCTGTGACTTCAGTTGTTCGATAGCTCAGGACTGGAATCTCCTACAGTCTACCTGAGCCTCCGGGAACAAACTGGACTCCTTTTAATTTTAATTTTAAACACATCTCCTGTTATACTGAACTTCCAGTACACATTATTATGCTGATCAATCCCTGCTATCCGTTATCACCCAGATGAGGATGGGTTCCCTGTTGAGTCTGGTTCCTCTCAAAGTTTCTTCCTATTACCATCTCAGGGAGTTTTTCCTTGCCACCGTCGCCCTCGGCTTGCTCATCAGGGACAATCTTATCATTTTGATTCATACACATTGCATACAAACTTACTTCTTTTATTGTGTAAAGCTGCTGTGCGACAATGTCAATTGTTAAAAGCGCTATATAAATAAAATTGACTTGACTTGACTTGACTACCTAAACCATATACAAACATTTAAGTTTACCTGCTTATACTGGATTTCCTGACTGCTTACATACTCATTACAGAACATTAAAAACCATACATGGAAGTCAGTGCCGAGGATTGAGATATCTGATTCAACCTATGAGTTAAAAATAAATAAATAAATAAATAAATATGGGTTTCTTTGCAAGAGGTACAGAGCAGTAGTGAGTCAGAAGTTAATGCACTTGTGCCAGTGATGTATGTAATTTAAATGCCAAGAGAGCCACTGATTAGCTTTATGCTTGGGTGTGAATGTGAATGCACCTTATGGAGAACAAATCTGTGACAAATCTTGCACTTACATGACAGTTCTTTTCGAACATTACATAAACTCCTCAAAATTGCTTTAAAAAAATACAATTATGATCATGATCAACTATTTAGCAATGGATAATACTGAGCATTGGAGCCCTATACAAGAATCATGACTGTACCAAATGTGGTGGTTTAGTGATATTTTAGTATTTGGAAGATTTTATGTAAAGTTGGGATAGGATCATGAATTTTACAAAATATTAAGATATTATATGCCTGGGCAGTTGTTGCTGATTCGAGGGTTGGGGATTTACCACTGTTGGGATTCTGGAACCAGTGCCGGATCTTGTTATTAAATTATCCTGCCCTTAAGACCCTTAAGACAAAAGTTACCAACCCCAAGGAAGGAAAAATTAAGTCATATGTCATATGCCAAAATCTCATTGCCTCTGCCATGAGGTTACAATGGGGACATTGGTGAATTCAGATCTTAGGCATATATCATCTTTACAATAGAAATGGGTACTGGAAAAAAAAATCATTTATAATGACATAAATACAGAATTGAATAGTGTTCATGAAGGGTGCCAATAATATGCCTTTTGGGATTGATTGTACTGTATGGTATGGTATGGTGGTTAAGCTTGTCAAGGGGTCTCAAATACTTCTCTTTAGGTGTCATTTCAGTGCCATTTAGCACTCCAGAGTAAAACATATCATTTTACACAGAAAAAAGTTCTCAGTGACCTATAATTAGATTGTAGTACCAGTGACAGGGTTCATTTATTTTATTGACTTTGTGGTGAAAACTGCACTGACTGCACACACCATTGCATTTTTTTTTTAACAAATACCGCTTTATTATGTATAAAATTCAACAAAAACACCCCCATCATTGGAATCCTTATGGGTGCTGAGTGAGACAGTGGAAGTACTATAATTTGATCGGTGGGTTTCGCAGCATTGTATTTATTGTGTAATAGTAACATTAATAATAAAAGTGAAAAGGTTGGTCTTTATGACGCGTGAAGGAGGCCAGCCTGGGTCGCCTCCAAAGCCTGTTAATATCGCAGATGGAGAGCAAAATGAATTATCATTAATGCATGATGGTTTAATTTATGTTCGTGTCATAATAAAGAACTCTCTCTCACTCTCTATCAGATGCTCTGAAAATATCCTGGCGCCATAGGTAATGACACCGGATCTGCGACTTTAATAAGTGTGTTGCTGTGGCCTGTCAGTTCCAGTGTTAGAGACAGAGGATTTATTGCCGTCAGTTCAGACAGCTCTCAAGTGCATCATTTCTTTTACACATGACCCTGCCAAGACTTACATTCTCCCTCTCTTTCTCTTCCTGATTATCTCTTTTAAACTGCACTAGTTGGCATCTCTAAATTTTATACTCATGTGCTCTCATTTACGATAATCAGAAAGTAAGAGGTACTTGCATGTGCACACTGTAAGTAGATAAATTGCACATACAAATGGCTGCAGGGTCACAGGTGATTTACAAAGGAGAAGCGTGTGCAAAGTCATGAAAGGAAACAATGCTCTTGAGAGAACTATTAGTTCTAGGACAGAATGAAAAGCTTGACTCAAGTCACGAGTGTATGTTCTGATTAGAAGCTTTATACATATAAAGGGAACCATTTAATGCTGTCAGTCATGCTGAATGTGTAATGTTACCTCGATACTGTAGATACAGTACAGTATGTCCCTAAGGGCTATAATCATAAAGGCTGTAGAGTTTATACTGTTTAACATTATTACATGCAATTGTACAAGAGTAATGGCTAATAACTGCAATATGCATTATTACCCAAAAGCAAAAAGGTTTCCTTTTGCTCCCTAATCAGGACCCTAATCTACAGTACTGTATATTCAGATTTCTGTTTTGCTGCTGTGTAACAGTGCCTATTGTTATTTAGTGTTTTCAAGTGTTTCAACACATTAATTTGCATTCATTTGCTAATTTGCACATAAATATAGATATTTATTTGCACCTCTAGGAAGAAACGCCTCAAATGACATATTTATCAACAAACTTATTCAAATTGAGTAGTCTGCATTGTGTGCTTTCTTTGGATCAGTTTTGTTCATTCATTTATACATGCAAACATTTAGTAAATCAGTGCCTCGGGGTGTCTTATACCCAATCTTATACTGCAAAAGTCGCAAAACCTTTGACTCTCACTCTGTGCAAATCTATCTCTCACACACTTGCACACATTCAAATTTTTCTCACAGAATACTATTTCTATAACTCAATGTTCTCGTTTCATTTTTTTTATGTCATACTTTACTTTTTCTATTACATCCTCTGTCTTTTTTCCCTTCAGAACTCTTACATGCGCACATTTTCTCTAACTTTTTCGTCATCTCTTTTTCTCTCTCTATCTTGCAATTCTTGAAGGAATTTGCTCGGGCAATATTTTATGGTGTGTGTGTGTGTGTGTGTGTGTGTGTGTGTGTGTGTGTGTGTGTGTGTGTGTGTGTGTGGTGGGGGGGTAAATGGTCAGGATTATTTGAACAGAGGAAATGTGTACATTTCTTTCAGCTCACAGGAGAACATCTAACAACTCTAATGGATATTCAGCCTTCCTGTGAATTTGTGCTACTGAACAGAGAAAAGTGCGTCGGTAGTTTTAAAGGTCCAGGTTTACAGAAGCTGTAAAAAGAGTGCTACTTTAGCTAACAGTGGCCTGTGACATGTCTTAGGCACCCCGTGACAAGGACCATTAATAATCCAGTATATACAGTCTATACCTGTGTGAGAATCGGCATACTTTATGCATGATTTTATTTCTTGCTGAAGCTGATCTTTCTCAGGCTCGGACAAGCAGTAGATCTCCTTATTGATCCACATTAAAACAGACGGCTTGTGTTAATGGACTAGCCAGCAATTTTTCTCTGTTGTAAACTTTTTCTCCCTGGCTCCATTTAGCTGTGAAAGGTTTTAGTTAGTACACCTGCTTCTATTTTAAGCTTCACTACAAGTCAATGTCATTGTTATTCCGCTGAGATCCAGCCTACGCTCTATGACAGATGATGTATTTCTGAATTTCTCAAATGTTTCAAATGAATGAAAATATTATATTCTAAAAAGCACTATTTAATTCATTGTACTTTATTTTGTTTATTTTTCTCATTTTCTGAGACATGCCTGGAAATTTGAGATTGATGATGTTATTGGTTTAGATCTTTCATTTCATCTTCAGTGACACTTTATTTATTCATAGCGTACTTATTAATGGCACCCATAAATCTCATTTCAATAACAGGGCTTGAAAAACCTTCTCTGTATTTATCATCATCACTTGTAAACACAGGTGATTTAGTGAAGATGAGAACATACAGTATTAGAATGTTGCATTCTATAATTTAATATGAAGAGTTTAAAATGAAATCACAGGAAAACACAAGTACACATTTTAATATATATATATTTTTTGCATTGGGGTGTTTAACATGGAATCATCATCATTATTTTGAACAGAATAGTTGACATATTTCTCTTAAATATGTTTCAAGATGGTTAAAGATTGTATTTAGACAAAAGTGAAATTAATTTTTTTATTGTCATTCTCAAAAACAATCAAGATAATTGTACTAATTTGTTATTTTATGCAATGAAAATGTTATACAACAATCAATATTTAGTATGAAGTCCTTTGTTCTTTAAAACTTGCTGGTTCCATCTGGGCATAGTGGCAAAAAGATACAACAGTGTAGAGAAATCTGTCACAGAATTATGAAATTTACTTTAGAATTTGTATTGGCACCCTGTTCAGGGTGTACCTCGCCTCGTGCCTTAAGTCTCCAGGGATAGGCTCCTGGGATTAAGCGGTGTAGACGACGATTAGACTTAGGAATTTGTTAGTATTAGACATCTTTGTGCAAAGGTGGAAACTCTGTGTTCAGAAAGTAAAAATCCTGCTGCATATATGGTTTATCCATTAACTAAACCAGCTGATTCTAATTAGCACAACTCTTAAGCCAGAGAGGCGAAAACTAGTCAGTGACATCTTCTGACATCATAAAAATACCATCTTAGCCACATTAAATCCAACACTACAAATGCACAGTTGTTGGATTTTTCATCCCTAATCTTCAAAAGCAAATTAAAATTTTAAACATACAGTGGAACCTTGGATTGCGAGTAACTCGTTTTACGAGTGTTCCGCAAGACGAGCAAAGATTTGTAATAAAATTTGACTTGAAAAAACGATCATGTCTTGGTTTATGAGTGCCAAGTTTTTTGACACCGACACACACACACCGACACACACACCGACACACACACTCTCGCCCCCCTCCCTGGCTTCACACAGACACACACACTCTGCTCTACACAGAAACTCTGCTCTGTCGCGATTCTTTTCAAAGGTAAGGTGCTGGTTCATTTGTTTTGTTTTGTTTTTACTTTACAGCAGTGATTCCGTTAGTCTGCGCTCACGCAAGTGTCATTAGAGAAATTTCTTTTTTTCCCATTAAAACAGTGTTTCCGTTGTGTGTGTTTGTTGTGAAACTTAAAAAGCGAGGTGGGAGGAGGAAGGAGGAGTTTTATTGTGTAAGACGAGGCGAGGGAAGGGGCTAATTCCACACACACATACACAAACACACACACACACATACACACACACATACACACACAAATACACGGCGCCTGCGCGCACAAACGGAAACACTTATCTGTTGGGATTTATTGAAACTTTTTTTAAAGGTAAAGTGCAGGTTAATTTGTTTTATTTTTACTTTATATATTGTATTAATAATTTTTCTGTATTTTTTTTTTTGTGCTGTGGAACAAATTATTTGAGTTTTCATTATTTCTTATGGGAAGATTTGATTTGGTTTACGAGTGTTTTGGAATACGAGCTCGCTTCCGGAACGAATTATGCTCGTAATCCAAGGTTCCACTGTATGTAATTGATTTAATCATGGTTCTTTTGCTTATTTGATCCATGACCACACTCTCTAATATGACATCACATGAACGACTATACAGTACACAGATGAACATTAACAAAAAACATTAACATTACGACGATGCAGGTTTTGGGTTTCCCTTGTTCCACAGGGGTAGCTCTGGCTTTGCATGTCCTTTGGGATGTGCTGTAATGTCTGGCATTAGGACCTTGGAAGTATATCCTTTGGGAGCTATGGATTTCCGGGTGGGTCCTCCGTGGATCGGACTTGTTTATCGGGGATGTCCCATGGGTGCTTAATTGGATTGAAGTCTCGGGAGTGAAGGCCTGCTTGGCAGGCTTGGGGTTTTTGCATCCTTCCTCTCATGGCCAGCATTGACTTTTTCCTGTTATTTGTGCTGCTTTGGCCTTTCTGTGAAATCAAACAAGACAGGCTGGCCTTTGGTCCCTGTTTGCTGTTGGATAATTGGTGATCAAGCTCACAAAAATAAGTAAGCTTTTTATTTGTGTTATACTTGACTTCATAAATCTTTAAGGCCACTCTAAGATGTGAACTTTCCACAGCTATGCACTGCTTTGTTACCTAATTTTCATGTGATGTAATATGTACAATTAATCTTCACTCACAAGTCATTCATTAAATGCATTTGCAAGGTATAAGGTTCATTAATTTTTTTTATATTAAGGACTACAACTTAAAAGTAAATGAAAAATGAGGTTTCGTAAAATTTACTCAAATATTTAAAAGCAATCCTAAATCCTATTTGCTGTCTCATGTCAACTACTCTAACCTTTGTATAATTTGATCTTTGTTCTACCTCAAAAAGAAGAAAATATTTAAATACACCAAAATGAGTAAAGACCTGTGGATGGCCAGGATGCCTTGTTCTTTGATTGAGATAAATTATCTCATTTCCTAACCTTATAGGCTATATTTAACAAAGCCTAGGGTTTTTGTTAATATCAGGTTAGTAGGTGTTCCATTAACTAGCCAACGTCTAATAAAATTCTATCTAATGCTGATTTAAATGAGTAAAAATATGTACCTGTTAACTTGAAAATACTCAATTAAACATGGGCCAGTGGTCAAAGGATATTGATGATGGATAAGAAAATAATAGGTTAAACTCCTGGTTGGTTCTCCTCATTTTGTGATCCAGGCTTTGGGTTACTAATCAGAAGATTTGGTGCTCAAATTCCAGTTTCTCCAGGCTGACACTGTTGGGCCTTCTACCATTCTACCAGACACCTCTAACCATTTCTGCTCCTGTATCATGGCCCGCCCTGTGCTCTGTTCCAAGCCTATTAACAAGTTGGGAAAAGAATCTCACTGTGCTATCATGTATACGTGACAAATAAAGCCTACTTCTTAAAAGCAACAAAAACAAAAGCCTGTTGATATGCAGTTACTCAGACAGGGTCATGCACATGCTACGGATGTAACTGTTATTGTATTATTAAGTTGTTATTAGTAGAAATTGTTGTCCACCCAGTTTGCAACTATTATTCATGAACAGTGAATGAAGACACCTTACCCATCACCCATCTAACCAGCATGCATCCTCACCAAGCATGATACTAGCCATGAATATGGCTTCTTTATTACACCTAAGCTGTCATTTTAGATCCATTAAGACTAGGTTTAGCAAGCTAATGCAATATATTTGTCTACACACACACACACACACACACACACACACACACACACACACACACACACACACACACACACACACACCACACACACACACACACACACACACACACACACACACACACACACACACACACACACACACACACACACACACACACACACAGTACTCGTGGGGAGAAAATAAACAACCTAAGGAGGCGGTGCAGCAGGAAGCGCTACTAGGGTGCATCTGGAGACAAAAAGGAGCTGACAAGAAGAATATAGTGAGAAACATGATGATTCTTAGCATGGGAGTAGAGCGTAGGAATAAGGATAAGAAGGGCATGAGGGAGCAAATACATGAAAGAAAAAAACACAACAAAAAGAATAGGGGATGATTGCAGAGCCATGTGGGTGAGCAAGAGACAATTTTGGGGGTGGCAAGAGAATAAGTACAGCGACAAAGGGCAGACAAAGTGGGGTGGCGGGTGGGGGTTTAGTGAATGAGTGAGGAGGGTGTAGAAGCCGGGTGTTATCGGTGATGTATTTTTCATGGTGTGAGTCATCTGATTGGAGATAATTGCACTAGCACTTGGTGTTAACCAAGCAATCCACCCACCTGTCTGAGCATGGATGATTTTTATATGCAAGGAAATGCATCGCTCATGTGTCCGGAACAAAATAATATTATTCTCCATAAAATAAAAACATATGCAGTTTTACCGTAAAGGACTTGCTGATAATTATTAGGGTGCAGTGTGGCATTCAGTTAACGATACAGACACCTCTGAGGGTGTGATTGCTACATATTTTGCATAATTTAATTAAATTTTTTATTTTTAGGACTAATCCTGGAAAGTCGTAAACAAGTATAATTGCCCAGAGTAGGGAAAAAACAAATAAACAACAAAAAAAATACACAAAAAAACAAAAACACTTCACATTGTAAAGAATTTAAGATTAAACTATAATGTTTCGAGCTCGTCCAAACACAAAGAAAGTGTGTCCTCTGTGAAAGGCAATTGATTCCAGGTCGTTATTGGGGCTGAAGCTGATACTAAATCACAGCTAATTAATATGCTAAAACTTTCCCTCCAGCACTTATCTCTTACTCCAGCAGCCAGCACCTTGTTATTTAATTACTTTGGAGGAAAAGTAAAAAAAAAAAAAAAAAAAAGGATTTCTGGATAGAGAATATGTGGATTTGTTTAAAAATGAAAAATTTAAATGAAGACATATTTGCATGTGCTGGCTCTGATGGTGGGAAATCATTTATCTTACCTTCTTTTAATCACACACTCAATCAAATGATTCCGGCCTTATGTAGATTTGAGATATTTTTTGAGATATTTTAACCAAAAAAACAAGCTTGTAATGTACTTAATTCACTGTACATTGTAAATGTAAACACTGATGTTTTAGAGAATTTAAATATGTTGTTGCATGAATCATTTTTCACTATTATGGATCGAGAGTGGGATGTAAAGTGCTAGGTTGTTTACACCTGGATGACTTCTCTGTTATCAGGAAGTCCTCCGTATGTTAATATGTTAAACTACTGTATGTTGCTTTTCTACTAAGAAAAAAAATAGACTTCATAATAATAATAATAACAATAATAATAAAAATACAATTGTTTTGTGTCCCTAGGTAATTGTGGGTTCACCTAGGGCAGGTTAAGGCTGTGTGTTACTGCGTTACTGATTGGAAGGTCGAGGGTTCGAGCTCCAGCCCTAGAGCAAGGACATCATCATCATCATCTGGCTGACCCTGCACTCTGACCCTAGCTTCCTAACTGGGATATATAAATTAAATTAAATTAAATTAAATATTATCTGCTATTACCTGTTATCACCTGTTATAGAGTATAGAACAACATTAGTTCACTATTATTAATGGCATTATAGGTCATCATTATGAAATAGTTCTAGAATCACAAGTCACTGCTAACATTATAGTTTACCTGGAAAGAAAAACATATTTGTAAAAATCAGGTTTTAAAAATCAGAGTTATGATTAACAGTTAAAATACACAATGTGACAACAACTAACAGGATTGGAATTAAACAGCTGTGTGGCCATAAAAAAAGGCTTTAATTTGAGATTGACCCTATTCCAGAGGGAAGTGATGTACCCATCATGTACTGTATAATGCCCATGTACAAACCTCTGTACTAAATGACCATGGTATCACATCTAACAAGCTTTTCTTCCCTGATGGCACGGTCATACTCCAGGGCTCAGCTTGTGAACGAGTGGTTCTGGGAGTATGAAGAATCATTTTCACACATAAACTGGGCCTTAACCCCACTGAAAGAGTTTTTTGAGATGTGCTGGAGAAGACTTTACAGAGTGGGTTAAATCTTCCGTCATCAATGAGTGACACCAACACTCATGACAACAGTATGGGGGTGATACTTTTCAGTTTTTATCAGTTAAAATGATAAAAAAAAAATTATAAAATGTTGCATGATTAGAGGAGTAGATGATTTGGTTGACATCAGTGTGCTATACGTCACTTTAGCTAACAAGCTAACTGGAATTGTTCTAGTGTAACTTACCACAAGAAATGTAGGTGCTGTAAAAGTGGAAAGGAAAAGTGAAAAAGTAATGTATAAATTAACATTAGCCACATGGGAATAGTAATATTAGTAAAATGAGAATGAAAATGTATTAAAGCAAATAAAAATACTGTAGCATTGATTTCACCTCACTCCCTAGGGTCCTAAAGACACAGACTTTGCATTGGATTTTTTTTTTTTTCATTTTGGAAAATACAACACCTTCCCTGAAAGCTTTTAGGTGTCACAAATGCTCAAAGAGAAAAAAATAATGTCCTACAAAAAAAAAAAAAAGGACATAAAAAAAAAGAAAAATATTTTTTTAATAGTCCCATGCCCTATTATGGTACTGTTTAGAATTTAATCATCATGAATCAGGACAAGAATTAGTTGCAGATAAGTAATGTGCATTACATACACAGGTGTCTGATTATTATTATTATCATTAGACACCGTAAGTACTGTACACTTATTTGTCATTTTATCTGATAAACTTGACATAAAAGTCAATTTATACATGAAACACAATCAGCTGCTCTGTAAAATGTATTTCTTTCCACCAGGGGTTCATAGATTAGTCTAACTACCTGTAACTCCACATGAGCTCACTTGATTTACACATGGGATTGCTATTTTAACCTTTTTACTCTTCTGACACACAGTAAAAACCGAAATTTACCCATTCATCCTGCTCCACTAAAGATACTAGGGTTTTTCCCAAACATACTGTATACTGCTGTGCTATTATAGCTCATTGATACACTCATGCTGGTTATAGTAAATGTTAGAATTTTTCACAACCTCGTAACCCCTTAAACCTACCCATAGGTCTCTTTGTGTGTCAGCCTCCTGGAGTTTCTAAATAAGTACTGTATATCTATCTATTGATGTACGTTTACAGTCTGTTGTCAGTTTGTAATGTGATGCAAGCCGACATGACATCAAACCTTATAGCGGCTTACTCACATATCTTTCCCCTGTGCTGATAACACAATCATTTATTGACGTGTCACCAAAATCTTTTCAAGCCCAAACCCAAATGAATCCTGTGGTTAATTCTTTGCTTTGAATACCTTCACATCTAGCAGAGGAGTGGAGAGCAAAACTTCAGGAGATGAGCTTCTTTTGTGTTGTTATGTTTATCTGTATTTACATCAGACCAGTTCTTGGAGGAGAAGATCTAGCTATGGAGATAAATGATGGATCTGATATAAATATGCAACCAATTTTAAGCACCAAATCACGACTTTCATCTAAATCGAGGCATGTCAGAAATGCAAATATGTAAGAATTTGTGCAAGTTGTGCAGTGCTGGAGTGAGAGTGAAGCAGTCACAACTTTGCTGTGATACTTTATGGAATGCAATTAAATCCCTCTTCCCCATTAGTATTTATATGAATTTTGTATGAGCTGAAAAAATATTATACACTGATCATTTTTCAAATGCAACCACCAAGTTGTCTCAAAAAAGATATATTTGTCACTGCTCCCCCCCCCCCCCCCCCCCATCATGCCTGCGCCATACAAATCCCTTTCTCCTATTCCCGAGCAGTAAACAGGCTATGTGGGAGGCTGAGCTGAACAGGATGAAAGGATTCCACATGCCACGTGGGCAGCCCTTTAGGCTACTCATAAAAAAGCATGCTTTTCACATTCGCTTGGCTCTTGTGTAAAATAGCCTTATCGGGCTACGTGCAGTGAATATGTGATAGCTTCCTCCTGCTACTATCTTATCACTTGAGAACATCGGGCCCTCTTTCAGAATCAGCATCATTGCAAATAAATAAATGGACCCCAAGCACTTTGTGTCAGCCCCATTTGCACTTTAAAGTGGCGGAGGAGGAAAACAAGTGAGAAGGTGTCTGGTTGTCACACACACACACCCCTCCCTCCCCTTCATCGTTGGTTTTAGTTAAAGCTGAGCACTGATGCTGTCTTATCAGCCATGCTCAGGAACGGTGTGCTCGCTCCTGGGATCGGCCCAGAGGGGACACTGAAAGATACATGGATGCATGTCTGTGGAAGAAGGAGAGAGCAAAGTCAAATGAAAAGCTATATATAAATCTAGAAGACTAGTGATATGCTGGCATGATGGCATACAATAATATTTGTATGGGACTTGTGCTAGGGCAAAATGATGTCATATAACATCTTCAGGTTCCTGTGTTCGATTCTTGCTTCTGGATCTGTGTGCATGGAGTTTGCATGCTCTGCTTGTGATTTATGGGTTTCCTCCCGCAGTCCAAAGACGTGCATATTACGAATTGCCCGTAGTGTGTGAATGCATGTGTGAATGTTGACTGGAGGTACCACCATGGTTGTAAAATGGTATTGGATGTACCTGTAATCACCACTGGCCAACACTGTCCCTAGTGGGAGCTGAAATGGAAGAGGAGTGGAATAAAATAGTTATAGGTACCTGCGTTAACTTTATACGTTATAACTTTTTTTAACTGTAGATACAGCACACCTGTTACAAATTGATCTACACAGCACAATTTATTATACATTATCAGCACTGATATGGATTATTTTCAGGATTATGATCTGGAAATACAAGACACAAATGTTAATTACACAAATGTTAATGAACAAAACCCCAGAAATTTTATGTATCGGTATCACTCTGATAAATTAAAGTCATGCTCTATAGAGTTTAGTGTAGAGTTTTATTCATAATTGAAGAATGATGGTGATTTAATTACTTACCGCTCACTTAGTAAGTACTGAAGTATTAATTAAAGAACCATATTGAATACAGTTATCCATTTAATTCCCTTTTGTTGATGGCTGAGTTCTTCTCACTTCGTCTTCAATACATCATGTATGCTCGCTTTCCTTCCTTCTTATCCTTCCATTCTTTCATCTCTTGCCTCATCCATCTGTTTATTTATTCACCTCTACGGAAGATAAGCACCTGCTGCATTATTTGTACGTCTGTTTCTCCACTTGCTCCTCGTGGCCTGCATATTCCCCTGTAGCTGCCCTGATATATGCCATGGTGCCTCAGCCCTAGCAGAAACTGGCATTTGCCGAGCATTCGTTTCCAACTGGTGCATTCCTTCCAATACTGTTGGATGATGTTATATCAACTGATGCAGCGGGTCATTGCTACCCGTTGCACTGGCAAATTCATTGACGTGTCCTTAATCAACTGTCTCCCTTTCTCTTTCTGCCCAGCATTCATCGATCCGTGATCCAAATAAATAATAGAAATGACTAATGGCCGGAATTTATGACTTAACCTTAAGCCGAACGGTACAAAATAGTGTACTGAATAAGGCTCGCTGTTGACTGTGACTGATTTATTTTGGAATTTTCCTCAAAGTCTTAAACTTAAATGTATTTTCTGATAGACTGACAGAGACTGTAGTAAACTAACCTTCCTCATACAGTATGATGCATGATGTTATAGGAAAATCATCTGATGCACAGGGTCACTGCTACCTGTTGCCTGACATCATTGCAATCGAAACCACTTTCCAATGCCGGTGATGTAGTCTCTTTTGGCTATTGTGGATTGAAATCTGTTCTGCCTCAAGAAGGAGCATTCACCACGTCCATTAATGACAGATAAGGCCAAGTAAAGTCACCAAGCAATATCCACATGTGGAAGGCTGTCCTACAGATTTATTCTCCTCAGGGACTATAAAATCTCTTTAGCTCTTGATGTAACTTCAGTGTTTATGAACTCTCTGACCTGGACAGTGTCCTCCAGGTATGTTGAGTATCGTCTCTTGAGATCGGCTGCTTAGTTGTTCAGCTCACGTGCAGACAGAGCAGGGATAAACTATTATTGACGTCTCATGACAGATTCCCGTGATGCATTTCTGCAAGTAGTACATCCATCAGAGACAAAAATACACCAGCGGAAAGCTCATTTCAACCACCAAGGTGTTTACAACTCACATGAATGTATCATGCATTTCTTTCATTTTTTGTGTGTGTGAAATTTATGTCTGTAATTCAGTGATGTAAAACTCTCTCTCTCTCCCTCATTCATTCTCTACTGTACACTGTAAAGCCTAATGCTCAAAGTAATTAAACATATTGAGTGCTTTTAACTTAAATAATTACAATTAGTTCAAATTAATAGACCTTGATGAGTATTTAGAACCTTTTGGTATTTATGAGTTTGTAGAAATGACACTTTTCAAGTTAGCTGAGCAAATTTGATATTTAATTTAATGTATTATATTTAGCTGATTGATATTTGATATTTTATGTAGCTCCCATTGCCGGAAGAAGCCGAAAGACCAGCAACAATTTATTTGATTTGCAACAATTAAAAAAAATGATAATTGCTATTAAATAGTGTGAGTAAAGAACGATTAATATGAATGAGTCAAAAACTGATAGTTCTGTTTACTTAAAATTGGAAACATATTTACTTACATTTTTTTTTAGTTTTGACAACTTATTCGGGTTTACAGTGTACTGTACTGTATATTGCTTGGTAGAGGTTTCAGAAGCCCCGGAGCCTATCTGAGGGGACTTGGGGCACCAGGTGGAACATCCCTGAATGGGGAGCCAATCCATCACATTCATTCAAACACTACGGCAAAATTGGAAGCACCAGTTAGTCGAATATGCATGTCATTGGACTGTCACACGCAGACCTGAGGCAAGAATCGAACCCTCAACTCTGGAGTTGAGAGGCCATAGTGGTAACCAGTACGGTACTGTGCCACCAGTAAACCTATTTCGGATTTAAAAATAAATAAATAAAATGAACAGAATTTTATTTGATAATGTATTATCATAAGGGGATAGAGTCTGATACAAGGTAAACATTACTATGACTCTGACTTTGCTGTGACCTCTTTTATTAGCAAACCGTCAGTGCAATAATGTTAATGTAGGAAGTAGAAAAACAGTGCTAAGAAATAGGTCATGATTTTATTGGAAGATGTTTAGATAAAAATGTATTAAGGTGAACTTTCAAATGTACTCTAATATTTATAAAAGTAAATGTTGAAATTAACCGTTGAGGTTAATGTTACCTTGCATTACTTATTTAAAGTATTTATTTACTTTGAAAACAGCATGGAATATATGTAAAGGAAGCAATAAGACTGTGGAAAATGCTGCACTTATCTTTCTGCCCTCATCTAAAACAAATTTGTTAAAAATACAAATATTTAACATTATCAATAGCTAACATTCAATACATCTTCCATGCATCACTTGAACTGCAAGTGTGCCCTCTTGTCTTAATAGATACATTAATAAATATAAGAGCTATAGAGAAATATTATGCACAACACATTGTCAAGTTCAATCATTAAATTCTTAATGTCAATTAATTTATTTACTGTTAATCCCTGTCCTAACCAAATGTATCATGGCGTAGTTTATTATTAAGTATTTGCATCCCTTTGATTTTATTTAAATAATCATTTTTTTCAAAAATTATGTAATCAGATTACTTACAATTAATTAAAATTTATTCAATATAAAAACTATTTAATTTAATCAGTTAAAAAGTATGAATTTAGTTAAAATGTCTGCAGAAGAAGATCCAATTAGTTTGTATCCAAGATCCAATTGTATGAGACTGATTTACATACAAACATTGCAAATGGAATCATTTAGAAGCAGAAATGAAGCTGTTCCACACTCCAGTCGGTAGAGGGCGATAGCAGCAGCAGGTGAAGCAACACTTTCATTAACATTTTTTTTTTTTTACTGGAGCAAGGTGGATTGTGACCACGTTTTAAGGTAAGTTCTACATCTGTAGTCATCCTTCAAAATTTGTTGGTTTCTGGATATGTAAATATTTTAGTTATTACACTAATATCAATGCAATGACCTTACAGTTTTTTGTTTAGTCCACTAGCTAGCTAGCTTGCACATGGCCCTAATAAATATAAGCTAACTTAACCACTTAGCATTTTTCTCACTGGCCAATATTAGATTTATTACTAATTCAAATATATAGATCACAATTTCTGTGATCCTTTTTGCTCTCGCGATGAATATGTTGGTCAAGGCTGCTGAAATGGAGTGTAGAGGCCCTCTGTCCAAGTCTGGAATCCGGCAGCCTTCGATCCGAGCCTTTATGGATGACTTGACAGTCACCACTAATTCAGTGCCTGGGTGCAGGTGGATTCTTCAGGGCCTGGTTAAGCTCATTTCTTGGGCCAGAATGAGTTTCAAGCCAACAAAATTCAGGTCTATGGTACTGAAGAGAGGGAAAGTGGTGGACAAGTTTCGCTTTTCAGTGGATGGTGTAGTAATACGATCAATCAAAGAGAAACCAGTCACTAGCTTAGGGAAGAATTTTGACTGCAGCCTCAGAGACACAGCATCAGTCCAAACAACAATTAAGAAGCTGGAAGCTTGGTTGTCGGCAATAGACAAGTCTGGTTTACCTGGAAGATTCAAGGCATGGATATACCAGCATGGCATTTTGCCATGGATTCTTTGGCCGCTGTTGGTGTACGAAGTGTCTATGTCTACAGTAGAGGCCCTGGAGGCTCTGGAGATTCCAGAGTAACAGCAGCAGGCATTGAAATGCGAACAGGAAGGAAGTGGAGAGCACAAGAGGGACTGGAGTTGGCAGAGTCCCGTCTGAGACACAAGGCACTTGTGGGAACAGTGGCAACAGGGCGAGCAGGGCTGGGAGCAATCCCAAAGCCACAGTACAACAATGCTCAGGGTAAGGTGAGACGCGAGTTGGTCCTAGAGGTGGTCCGAGCAGGTGTTGAGGAGGTGAGGGCCAGCAGAGCGATAAGCATGCGGCAGCAAGGGGCATGGACGAGGTGGGAAGGAGCGCTGGAGAGGAAGATCACCTGGAATGACATCTGGAAGGCAGAGCCACAGCATATAAAGTTTCTGGTCCAAGCTGTTTATGACGTGCTCCCCAGTCCAACTAACCTGCATGTCTGGGGCAAGAGTGAAGTTCCAAATTGTCCACTCTGTCCTGGACGAGGGTCCCTGGAGCATATTCTGAGTAGCTGCCCATCTGCACTTGGAGAGGGTCGATACTGCTGGCGACACGATCAGGTCCTGAAGTGTATAGCAGAGGCCATTTCACTTGCAGTGACAATAAATATGTTGGCAGCCAGAGGAGAATTGCCTTCGTAAGGGCAGGTGAGCAGCCCCAAGCAATGCAAAAATCTATCAACTTACTCTCATCGGCAGCAGACTGGGAGCTGCGGGTTGACCTGGGCAGGCAGGTCAAATTCCCGGAATTTATAATATCAAACTTGTTGAGACCTGATATGGTTTTAACATCTGCATCTTCCAAGCAAGTTCTTTTGTTGGAACTGACAGTCCCGTGGGAGGACCGCATGGAAGAGGCAAATGAGCGTAAGCGGCTCAAGTACCAGGAGCTCATAGAGGACTGCCGGATGAGGGGCTGGAAGGCTTGCTGTGAGCCCATTGAAGTAGGGTGCAGAAGGTTTGCTGCTTGTTCCCTGTGCAAGATCTTTGCCAGGCTTGGAATCACAGGAGCTGCAAAGAGGAGAGCCATCAAGTCAATCACAGAGGCCGCTGAAAGAGCCTTGAGGTGGATTTGGATCAAGAGGTCCGCAAAGTGGGCCAGTGCTGCTGGGACACAAGTTGGGGCGTGATCAACCCCGGCTGGGTCACCTGAGAGAGGGTGTCTGATGTTGTGAGACCCGAAACACCCGATGATCTCAGGAAACATTACTGATGATGTGTCCCAGCGCATCCAGAGATGTATCTAAGTACTAGGGAAGTTTTTTTCCGTATTTATATTTACATCCATATTTTCTGACCTAAATGTCTAGCAGCTGTGTTCAAAGAGACCCTTAACATCAAAATTAATAGTCGACAAGGGCCAAATGTGTGTGTGTGTGTGTGTGTGTGTGTGTGTGTGTGTGTTTGTGCTGTCTAATGGCTTTAAAATATACGAATATCACTGTGGCTGGTATTCACAACTCATTCTCTTTATTCATCCTCCCGGACTGTGAAAATTCAAAGGCTGAGTCTGGAATTGCACAGATGACCACAGGCATCTATGTCATTCGGGCAGTGGATGCTGGACCTGGAGATTAACCTACAGATCTTGGTGTGATACTTGTGGGTTTGGAGTTCTGCAAAACCTCTGCACACATGGATGTGATGCTTTTTGGACTCATTTATGCATTTAACCTGTACTACCCTATGGAACTGGTGAACATTTGAAGTGTTTCAGAAAATCCTGGTGGAACAAGAGAGTACCAAGCTATTTAATATTTGCTGTGGAATGTTCATTCTATACCAAAATCTCGCAATTAAATGCACAAAGACAGGGCCTCCGAGTGGCGCAGTGGTAAAGCACTCGCCCTATCATCTGGAGATCGCTAGTTCGATTCCCGGGTGGTGCTGTAACCTCTTGCAGCCGGAGGTCTAGAGAGAGCTGATTGGCCGAGCTCTTTCAGAGGGGAGGGATGAGAGGTACTTAGTGCTCCCACATTAATGACAGCTCTACAGCCAATCAATGGCGTCTGTGAGGTCACGCAAGCGGAAGGAGCGGTCGGCTGGCGGCACGTGGTTAGGAGGAAACACCTGATAGTCTTCGGCCCTCAAGGCTGAGTGGTAGTAGTAGCCTTAATGTGGGAGCCACCTAGTGATGGGGAGGAATTGGACACGACAAAATTAGGGAGAAAATTGGGGAAAAAAAAAAAAAAAACACGCAAAGACACCACTGAGACTTATGGCTCTGAATGTTATTGTAATGTAAGCAGTGCTGTTAGCAGGTTTACCCGTTTTATCTGTCTACCTTAAATTCCACATTTTTTATTGAGGAACTGCATGTCTCTTGCACTGCCTAGTATGTTTTGCTACCAATTTTTTTTTCATCTGGTTTTTGGTTGTTATTCTTAAAATATGCCTTGAAGCATGAAATGTATGAAATAAATAAAATATGAAACAAGGTGGTCTGTTGTTTTTGTATTGCAACTTGGATTTGGGAGGAATAAAAATATATTAATGTTAATAATTTTTTTTATAATAATTTATTAACAATTATCTAAATGCATTTTGCGTAAGTTCAGTTTATTATGTAATAATACATATTTATCTTCATTAAGAATTTAAAACAAATTGTATTTGTTGGTCCGATATACATAAATCTCATTCTTGCACATTTCATTACATATAACTTGCAAATAAGAATCACATAAAGTTTATGAGTTTGGTTATGCTAGAAATATGTAATCCAAATGGATTGAAATTTTATATGCAATCAAAATGTATAAATCTTAATTGTTAGGCCTAAATATTTCTTTGAGTGTACAAATCTTTATTAGTTGCATAATATGTTCTATCAATAGTCAAATATCATGCAAGTAGCTATGTTACTTTCACAGTATCTTATCTCTTTGTGTTAGCTAGTGCTACATGCACGTTGTTGTATATTCTATCGCAAACTAACATTAGCTATTTAGTGTTTTATTCCTCTTATACCACAATAATTGATCAATTATGTTAATTTCTTAAATGCCAAAGGATGACATAATGCTTTTTTTTTTTTGCTTATGGTTACATTTGACATTGAGGAATGTCTGCTGTGAATTATAATAGCTAAAAAATCTCTCTACCCTATTATTTATTAATAAGCTAATAATATAGACAAAAAGAGATGATCACCAACAAATCACAAAGGCATATGTCTACAGTCCATAAATTTCCCTGCGGCAGAAATTGAATTGATCATATTACTATGAGGGGAGGTCAAGTCAAAGCAAGACTTTTGATTGCGCACCACAGCAGAATACAGTTTAAAAGCTACCTTTATGTCGATATATACAATCCTCTGCAAAACTAATGCACTTATCCCTATCCCAGGTGTTTCACCTGTGCTTGGATACCATCAAGGTAGAAAGATTTCTCAGTATGCCAGGGCCATGGAAAGAGCCTCCCAGGGTCTCCTTGGAGTGAGGTCAGGACTGTATGGGGAATGTGGCAATAACTCCCAGCTGGGTTCCTGTAATGTGCAAGTGGTGTTTGTGAATGACAGATGCATCTCTTTCGCAATAGGTGGATAATAAGTTATCAATTTTCAAGGATCAGGTGTTCCATTCGCTGAACTCAGTAGGCTCTGAGTCACATCGGCCAGAATAATCATTCACAGATGCACAGCCTTCAAATGATTTACTGTAGCTAAAAGTCTCATCATCATGCTGTGCTTGAAGTCTTCTGTTAATATTGTTTTTTTTTTCACCTTCATTCACAGGAAATCTTTAAACAAGTCCTGGTTTGTCTTAAACGTCCCTCATATTTTTCTTACTCCTTTGCAAATATGTAAAAAAGTTTGACACAAATTACAATTTTGTTTAACCAGATAAAAAGAGTGCTGTTGAAAAAAAAATCAAATACTGTAGTGATCTTTTATCTGACATGTTAAACTTTACATCAAGGGACATCACACCACCACATCACTGAGAACCTTCATATGTCACTGATTACCTATTGTATAACAGCACACCCAGCTCATGTTTTATTCCTTCATTAAATATTGACATAACTTCCATGCTATGACTGTGTGGTATGTAGCTTCCATCTGGTTTTAACTCATTGATTTTCATTATTCTGCAACCCCGCACTCATCAGCGACAGGTTTGCACAAAGTTGAAAAATTCATGAACGGTCAGTTACATTTTCATTGTGTGTGCGGCATACTGAAATTGCTCACCAAGCAGATTAATCTCTCTGATAGAAGCCTGAAGCCTTTTGTACACACTGTCTGCCACAGTGTCTGCTGTCAATATTCAATATTCATCTAATGTAAGACTAAGAGCATAGGCTTAACCCCAGTGCAAGAGAACTGTAAGAATCTCATTTGAATTGGTGGAAACAATGTTGATGGTGGCCATTTTGAATTCACCATCTCACAATTAATCAATCATCAATTGAATAGGTTCTTCTCCTATACTTGACAGATTTTTACTTTTGCATGATCATTTTCCTTACATAATAGACAGTGTAAACCCACTTAAACGATAGTGAGTACTTGGGTTTCACTTTATTTTGGGCAATATTTTAGCCATAATCTGTAGAATGGGCTGTAAAGCACACATCATGCAAATTAAAGTACATACCATAATATGCAACAATATTACATTGGTTCTTCTAACAATATCCTGATAGCACTCTAAAAAAATGGCATTCATCAAAGTATTGTATATTAACCTTTAGTGGTTAGAGTACCATAACAGTTCAAATGGTACCATACTATATAAATATATCCATGGTGCATGTTTGATCACTATGTTACTTAGTAGAACCATAGTAGAACTGTTGTAATAAGTTTGTGCCATGGTAGGACCATGTACCATATAGTGCAGCACATGTATTATATCAGCAAATAAGTACCATGGTACTGTCAAAAATTCTGTTTAGCTATTTATCATGGTACAGGTTCTACTGGACTCTTATTCACTGTTGGTCTCATTAATCTGCATAGTTACTGTACCTTACTCATGTCTCGTCATGCTGTGCTTAAATTTGAACATAAACTCCCAGAAACACAGTGGAATAGAGAAAGGTATGGTATTTTTTGCCATTTAAATGGCAAAACAAAACACAGAGTTGAGTTACACTCACCAGCCACTCATGTAGTTATCTAATCAGTCAATCATTTTGCAACAGCACCATGCAGATACACGTCAAGAGCTTCAGTTCACATGTTCACACCTAACATAAAAAAAACCCCTCAGATCTCTGTGACTTTAACAGTGACATTAATTGTTGGTGTTAGATTGGCGATTCCAAATTCTGCTGATTTCCTGGAAAAAAGTTTATACAGAACTAACAGGCATGGGGTGCAGTCAGTGTTCCAGTTCATCCCAAAGGTATTCAATACGATTGATGTCAGGGTTCTGTGCAAGGAGTGCTTACACTCCACAAGGGCAATGTTGAGCTGGAACAAGTTTATAGTGAAGGTAGATTGTGATGCTATAGTGTACAAAGACTGTTCTGGGTTTCCGTCTTTTGTGGTGTGATGGACAGGTATTAAGATACTTTTGACCATATAATGTCTATGAATGAAGTCGGGGTTTACACTAGTCTTCTTATTTATAATTTAAAACACACTCAGGGTATTTATGAATATGATATTTATTGTGTAAACACATGGATCCTTTCTTATCCACATTGACAAATGAGGCCCAAATGTTCACTTGGACTCTTTTACTTATAGGAAAAAAAAGATTGTTCTGCAGCAAATATAGAATGCCTGCCAGTTTCTGGGGTTTTCTCATTAGCCCTGGCATGCTCAGAGCAGTCCAATGAAACACACTGATAGGCCAGTAAATGACCAAGATAATGCATCCCTCTGGTTACAGACCACTCTTCTATATTAATTAGTTAGCTAAATGTAGGATGGAGAAATTAATGACAATATTAGGAGACAAGAGAGAGAGAGAGAGAGAGAGAGAGAGAAAGAGAAGGAGAAAGGGGAAGCATTTGGCTCTCAACTGTCCATTATACTGTTCTTCATGTTCTAAAAAATGAAGCTCATTAAACCATGGTGCCACCTAATAAGCACTAATCCTCTACTACACATATACAGAGACAGTGGGAAGGGAGGATTATTAAGCAATAGCTTGTTTCTTATGTATAAGGAGAGAGGAAAATGGTCACAAATAGGCCTTGTATTAAAAAAGAAAACTCTTACGAAGCCTCATGAAAGGACACACAAGTTTATTTATTTATTTATTATGTGGAATAAGTCATACAGGAAGTCAGAAGTAATAGGCTAGTCACATACTGTGCTCTGTGCTTCAGTACAGTTTATTTGAAATGAAATGAAGACCACAAGATTAAAGTGCAAGAGGTTAGCTTTTTAAAGTGTTTAGTATGCTATAGCAGTTTTTGTCCATTTCCTGACCCTTGATAGATTCCTACTCAGCAGAACCTACTGCATACACATATAAGGTTATCTAACATTATCAATAGCTAACATTAGCAATTTGTAAACCTTAAGACTAATAAACCATCAGCAGTATTAATACAGTAACAATATAAGATGTACAGTATACATGTACTAATTGCTGGTTTTAACAGCCAAGAACAAAAGTTTGAGGCTAAAGTGGGATGCTTTTCTGTTCACCATGGTTGTAAAGAGCCGTCATTTTCATTCCTGTAGTCTTGCACTTCTTTTCAGACTTGTCATTAATTTAACCACCTGGGACCTGGACTCTGCGGTTGTGCATACAGTGGAACCTTGGATTACGAGCATAATTCGTTCCGGAAGTGGGCTCGTATTCCAAAACACTCGTAAACCAAATAATAATTTCCCATAAGAAATAATGAAAACTCAAATTATTCATTCCACAGCCCCCAAAAATAAATACATTAAAATAACTAATACAATCTATAAAATGAAAATAAAACAAATTAATCTGCACTTTACCTTAAAAAAAAAGTACAAATAAATCCTGACAGATAAGTGTTTCAGTTGGTGCGCGCAGGCGCCGTGCGTGTGTGTGTGTGTGTGGAATTAGCCCCTTCCCTCGCCTCGTTTTACACAGTAACACTCCTCCTTCCTCTCCCCACCTCGCTTTTTAAGATTCACAACAAACACACACACACAACGGAAACACCGTTTTAACAGGAAAAAAAGAAATCTTTCTGAGACTGGCATGAGCGTATATTAACAGACACACTTTTTAAGTTTCACAACAAGCGCATAAACACAGCGGAAACACCGTTTTAATGGTAAAAAGCGAGACTGGCATGAGCGCATACTAAAGGAATCACTTAAGTTTCACAACAAACGGACACACAAACACGGAAACACCGTTTTAACAGGAAAAAAAAGAAATCTGCTGTAAAGTAAAAAACAAAAACAAAAAAAAAAACAAATGAACCAGCACCTTACCTTTGAAAAGAATCGCGACAGAGCAGAGTTTCTGTGTGTTTGTGAAGCCAGGGAGGGGGTGAAAAGGGGAGAGAGCGTCTGTGCGTGTGTGTATCAGTGTCAAATTGCGCGCGCACGAGTAGAGTTTCTGTGTGTTTGCGAAGCCGTGGGGGGAGGGAGGGGGGACGGGGGAAGGTGAGAGAGTGACGCTTGGTGTCAAAATAAGAGTCGCATGTGTGAAGCATGATACTCGGCGCTCGTAAACTAATACTTGCTCGGTTTCCGAATAAAAAAATATTAAAAATCTTTGCTCGGTTTGCGGAACACTCGTAAACCATGTTACTCGCATTCCGAGGTTCCACTGTATTATATTAACATCTGATAACTATAAACCTCTTGAAGAGGCTAATCAGATTTTCCCCTTATCATGACCTTTTTTAAGAGCTTGGCTGCGTCTAATGGCAAACAGCTAACCTGGCTTTCTTTCGCTCTTAAGAAGGCCTAGGTTAGCAATTAGCGTTTAGCAGCTATCTACTAAAACCCATTGTTGCCAATTCCCTGAAAAGGAAAAGCAAAAAAGAGTTTACCTGGTTTGACTTGAATGCCGTTTATATATTATTTTCTCATTCCAAAGTAAATGTATATGAGCTATTTGGGCAAGTAAGCTATTTGTGAAAATTGTATATATATCATGTTATATATCATCTACATATACATCATCGGCCATTCAGGGGCGACTGTGAGCTCACGCAAGCAGAAGGAGCAGATAGCGTTGTCCTCCGAATGTGTTACGCCGCCTGACACGGTACGTGAGCGAGCAGTTCGAAAAGATGCGGTCGGCTGATGTCTTCATCTTCAGACCCGACTGAGCTAATGTGGGAGCCCCCCCAGGAGGAATTAGACACGACTACATTAGGGAGAAAATCCAAAAAAAAAAAAAAACATTATACTGACCAGATTCTAGCCTTATTTAGGTCTTGGTTGTGTTTTAACTTTTTTATTGATAAATATTGATAATGTCATTATGAATGAAGGATCTTTCATATATTTGTCCTCTTATATGTGAGAAACAGGAGGGAAATGCTTGATAAAACCGAGACGTGTGTGTTTCTGATCCCCGCTTTCTGATTGGCTAGGAAAACGCACTTCCTCAACGGGATATTTAGGGGCAGGCCATTAAAAAAATTTTAAGCTACGGACACTAAAACAGCGGGTTTGGAAAAGGAGTGAAAGAGAAAGAAAATCAATTAGCTAGAACACAGAATTGTCTGGAATGTTAACAAACACATAGTAGAGTTCTAAGAGTTATATAAACCTGTTTACAAAGGAGTACAGTGGTACCTCAGCATACTAATTTAATTTGTTCCAAAAGCTAGTTGTTAAGGCGAATTTTTGTATTACAAAATGCATTTTCACACAGGTAATAATGGAAATGCAGATCATCGTTCCAGCCACCCCAATATTACCAATTTCAACACTATAATCACTATAAAACAACACTATAATCATATTTTTGCATATAAAAACAATCAAAACATTTAGAAAAGACATGTAAATGAAGTAAAATAAATAAATAGACATTAAACCTCACTTAACCTTATTTTATGATTCCTCTTGATACCAGCTGTTTTAAAATGAACCTGGAACCTTTTCTACTTCTTCACAAAATCCGAAACAAAAACACCAAAAAAGACGGAAACTTGCTTTGCTTGGCTTTCCACTGACACAAAGAAGGTTTGAACGGCTCCCGCAAGCTAGCTCTTGGTTCGGCTCGGTTCAGTTGCGCGTATGTTGTAAATGCTTGTCATGTCGAGTCAAATTTCTTACAAGATTTTAGTTGTAAGACTAGTTTTAGTTTTTTAGTTTTAGTTAGGCCTTGGTGTAAATAGAAGCACATCTTATTCAACCTCATTTATATTTTGCACATATATACTATAGATTATGGCATTAAGATATAGCATCTTCAATGTACACACACACACTGCAATATCCTAATTAATCTTCCACTGCCCAAAGTCTGTCTCTGTTTAATTTATTATATAGTCAGCATCTGTTAGGGTCACACCTAAGCTCACACATCTGCCGTTACTGTCTGCCCCAGGAGGATGGGCCAGTGAAGACAGAAGAAGGCAGCTGACTCTTTTTTTTATTATTTTCTCGATACACTTCCCCCCTCCTCATTCGTGTCTCCCTGTACTCGCCACCTTGTCTATCTATGTGCCCCTCAGGGAACAGCAGACAATGAATATGTGAATAAGATGAGACAAGCGACACTCATGTGGTCACACATAGACACAAGCGCGCACACACACACACGCACACGCACACGCACACACACACACACACACACACACACACACACACACACACACACACACACACACACACACACACACACACACACACACACACACACCTTTTTCTCAAAATGCATTTTTAGATGCCTTCATTATCAGTGTGCATTATGTCACTGACCAGGAAAACAATTATAAACCTTATTTTCAACAAACAAACAAACAAACAAACAAACAAACAAACAAACAAACAAACAAACAAACAAACCCTGTTTAAAAGAGCATAATATTCTGTAGTCTATGTCAGCTGCACTCTGTGTGTGAGATATAGAGGGAGAGAGGGAGAGATGTCTAGATGGTTGGTTTGATCCATGGCCCTGAATTCAATCAGCGGGGAGAAAAGCAATTCCCCATACAACCCAAAATAATTCATCTCCATCAACGCTGCATGAGCTTGCTCCATGTTTGACCTTCTGCACTCCCCTCTCTCCTTTGCACATAAATGAAGAGGAGCTATGAAGGGATCAGGCTAAGAGCTTATGATAACCATCACGACAAACGCAACGTTTTTAGCGGCTGTCCTTCGGCTTTGACATTGGGAAGTCCAAAGCTCAAATTCCAGCTGATATAGCCAGCAGGATCCTTAAAGGGAATATCATCCTGAGGAACTTGCATGAGTCAACTTTCACTCTTGGAACAATCCAAGAAGCAAATGAGCCTCCTTCATTACAAGCGACATTAAGCTGTCCCCGAAAGGAATCTCTAACCTTGTGCAAAATTCTAACAAATAAGAGCAGCTATCAAGTCACAAGGAAATTTAATCATATATATATATATATATATATATATATATATATATATATATGGTTAGTGCAAAGTACAGTTTAATTGGGTGCATGAATAAAATGGATCCAGACCAGTAGAGGAAAAGCATTGAATAATATCAAAACAGGCTATATAATGATATAATATAAAGACATAAGATGAGTAAATACATTGAGGTATATATAGATACATATAAAAAGGCATAACTGATGTGATGAGGAGCTGAGCATGCATGAGCATCTACACTGAGATCACTGGCTAGATGAGGAGGTGGAGAGGGTGGAGAGACCTGCCGCCTCAGGTCTCTGTTGGAGTCCCAACAGAAACAACAGAATTAAGAGAGTCGGTCTGGGTCACTGCAGATACTCTCATAGAGACAATTGTAAGGAGAGGTTTTTTGCGAGAAGCAGGAACGGGCTCGTCTTTTGCTGTTTCATGAAGAAACCTTAGCAAATTCAAGGACGATTGGCACTCGGCCTTAACTTTGCCGAGAGCAGCGCGATCAAAGAGTGGTGAAGGGGAAGGAGATTCCGCGCTGCCCATACTGTCCATGCTATCGCTATGGTTACGCTTTCAGGTGCGCTTAGCTAGGGGGAAGGCATAGAAAGGAGTAAGATTAGATAAGACACATGAGTAAGTTACGAATGCTGAAGAATTACATACGCCATCTAGTGACAGGAACAATAATGTAATACAGTATGGCAGAAGAGTTCGGTTGTAATGAGGAATATCCGGAGTAATATAAGAGATAATGGGCGACCTGACGGACGGAAGTAAGAAAAAATAAAGAGACCAGGCGGACCAAATTTGGTCAAAAGAAGTATGAAAAAATAGAATCCAAGTAACCGGAACAGTGACCAAAGTAACAAAGTGACCGAAGTAAGAACAAAGGGAAAAACCTAGGGAGGAGACAGTTGAGTTCCTCCCTCAACCACCAATATACTGTAAAATGTGTATGCAGTGTATTGCTTTTCAGTCTGTTCTTTGCCTGTTCTTGAGCTGGCATTGGGTGGGCTCACTTGGACTTTGCTGCGGCAAATAAACTCCAGCTTACTTCATCCAGATCAACCGACTGCTGAGTCTTGATTTTTGATACTATTATAATTTGAATTACAGATTATGTTTCAGCGCTAAAATGTGACAGGTTTCCCACAGAAAGCTGCAATTTTATATCTTGTTATGAGTCCTAACCTAGCAACCTTTTTCGCTGATGTCTAGTGTTCACTGAGCTGTTCCCTTCTGCTTTTTTTTTCTCATTACTTTGTAAATCAGAAGCAAATTATTCTCATAAACTGATAATTCTCATCCCCTTCCTTCCCCCAACCCTCCCAAACACACACAGGACCTTCTCAGTAGTACAGTGGGTGGAGTGTGAGGCTAACGTTTCAGCATGCAGTCCTATCATGGCTCTTGTGTACTGAGAAAACTTTCTAGCTTCAGGTTATCCGGCACTAGTGAAACACTGGGATAAGTGCTTTAGTGTAGCAGGGGATTATATAGAGAGTTTTTACTCTCATAACTGTGTTCTTTTATTCTGCACAATCAAAAGTTTTGCTTTGACTCGAACACTCTTTTATATCCTTGTTTTTGCTCATTACATATAATTGAATATCTGGGAAATTAATTGGGTTTTATTACATCAGTCTGCGATTGATTGTTGTCCTGAAACAGCATGTGTTTCATTTCCATGTTGATGCTACATTTGTACACAAGCCAGGAGCACATTTTTGTTGGAACATTTTTGTTTGATGATCATTTTAGCAGATTTTCTGGCTAGAATTCATTCAAACATCATGATAGACACCATCATTTTTATTTCCTGTCCCAATGGCAAAAAGAAACCTGAGTAAAGTTGTGCGTTTCATGTTTTATTTTTGACATTTAGATTTCATGTAAAAAGAGAGAAATAAAAATCCCACACCTCTAGATTTAAACATTGTTAGAGATATTAAAGTCATCTTAGACTGAATTAAGTACCATCTGGACAAATATATATATATATATATATATATATATATATATATATATATATATATATACACAGCTGTCATTAACCGGAATTTCCCTTTAGATCTTCCTGCACGTGCCTTGAGTTATTTTTTACAGGATTTAAGTTAGATTAGAGGTAAAAGTCAACACCATCACATCCTGTTTATCAAACAGAAATTGCATGGTAGATCACCGTAAAAGATATCAAACCTCATTTCCTGCAAAGTGCTTATAATGGACTTATCAGGTCCTTATGATATTTACGGTCCCTTCCTCCTGTTTAACAGGAAAGTCATGTTCCTCTTTTAGTAATTTACTCCATTCCACTTTGACTCAAGTTCCTCTCACGTTCTGAGCGAGTTTCTAAGATGTATCGATATGGTGGCACTAACACTGGCGTAGAAAGAGCGACCGAGTAAAAGAGAGAGAGAGAGAGAGAGAGAGAGAGAACACTACAGCTGCATAATGGTGTGTGACATGACAGCTAGAGAGAATGAATAACGAAAGAAAAATGATTTTAAAAAGGCAAAATATGTGTGAGGGGAGAGAAAAAGCAAAGTCAACAAACAATTCTCTCGACACGAGACGATAAGGTATCAAGGAATGTTCGCTGTCAATTCCTAAATGATGAATTTAGCATGAAAAAGGCACTCGGAAGGTTTTGCTCAGAGGGATAGAATTAATCACTCCATGGCAGCTTAGACCGTTTGCAGTGGGAGGCAATAAAGATATAGAATCTGTTTCATGTTATATTCTTTACTTTTATTATATTTAACTTCCGGCAAGTAGAGACATTCCAACACTGATCCCGGATCTGACAAGATTCATTCGAGTAACATTACAAAGTTTACTACAAGCATGCTCATGGGTATGTGAGGAGATCTACCGTACAGTGTACTTTTTAAATGCTATCTGAGTCTATATAAAGAAAATTATGTTTTTGATATGGCATCTTGTAAGACTGCATCAGTGGTTGAGTAGAACAGCCTCATCCTAAAGTAAGTGCAGGTACGTCATAGTTGGAAAGAAAGACCCAGAGCCCCAATACAAACCTGAAATAAAAAACTTTTTTTTTTTTCCCAATTGTTGAAAAGTAATTAGTGTCATAATTTAACTGCCAGAATAAATCAGTTGGATGCAAACAATAGTGGAGGCTCTTTGATGCCACTTTTACCCTTTACAAATGAGCAAAATGTGGTAGCTCATCCTGCACTTGGACTCTTGCGCGGCACAGCTAACTTATTTTTTCTAGGTGAATGCTGACACTTGTGTACACAGTGACTCATGTTGTTCTTGAAAGCGAAATAATATTTTTAAAAAAGGATTAAAAACAGAAAAGAAAAAAAAAGAAATAAAAACTGAGAGAAGTCTAGACTGAGAGAATAGAGACTTTTCTAACAAATTTATTTTAAAAAAGTGAGCACAACTAACAGGTTAAGAATGCTTTAGCTATCAGAAGTTATTGAAGACAGTGACCCAGTGGCAGAAAACAAAAGTACTACAAAAGTACCTACCAAAACTTAAGACCACAAAATGGATGGCTTTTAGTTTGAGAAAGGCCACAGAGAATGAAGCAGAATGAAGCAGGTCCCTTGTCTCATCAGCTCCAAATAATAGTTATGATATGACACAAGGTGAGCTAATAATGTATAAAGGCAACTTAAAGTGATTCCAAGCAATTATTTGTATCAATGCAAAGTTTAGCAACACTAACATGAAGCTTTCTTGTACTGTATGTTGGACCAGTGCTTTTCAACCAATGTGCCCTAAGGTAAGCAAGGCATTTTGAGGAAGCCAGTGTGTTTCAGGCTGATGAAATAATATTTTAAAATATCAAGATGACACTGCTTTTTAAAAATAGAAGAATGTATATGGTGATCGATGCTTTATTTAGCTTTTGCTAGTTCTAATGAAACACTAACTACCTGTACACACTCTTGTGAATGTTTTCATGTACCACCCATTATACTGCCACATATGGCATTTCTCGTTCAGTTGTCTTTTAATATATAATACAGGGTGGGCCATTTATATGGATACACCTTAATAAAATGGGAATGGTTGGTGATATTAACGTCCTGTTTGTGGCACATTAGTATATGTGAGGGGGCAAACTTTTCAAGATGGGTGGTGACCATGGTGTCCATTTAGAAGTCGGCCATCTTGGATCCAACTTTAGTTTTTTCAATAGGAAGAGAGTCATGTGACACATCAAACTTATTGGGAATTTCACAAGAAAAACAATGGTGTGCTTGTAACTTTATTCTTTCATGAGTTATTTACAAGTTTCTGACCACTTATAAAATGTGTTCAATGTGCTGCCCATTGTGATGGATTGTCAATGCAACCCTCTTCTCCCACTCTTCACACACTGATAGCAACACCGCAGGAGAAATGCCAACACAGGCTTCCAGTATCCGTAGTTTCAGGTGCTGCACATCTCGTATCTTCACACCATAGACAATTGCCTTCAGATGACCCCAAAGATAAAAGTCTAAGGGGGTCAGATCGGGAGACCTTGGGGGCCTTTCAACTGGCCTGTTGGCAGGCTCTGATGAGGTTGCTTTAGGTGTTGTCCACATCTAGCCCAGTGGTTGCCCTTTCTGGTGTTGCCCTCTCTCTGCTCATCCCACTGATGCTCTCTTCACTTCCTGCATGTCCAAATGCCTAGACAACAAGCATCTAACTACTGTGGACTGCAACTACAGCTTGATATGATGCCTGCCAGTAGATCACATTTACAGCAAATAATTTCTTTGTAGCAAAGAATAGACTATCTGCTTTCTGCACAAGTGGCCGGCTTACCATACAGTATACACGTGGGGATTTGAACATCCTGCATGTCACTGGGATAGCTAAATAAAAGCAAATGCACGAGCAAAGCAAACCTTGTCTCTGCCAGAACATTCTTGTTTGGAACATGGTGATGCCCAAAAATCCTTCTAAGGAAGTGCCGCCATCTGCAAGGCATTGGGTTTCGGTTCTTGGCCGAGGTACGGGCTCCATAAGCTATGTCATAAAGCAGTCAGCTAACTTGGTATCCCTACATCTTGGTGTTGATGTTCAGCAAGACATTTTTTTTTGCTAGGCAGGCCAATGCTGAAGCTTCTTTGCTAATCTATGTGTTCAGAATGACATCCGGTGCAGGTTTTTGGAACATGGGATGCTGCTGATGACCTGACCTTCTTGAGACTGATAGTGAGATCAAACACTATGCCTATTCTGTCCTGTTGTCATTGTGGAGATATGCACTCTATACCTGACTGGCTGAAGGCACAAGGCCGCATGAAGGATAGGAAGATGCCAGTCATCTGAAATACTTGTGAAATGTATGGAGTGATGTGTTTTCCACATTTGTAAGGCTACGCAAAGTGAAGAACATTTTAGCTGTAGAGTTAATAATATGAATATGATAAGGTACCTTAGTACAATGGTGGCTTAGCCTGTTGAATTACTGGGTTACTGGCTTACTGTTGAACCCTTTGGCCAGGCCCTTAACCCCAACCCCATATATAAAACCCAGTCCTTGGAAATACAAGGCATCCTCAGTGCCAGTCCCAAGTCTGAAGATACAGTATGGGTGGGTTACGATATAAAGTGCATCCGGAATAAAAGATGTGCCAGTAACCTGTGTATCAAATGATCGGATGTGGTAACCTCAAGAAAGTGTTTTGACATTCATCCCTGTCAAATTACAGTAATGCTTAAATTGTCATCCAAGATTTATTATTCAAATATCATTACATGTTTGCTTTGCAGCTCTCTAGCCACACACATAGCCAAACACTGTTCGATGTACACTGAAATAGTGCAGGACATATTTAAATTTTTTCATATTTTGCTTCTTACAAAACATCTAAGCAAGTGAGACCATTTTGAATAGTTCAATTCATCTAGAGTTTTATTATAATATGGTTATGCACAGTATATTAAAATAACCTTTTCAAACCGTTTCTCTAGAGATTTTCCATTGATTCCAAGCTTTGTGGTGTCTTATTCATTTAGCAGATCATGTCACTACTAATGATCTTACTGTATATTTTTTTGTAATCTTAAATTATAAAATACTGCAACAGATTAACACTCACTCACTCACTCACTCACTCACCATCTATACCACTTAATCCTGTATTCAGGGTCATGGGGGGCCTGGAGCCTATCCCAGGAGACTCAGGGCACATGGCAGGGTACACCCTGGACAGGGTGCCAATACATCGCAGGGTACAGACACACACACATACACTCACTCAATCACACACTACGGGCAATTTGGGAACGCCAATTAGCCTAACCTACATGTCTTTGGACTGTGGGAGGAAACCGGAGTACCCGGAGGAAACCCACCAAGCACGGGGAGAACTTGCAAACTCAATGCACACAGAGACGGGAATCGAGCCTGGCCGGGGATCGAACCCAGACCCTGGCAGTGCAAGGCGACAGTGCTAACGACTACGCCACCGTGCCGCCTGCAACAGATTAACAGTGTTCCAAAAACATTTTCATTAGCTAAGATGTGGAGTTTTGCCCTAGACAAGCAGGATTCCCTATTAAATCTCCTGCGAAATGAGGGCGAAACCTTTATAATCATAGTAAGAGTAATAAATAATAAGAGTAATAACAAGCAAGCATCAATTTTTTACAATATGCATAAATAAAATTCTGGAAGATGCAAACCATCAGCAAAAAAAGTAAAACAAGGCAAGCAGTAGAACTGACATTGTCCCCACACTCATTGTAAATGAAGGAAAAAGAAAAAAAAAAACACAAAACATTTGCCTTGGCCTTCCCAAATATTTTTTGGCAGACTTTTAATCTCTTGCGCCCTGTTAAGTCTTAGACTCATGCAGTTACACTGATACATAGCCCATTCCTCACACTCTCCTGCTCCTGTGCCAGAAGGTGGGAGACACTGCAAATTAGCTACTTCACTGGCTTGTATTTGTGGTTAGCACAAGATAACGGGCTATAATTCATGGAAGAAACTGACAACGCTGGAAGCTGTCGTTGAATTCCTATCTTCCTTTCAATAAAGCACTAGGACATGATGGTTTGCTTTGTCTTCCATACCTCATTACTCCCTGGCTCAATTTTCTTCAGCGCTCTGACTGAGAAATGAATTTCGGATTAAATGGGCCTTGAGCCCAGGTAAACCGTGGTGCAGACCATCCAGGACGGCAGAGAACATTCCAGATTAGCTGCTAGGAGACGGGCTGGAGCGTATACATGCCACTGTGAGTCCCAATGTCACATCTGGAATTCAATATAAGCCTATACTTATTAATCTACTTACACCTATACTTATTAGTAAGACATAAAAACATATCCAGCCTGGGTTCACCCTGTCCAGGAAACTTTTTCCAGCCACTATGTCTCAGGGGGCTGTATAAGGCCATGCTCGAGGGGCTTTCTGACATCTGCTTGCTTGGGTGTGTGAAGCATTGCCATGATTCAGCCACTTCATTACCCTGCTATTGCTCTCATGGGGGAATGAACTGCTGCAAAGAAAAAGAAACCCCTTCATCATTCTGAACAGGTCAAGGACTCACAGAATGGTCCATGACCACAATGAGGTAAACAGCAGCTACCAGACTCTTACATTTATAGACTTCCATAAACACAAACACATATATTTAGGCTGTATAATATTCTAATAATTGTGTTTAAACTAAATCATACTGTACTGCCATAACAGGTATTGGTTCATTTATATTGCAATGCTCTTGAATTCTATGATCTGATTGAAGTCTCAGTAGGTGTTAATTTTCTATAACAACAGCTTTCACAATAGTTCTGACTAGAAGGCTTATGTTAACGTACTTGCCACATGATGAGATACGTTTATAATGTGCAGGTGCATACAGTAGGTATTGCACATAAAGTGGCTGTGACAACGATGCTCAGTGTTTAGTATATACCAAGGGTATATGTATTTATCGTGTTGGCCCTGTTTACATGTTTATTTTTGAAAATCCATTCGACTCATGCCCTTAATCCTTCATGGAAAAAACACAATTTGTTATGTTTCACACTCATGTTAAAATGTATTCAAATCTTTTTTTTCTCCTCATCATTCTACTCCAGTACAATGATAAAGTTTAAACACAGGTGTTTAAGACTGAAATATCCAATTTACAAAAGTATTCAAACCCCTCACACTTAGTACTTGCTTAAAAAAAGATTTCAGATAGTTCAGTCTTTGTGTCAATATCAGAGGATATTGTTCCTCATCATCTGAGATTCCCTCAGCTGGCTGTCATGTGCCTTTTAGTGAGGATTGACTTCTGTCTGGCCACTCTACCATATAGGTCTGATTGGTGGAGTGCTGCACTGGCTGTCCTTCTGTAAGTCTCTCCCATCTCCACAAGGGAACTCAGGATCTCAATTATAGTGACCCTTATGTTCTTGGTTACCTCTCTGACAAGGCCCTTCATCCCTGATAACTCAGTTTGGTTGTGCGGCCAGATCTGGAAAGACTGTTGTTTGCTCCAAATCACTTCCATTTGAGAATGATGGAGGCTACTGTGCTCTTGGGTGCTTTTAATGCTCCAGAAAGTTTATTGTATTCTTCCTTGGATCTGTGTCTTGACACAAACCTGTCTTGTGGGTCTACTGATAATTCTCTTGAACTCAAGATTTGTTTTCACTCGGACATGCACGGTTTACTGGAATAACATAGATAGCTGTAAGCCCTTTTCTAATTACGTCCAATGAATTCAACTAGGCACAAAGCGACGCCAGTCAAGTTATATAAGCATCACAAGGACAACTGGTAGGAGTATAAAGGACAAAGCTCAATTCCAAGTGATACTTCAGTCTTTATTTTTAAATAAATTAACAAAAACTGTAATACTCTGTTTCTACTCTGCCATTGTGGAAGATTGTGTGTAAAATGATGAGGATTTTAATCCATTTTAAGATGAGTGTTAAACATAACAAAATGTGGAAAACTTAAAAGGGTCTGATTCCATGGTCCTGATTTTTTGTTATTTCTATGCCAAAGCCATTAAAAATATGCAATATCTTCTTTGAACAGTTGATATTAAGATGCTCTGTAACAGCTGCTCCTTCATAACGGACGGATGCTCCTTCATAACGGCTCTAATCTGAGGTGCTGTTAATTGGTGATTTCTGAGTCTGGTAACTCTACATGAAAGTCTCCTCTGCAGGATAGATTCCCTGGGATGGTCTTCAAGAGAGACAGTTTCATCATGGTGCTCAATGGGTTTTGCAAATGCACTTCTTGCAAAAACTATTCCAGAATGGCTGACTATATATATATATGTGTGTGTGTGTGTGTGAGGCACATTCTGCCTAAATCTAACACTGTTGGCAGCAGATCATCAGATAAAGACCTCAGGCTTGCTCAGCTCTTTAAAAGGGAGTCATGTAGCGTAGCTTGGGGTCCGGAAGTCAGGATAAAGCGTGTGGAAGTTAAGAGTTCAAGTGGCACATGAAAGAGGCCATGCCATGCGCCCCTGAGACTTTAAAGGCATACGGACATACACAGCTGTTAGATCGCCCGCCAGAGAGATAGTGCTGAAGAACTACATGAGCTGCCCTTGTACTTTCCATTTCGCTCAAAGCCAGCTATCGCGACTCAGCTGCCAAAAAGGAAAAGACCGCTGCCGCAATGTTAAGGCCTCCTTCCCCAGTCAGGATCGGCACCACAGTTGCCGCGTTTGACTACTGCCTGCGGCTACACCAAAAGAGAGCTATACGTACAGTGCATCTCAATACATTTGAATATCATTGAAAAGTTAATGTATTTCAGTTATTAATTTCAAGTAAAACACATATATTATTTAGATACATTACACACGCACTGATATATGTTTATATATACTATATATGATATATGTTTATTTATTTTCATTTGAATGATTATGGCTTGCAGCTGTAGGGTTTTAGATAAAGTAGACATTTTAATGTGGACAAAATACCTGATGCATTTTCCACCATTAATATGTAGAGTTTACCTAAAGTAGATCAAGAATGACCGCTGCATTGTTTACCTTCATTATGTAGTGTTTTAGCTCTGGGTCAGAGGTATATCGAATCTTTTACGATTTGAGTTAATTTGATTAACTGAATTTAAACTTTTATTGTACACTTTATATACTATCCGTCCACCATATAGCACAATTGAGTGTATCTTACCAATCCTGTTTATCCCGTGGCCAACGAGGATAATACAAAGTCTGGTATTTATCAACTGCGAGAAAGGTAACGTAAGACCAGAGCAAATGTTAAGACTGTAAAATACATGACCAAGACAACAATTCTTTATAAAGAAGCAATAATTTATTTGACTAATCAACGATACATGAAACTACGCCACTTGAACACAAGCACACACACACAAAATACCAACAGTTTGGAAGGTGAAATTTAATGAAGTTCATCTAGTACGGTTTACTAGATCAAAGAAAGTCACAAGCGCAGAGTCTTGGGTTTAATCTTATAGTTTAGTTATGAAACGAACACCAATTTTCAGCAAGATATACAGCTTTGTTTGTTTACTTGCGCTACGTTTCGTTCTCATCCTGTGGTTCGCCTCCAGTGAAGGGAATCACGGCCATGCTAATTGGTTGGTGCGCTGCAGTTGGAATGGCGTCTATCGAGAAAGCCCTTCGGTGACGCGTTGGTTGCCTGGTTACCAATGGCGGCGCTCTGGAACTTCTTCTGAGGGTTTCTTCGTTGCAGGACTTTGGAGTTCTGGCACAAAGTCCCGTTGAAAGTTCTTGAAGAGCGGATGATGCCAGCAGAGTCGGCGTAGCGGCTGCAAGGGCCGAAGCACGAGCGGCTAGCTTGCTTCTTTCAGACAACTATGACGGAGAACCGTCGACGAAGAAGCGCTCAGACACTGAGTTTTGACCTTTTGTGTCAGTCCGTCCCACGAGTGATTGGTCCAACTGTATGTGGTTGAGGGGCTTAGTCTTCCCTTTTGTGCATACATTAGGATGGGTTTTCGCACACTGTGTATCTTGCACACTCATTCATACGTTTATCTCATGAAAAAAGGTTTAAAAATGCTGGTTACAGACATAAAACATATTGCATATACAGTACAGACCAAAAGTTTGGACACACCTTCTCATTCAAAGAGTTTGAATTTGTATTATGGCAAGAAAAAAGCAGCTAAGTAAAGAAAAACGAGTGGCCATCATTACTTTAAGAAATTAAGGTCAGTCAGTCCGTAGTTTTCCAAAATTGGGAAAACTTTGAAAGTGTCTCCAAGTGCAGTCACAAAAACCATCAAGCGCTACAAAGAAACTGGCTCACATGCGGACCGCCCCAGGACAGGAAGACCAAGAGTCACCTCTGCTGCGGAGGATAAGTTCACCTGAGTCACCAGCCTCAGAAATGGCAGGTTAACAGCAGTTCAGATCAGAGAGCAGGTCAATGCCACACAGAGTTCTAGCAGCAGACACATCTCTAGAACAACTGTTAAGAGGAGACTGTGTGAATCAGGCCTTCATGCTAGAAGATCTGCTAGGAAACCACTGCTAAGGACAGGCAGAAAAAGGCGTGTCCAAACTTTTGGTCTGTACTGTATATAGAATTTTGCCCTACTGGCATACTTTAAAGATTGTTTAAAATAGTGTCTCTGTCGTATGTTTTTTTGTTCATTGAAAGGCATGTGGAGAAACAAGGGACATCCTGTGTCCTGGGGTCGAAGTGTGACTTGGTAGTTTCCCCCCAACTGTCCGCTTTGTTTACTGTACTATGAAGGTGCTGAGGTGTTATGGACGCCCAGCTTGCTCGGATAGCAGCCTCGTGTCTCACATCTTCCTCTTAACAATACTTAAAAAATATTCTCTATGGGGTTTGGGTTGGGCGAGTTTGCCGGCCAGTCAAGCACAGGAATATCATGGTCCTTAAAATCAGCATCCCTGTAAGGCTGGTCAGCAGAGGGCATGAAAAAAGCGCTCAAATAATTTCTGGTAATGTGATAAAAGAGTACCAGCGAGAATGAAAGGAAAGCTGTACAAGACAGTGGTGAGACCAGCGAAGCTTTATTGCATAGAGACAGTGGCACTGAAGAAAAGACAGGAGTTCTTTGCTGTAATTTTCATAATTGTAGTTCTTTTTGGGAGAGACGAGTATGTTTTGGAGATAAAGTTAGAGAGGCCAAATTGAGGTGGTTTGGACATGTTCAGAGGAGAGATTTTGAATATATTGGTATAAGGATTCTGAGGTTGGAACTGCCAGGCAAGGCAAGAAATCATTTGCAGCAACATCACTCATTTGTTACCACAAGAACACATTTATTTCAATCGAATATAAACCCCATCAGAAAGTGTTAATTCAAGAGATACAGTACAAACTTTCTTATTTGTTATCTCCAGTAATATATTTTAATAATAGCATATTTAATTTCCCACTGCAGTACTAACAGGAAAAAAATCTATTAAAAAGAAAGAGCAGAAGTGGAATGATGACGAGACAATATGAGCACATCAACCATATCTTATCCAAACTGCATTTTGTCTCAGTTAAATTAAACATGAATTTTAAAATACTACTATTGGTCGAAACTATAAAGCCATGAATGGTCTTGTGACAAAGTTCCTGAGTGAACTGTTAGAGTTTTATTATCCGGATCTTTGATCAAAGGATGCAGGTTGCTTGTCAGTACCTCATATTACGAAAATTACAGCAAGGGCAGAGCTTTTTTTTTTTTTTTTTTTTACAAAGCACCAAAGTTACGAAATCGTCTTCCAATTAATGTTTGGGACTCAGACAGAGTCTCAGTGTTTAGGTGTAGGCTAAAATTATTTATCCAGGCATTTTGTGAATAATTTTGTATTAGGTAAAGGTACAGATGTGGGAGACTCATGCACGTAGAGTATTATGGTGGTATGTATAGATGCTGTCTTCCTCACTCTCATTGATCACTCAGTTTTGTTGATGATGAAGTGATTGTTTGCTTTTCTTCCCAGGGAGCCCTCATGTCTGTCTCTTTCTGGTTCTAACTTTTAGTTATTCTGTAATAGTTAGTCCCGCCAGAGTCCCTGCTTGCACTCTGCACTAAATATACATTCATCTTATACATTATGTGACTATGACCTATGACCATACATAACCGCTATCTCTCTCTCTCTCTCTCTCTCTCTCTCTCTCTCTCTCTCTCTTTCTCTCTCTTCTAAAAAATGATGAAAAATGTTAGTGGAGAAAGCTTTCCTTGAATTTGGTCCAACACGAGCATGCTCAGTCCACACACTCACCTTGCAATCACTGCATAATTGCCTCTGATTAAATGTCTCTGACTGTTGCACTGCATGGACTCTGATCTCTGCTAATCAGTGTAAGAGCGAATTTAATGTCGCTGATTATTGAGTATTACCTGCTACCGTGTTGTCACCTGTCATTACGAGTTGTGAACCTCTGCATAGATGGCTTGTATAAATGAGTTGGCAGGGCAACAATCATCCTGATATATACAGAATTCACATTTGGTTATTTAACAAATAGATAAAGTTGCGGCAAGTACAAGGTCAGCACTGTCACCTGGCACTTGCAGAGTCAAGAGTTTGATGTTCATAGTCCATGCTTGTTGTGTTTCCTCCGGGTACTCCGGTTTCATTCCACAGTTCAAAGACATGCAGATTAGGCTAACTGGTATTCACAAATTGCCTTTAATGTGTGAATGAGTGTGTGAATGTGTGTGTATGGTGTGTGAATGAGCATGTGAGTGTGTGTACTGTATGTGTGTTCTCTGCGATTGATTGGCACACTGTCCAGGGTATACCCTGCCTCATACTCTTAATCTCCTGGGATAGGCTCCAAGCCCCTTGTATGCAGGATAAGGTGGTATAGATGATGAGCAAATGAGATAAAGGCGGATTGATTTGGGTTGGTGTACATCAAAATGGTTTTAAGAATGAATTAATTGTATCAGCAACCCTGTTGCTGCCTGTTTAAATAATTTTGAACAAAAGCTTCTAATAAATTCTGTAAAAGTACAGTATATTACATTGTCAGTGGCAGGATGATAAGTAAGGCCAAAGTTGCATTAGACTATAATTAAATTTGTCACAATTAGTCAAGGTTAGGTTCAGTGAAAGTTGTCAAAGGACATCACAACTTTTCTAAGCAAGCCAGTAGGCTGTTTATTTAAAAAAAAAACATATAGCCTTACTTTGTTAATTAGATTATAAAACTACATTATACAAATTATAGTTTGTATCAGAGACGTTAAGCATCACATATCTAAAACACTGCTTTCCCTTTTGGCAGATGGCAACTTATGGCACTTGACAATTTCTGATTCCTTGATCACTGCCATGAATCAGTATGAACTAAAACATCTATGTTTAAAGTGTTACTGTATATAACTTGGTTTTGATGCTAAAATATGAAAACCAGCAGACGCATGCTCTTTAAAAGCAGCCACTGTGCCAAGTGTTATATGATTAGAGGACAAGTGAAATGTTTTACTGTCCTGTTTTTCTTTGTAATGTATTTCATTTTACTGGGTCATTATTAGCTAGTTAGCATCATTCACTAAACCCATGTCCCATGTAATGTAAATAAACTTTAAATATCCATGATCTAAATATGCAGTTGAAATTATAAATGTAATCACTTATGTTATGTTCAGTTTTACTTTTACCGGAATGATATTAAAAACATACACAATACAAGAAAGCCAATAAAAACAAAGGCATCAAGTAACATTCAAAACTACACTCACTCACTCACTCATTCTCTCACTCACCATGTTGTTTTATACTGCGTACAGGCTTATTGGGGGCCTGGAGCCTATCCCAGGAGACTTAGGGCATGAGGTGGGGTACAACCTGTGCCAATCTATTGCAGTGCAAAACTACTTTCTGCCTGAAAAGTTGCTGTAAGGCTTTCTGCAGCACAGTCATTGCTAGCAAATTGTCACTAATAAAATTAAAAAGCCTGGTTTCAGTGCAAAAAGCATCTTAAATTACTAGGGGTGCTCAGGTACAATGAGGGCTGTAAACAGCAATGAAAATAGTGTTATAGGTCCTTTCATGATGTATTATATATGATCATATATGAGATATATAATATACTATTATCTGTGTCTATAACATTTACACTCTGAAAACTAGCTATTAATACACAATGATCTTTTACTACACTAGAGAATAAGTGGTATATAAGGAACTTGCAGTGGCTGATTGAGATGGAGATGATCAGAAGGCATAGGTGCAGATGAGATGCAGATGAGGCTAAAGAGCTAGCTAGAGATGAAGATGAGCCTGGAGAGATGGGTAGGCATGTAGATGAGTCTGAAGAGATGGCTAAAGATGAAGTTGAGGCTGGAGAGATCGGAGAAATGAAGATGAAGCTGGAGAGAGGCAGACATTTAGATGTGCCTGTAGACATAGCTAGAGATGAAAGCTGGAGATGGAAAGACAGGCAGAATTTGAGATGTAGATGGACAAAGAGAGCCAATAAATGAAGAGCCAGGCTGAGAGTGAGAGACAGGCAGTGATAAAGAAACAATGCTGGAGATGAGATGAAGCTGGGGAGACAGGCAAAGATAATGAGACATACAGAGTTAGAGAGGGGGCTGGAGAGACCGTCAGAAATGAATAGAGATGAGTACGGAATGGCAGGCAAAGAATGGGAGGCAGGCATGGATGGAAAAAAGGAAGGACAGAGGCAGAAACAGCGATAAAGCTAGAGAGACAAAGAGAAATGCAGAGATGAAGATGATGCTGGAGAGACAGGCAGAGAGTAAGAGACAGGCAAAAATGAACAAGTGGCTGGAGAGACAGGCAAAGAGTGGGAGACAGGTGAAAATTAACATGAGGATGAAAAGACAGGCAAAGATAAAAAGACAGGCAGAGATCTAAATAAGCCTGGAGAATTGAAGGCTTCCTACTGAGTTGTTTGGAATGAGGAAATGTGGAGCATTGGTGAGAGGTGTTTACCAAATGTGTTCCCATTCAGGTAACAACAACAGATGCTCAACAAATCCTCTACAAATCCATTGAGGAGAAATTAAGAAGGATACGTGAAAAAAGTTATCACACCCTACTTTCAAGGCAGAACAACTCTCATGACCATATATGAACAATTCTCATGATCAAAATAGATCAGGATAGTAAGATCTTTACAGTAATTTCTAGTTCACTTGATGTGTGAGTCCAGCAAAATCAGCAATTATAAGTTTGTATTTCTGGACCTAGTGGAAGTCCCTAACCAATAGGATGAACAAATTGGGAGGTACCCCCTGGACTGGCTAAAAGCTCATGGGTGTGACCACCATTGACTTATGACGCAAGTGTCATGCTGGAACAGAAGTCTGGTTTGGCAAAAGGGGGCTCTAACTTAGAACCGAACATCATGACCTGGCACTGTCTTAATCGTAGACTTGAACTGGCAGTCATGACAAAGTAGACATAATCTATTCTATCTACAGTATAGCAGAACACCTCAAAACCAGAGCCAGCTTGCTGAATGCTCACAAGAACTCAACCAGGAACTAAGGTTACACCAGGTTACACTCTGTGGCTGCAATGTGGACCCATATTGAAGCACAAAGCACACATTGAAATGTGCAGGAAAAAAATTGTGCCCCAGGCAATTTGTCAGAGATCTTAAAGGACTTCTATTTGAAGCATGACTTCTCCATTACATATGCAGACATGTTCAGATATATCCCAGCCAGGGTCGGAGATACCCCGAGTGATTGAGTGTACATTCATTTGCTATTTTGATTTGGCATGTTTTAGGGCAATTTTGTGTATGGGCTCATGGTCTAAGATAAGCTGCCCCAGATATTTTTTGATGCACTACTTCAACATATAAATATATAAATATATATAAATATATATAAAAAATATAATTTTTTTTCATAATATTGTAAGAATATTGCAGTACTCTTCTTCCATGTGTGTGTGTGTGTGTGTGTGTGTGTGTGAAAGGTTACTATTCTTTTGTCATCCTCAACAGGAATTATTGTCACCCCTTACTAGACACAGCTAGTAATCCCGAGACCTGAGCTGCAGGAACATCACCTTCCTTGAACAAACACCATCAAAACAGCAGCACTCGCCATGCTTTGCAGTGCTGTTGCTGAATGAATCCGATTTTTGATATACTTGATCCCACTGTCATGTGTTATGAACATTGCTATTATCACACAGTGCTATGGAACGAGAAGGCCAAACGCACAAGAAGCTTTCCTGGATGGAAGCAAACAATGACAACAGATGGCTGCTTTTAACAATAATTAAGTCAGGAATAAAATACTCTCTATCTGCAAACTATGATATCAGTACGGTGGTCCTCGTCTGTTTTTCAAAGATAAAAAGATATTGATGTATTTTTATTTATTTATTGTGGCATCGACATACACAAGAGTGCCAGTGGTGTAGGACAGATTTGATCTCCATTTTGGCTGACATTGTTCAGCTCACTTTGTTGACACATCTGTAAACACTTTATAATCAAGATGGAATACTTACTTTATCATCTCTATTTTTTCCCCCAAAATACTAAGCATGCTAAGCACACATTGTCAAATTATACATTCTTTCAAAGAACTGCTACAACATTTTATTTTAATTATTGAACAAAAGAGTTCCAACATTTTATAATGCCTGTGATGTTTGGTCTTTGAAGGAAACAGTATGAAATTACTTGAAACAGTTATTAAAAGTCACATGCATATGGAGATTTCGATCTGTCTTTGAAGCCTGTGTGTGTAATAGTTTGCTCTACATCAGTATCTTTATGCCGTTCTATGACATAATGCTCAACACTGCTTAAGCTGTACTGTCAATCTGTATGGTTGCTCTTCAGTTCTGGCTCTCCTATCTGATATCAAAACCAGTCTTGATCACTATATATTAGTATACAGTACAGTATGTTTGTGATATTGAGAAAGTGTTAGTGTGCTAAAGCCACAAGATTACCCAATTTACATTATATTTGCATTTATTAATGCAGTAAACACCTGAAAGTTCCTGCCTGATTTAAATTGCTAATGCGTAATATACAGTTTCTGTCCTTCATAATATACAGTTTCTGCACCATGGATCAACACCTCAGCAGTGTGCAATTATATGTGTATAAATGTGCTGTCTCACTTTCCTTTATGTGTAATCCTTCCTTGTAACTGTTGAGGAGGAAGCACATTACGAGCCAGTTGATGCCAAAACACATGACTGATTGACTGTGGAGGTGCAGCATTCTTGTTGTCTCATTTGAAAGAATACAGCTTTTTATTTATTGTTTACGTTTTTGTATGAGGGTCGTTCAAGTCAAACCAGGACTTTTGATTGTGCAGATGTGTACAGTTAAATGTGGCAATAGGAAGAAATCTTGAAAGGAACCAGACTCAACAGGGTGATCACCTCATTTGGGTGATAACGGATAGCAGGAATTGTTGTGCAGTCATACTGTGTGTTAGGCGACTACAAGTTCAATATAACAGTTGATGTGTATAAGTTAATAAGCAGTCCAGGTCATTATTGGAGGCTCAGGTAGAGTGTTGAGAATTCCAGTCCTGAACTATTGAGCGACTGCAGTCACAAATCCTCTGAAAACAGCTGTCTGTTTCAACCGAGGCCACAACTGTCTCACACGCACAAGCAGACTACACGGGACCTCCATGTGACAAGATCACCAACCTAAAGGCGGGGCACCAGGGTGAGTCAAACAGGTCCTGCTACAGTACATTATTGCACTTATTCTAGTGTTGCATGTCAATGTAGAAAGTTTTCTCAGTAGGTCAGAGCCGTGATCAGGCTGCCTGCTTCACGTGTGAAATGCCAGATTTCCGGGTGGCTTTATTGGCCACCTTAGTCAGAATCCTCATTCGTGAACCTAAAGCCTTCTTTAAAACGTTCTTCCCATTTCTATGCTTAAAGTCTTCTGTAAATGTCAATTGATTTTACGCCTTTATTCACGAGACATTTCATCAACCGCTGATGCAAAACATTTTTCATTATTCTCGGTTATACTGTACTATACAGCTTTTTGCCATATTAATTTGGACCTGCTAAACGTGCACATGACTGTAAACATCCAGGCCAGCATGTGATCTTATGCGGATGTACAGTTTAATGATAGGAGAAAGTCAGAATGACTGAATGCAAAAAAGTAAAAGAAAAAAAAAATCATTGCAGATCTCTGAAGCCATTTTTTTTCTTCCATGCTATGACCCAGAAGGCTGTGTTTGGCACTAATTTGCTGTGTGTTTACCAGTTTTTGCTCAACAAGTCATTAATAATGCACCAGTGAGATCTGAGCTTGCTTGAGTGTGGTTATACCTCTGAGATGGTGTGTGTGTGTGTGTGTGTGTGTGTGTGTGTGTGTGTGTGTGTGTGTGTGTGTGTGTGTGTGTGTGAGTGTGTGTGCGTATACAGTAGGAGGCTGTTAGGAGGCTGCTTTATTGTCACGAGTACTCAGAGACCTCACGGCACTGAGGGGTGATAGTCATTCCCACTGAGTAAGACCAAAGGAACTAACAAGACTCTATTTCACCTGTACAGCACCTTGTACTTTATTTTGTTTTATTCATATTCATGTATTTGCAATACTTTTACTGTTTGTTGTTGTAGTGTATACTTTCAACAGGGAATTGTATTTCGATATAGAAATGTCCTTAACATTATTGACATGTTATATATATATATATATAAAAATGTCTTTGACTTATCTTTCAGTATTACAAAGGCCTTTGAACTAAACTCCTTATGCAGGTGATTGATATAAATAATTCTTGATTACACATGTTTTTGAAAGTTTTACTTGAAAAGGTGTCCCCTAAGCGCCATTTATCTAAGCCAAAGTTTGTGATGCCTAGTAAAATTCTACAAATGATATGGCATTTACATAAGAATCCTGCAGTGATAGTAACAACACTTATGCACCATTTTAGGCTGGTACAAGGCTTCCAGTTATCCTACTCCCTAATCCTTTAACAATCCTTTAATCCTTTAGTGGCTCTTTTGTCATCAGGCAAGATCCCTGAAACAACCAGAGTCCTCAGACTGCTAATTCAGGTCGCTTCTCTGACATTTCTTTTTCTATCCAGACAGTCACAGGGCAATAGATGGGTTTGACTAGCAACAATGAGACTAAACAATCTTTCAGTTAAAAAAAACCCCCATAAAACTTAGTTGTCTCGATGCTCACAGTCTTCCTCTTGCTTCCGGTATTTGACTGACAGATGGCATCTGTCATCTTTTATGACGAGTTCATCACACATCAGGCATTTCCCCTGCAACAGACCCTGAAATTGTCACTCCTCTAATGTCTGATGAAATCATTAAGAAGTAGTAAAGTGCGAACTTTATCTTCTTTAGCTTATTTGATGATACGATGAAGAGTGATCAGACCTTTACGATCGCCGTCAGTGTGACTGACAAGATGAAGGATTCCCACTTCAAATCCAGTCCTCAGCCCCACTATCATTTATCTGCCTGTTCAATAAGACATGTTTCTGCTGGGTGGTTAATCAGTCAGGATTTTACATATTCTGTATTTGCAGATGCTTTTCTGCTCATTTGTGAAGAGCATTTGTTTGATTTATTGTATCCTTCTAGTCAGCACAAACCAGTCTGACTATTCTCTTCGCACCCATTAACATGATACATTTGCGCTTTGCATATTTGTCTTTTTATGTTTTTTTTTGTGCCATTTTTGTGTTAACTCTGAGTTTTTTCTAAAAATCTGAGAAAAATGTTTATAAAATTCACCAACACCAATGCCACAAAGTCACTGAGATTTCACTCACTCACTCACTCACTCATCATCTATACCGCTTAATCCTGTATTCAGGGTCACAGGGGCCTGGAGCCTATCCCAGGAGACTTAGGGAACATGGCAGGATACAGCCTGGACAGGGTGCCAATCCATCGCAGGGCACACACATACTCACTCATTCACACACTATGGGCAATTTGGGAACGCCAATTAGCCTAACCTACATGTCTTTGGACTGTGGAAGTAAACCGGAGTACCCGGAAGAAACCCACTGAGCACAAGGAGAACATGCAAACTTCATGCACACAGAGACGGGAATCGAGCCTGGCTGGGGAGTGTTAACAGTGCTAACCACTACACCACCGTGCCGCCCATTGAGATTTCACTAGTTCCCATTGTCCACGTAGATGACTTATTGGATAATTGCACTCTTATGCAAAGAAAATATATTTCCCTATATATTAACTGTCAGTATATTATATGATTTATTGGCAAATTGAAAATATTTTATAATGTTAAAATTCCTCGTTGCTATACAGTACTAACTAATAATTAACAGAAAAAAAGATATTCATATTCAAAAATATATTCACAATATAAGAATAATATATTGTATTAATATATTACAGTATATTGAAAAATGCATAAGGAATTGCCATTTTTAATATATTGCGAAATATATATTTTCCATAAGGGTAGGTGTTTCGATTTTTCTTCTTCCTCTTCTTCTTCTTCTTATTACATATCTGGAATAATGATGAGTTCTTCCCATTACATACTGTAACACCTCTAAATATGCCTGAAAGTGATCAAATGGGATATTTTTTAATTAAAGCAACATCACTGCACCAGTTACACACTCGTTGCTCCAAAGATGACTGTCTAATTGGAAAAGCATATCCTATATGCAGCAAATGGCCTGATACCTAATGATTCTCATTTATCATTACTCTCAGAACGATTCAATCTGCCTCTCAGAATTATTACCATTTCACCAGCCATAGGACACGGTTCATTCTGATATTTTTCAAGATGTACAAAGCTATAATTGCCTAGAAACTCTAAGCCAAAGCCTGTTCATTTGTTTGTGTGTTTTAACTTGATGGATAACAATTATACTTTAGCACTGTTCTGCATAGCCATATGGCAGATGTTCAGGCTTAAACTAGGACAGATGCTGGGGTTAGAGAGAAGATATATCAGGAAGAGTTCTTCATTACTTGAGATTCCCGCAGACTGAACATAATGGCTCCGCAAGCATGATAAGTTTCAGCTTAGGAAGTTATGACTGTTCAGATTTTAGATTCTGAAAGGCGGTTGGGAAGTTCAGGAATGTTCCAGTTACACTGGCTTATTATTATTATTATTATTATTATTATTATTATTATTATATCAACAACATGCTCATACTAAATATCTTTAAATCCACTCCACTGTTTGCCTTTACATTTCGACAGCTATATACTGTAATAATTAATAACAAAGTTTCTACCGCATGTCACATTTTCACATCTCATGTTCTTCCTTGTCACAGTAATTTCTGGTTTGCTTAAATTTATATAGAAATTTGTGTAAAGCTTCTCTGTGACAATATATATTGTTAAATAACAGTTTAAATGGATGTGACGGCGGGCTCAGAGCCAGCCCTCTACAAGGCACTCTCACTTCGCGCTCGGAAAAGAGGCCGCGCGCCTTCAGCACCATGGACAACTACGCAGGGGCGGGGCGCCGGAATTCACAGCGGCTGGTCGCTCATGATCATCCACCCTCCCGCAGTCGACACCTGTCTATAAAAGGCCCTCGGCCGGAGGCCTCGGTGAGTAGGATTCAAGTGACGTCACTTGTAACGCCAGTTTCCTCTCTCTCCACTTCAGACTCGGATCTCCCTGAAGGAAAGCCCGCTCACCGGAGACTTCCGCGGAAGGACCGAACCCGCACCACGACAGCATCCCCGGCTTTCCCGAGACGCAGTGCGACGCGTCAGAAGGGATCCGACACTTCACCCTCCCGTGGAGGCTGCATCTTCTGCACCTCCCCGCTCTACTCACCCCCGAGCGCTCCAAACCACTAGCCCCGTGTGTGTGTGTGTGTGTGTGTGTGCGACCACGTGACGGCACCGAGTGAAACTGAAAGTAAAGCAAATAAACACAAAAAGGAGCACTGCATACCACCTCTCCGTGTCTGCTGTCGTCTGTGTCCTCCTGTAATACCTGGTCTCGCGACAACGGATTACTAGCTACAAAAGATTTTACATTCCTTAAATGGATTTTGGTTGTCTTACTTAAAGAAAAATTAAACACTACAAAAGAGAATGGGTTTAAATTTGTGTTTTAAATAAATATTACCTATTACACACGTGGACAAAATTGTTGGTACCCTTCGGTCAATGGAAGAAAAACTCACAATGGTCATAGAAATAACTTTAATCTGACAAAAGTAATAATAAATAAGAATTCTATGAATGTTAACCAGTGAAAGTCAGACATTGCTTTTCAACCATGCTTCAACGGAATTATAAAAAAAAAATGAACTCATTGAAGTTCATGGAACAGGCCTGGACAAAAATGATGGTACCCCTAACTTAATAGTTTGTTGCACAACCTTTTGAGGCAATCACTGCAATCAAACGATTCCTGTAACTGTCAATGAGACTTCTGCACCTCTCTGCAGGTATTTTGGCCCACTCCTCATGAGCAAGCTGCTCCAGTTGTTTCCGGTTTGAAGGGTGCCTTTTCCAGACAGCATGTTTCAGCTCCTTCCAAAGATGCTCAATAGGATTGAGGTCAGGGCTCATAGAAGGCCACTTTAGAATAGTCCAATGTTTTCCTCTTAGCCATTCTTGGGTGTTTTTAGCTGTGTGTTTTGGGTCATTGTCCTGTTGCAAGACCCATGACCTGCGACTGAGACCCAGCTTTCTGACACTGGCCAGCACATTTCTCTCTAGAATCCCTTGATAGTCTTGAGATTTCATTGTACCCTGCACAGATTCAAGACACCAGTGCAGCAAAGCAGCCCCAGAACATAACAGAGCCTCCTCTATGTTTCACAGTAGGGACAGTGTTCTTTTCTTCATTTGCTTCATTTTTCATGTCTGTGAACATAGAGCTGATGTGCCTTGGCAAAAAGTTCCATTTTTGTCTCATCTGTCCATAGGACATTCTCCCAGAAGCTTTGTGGCTTGTCAACATGTAGTTTGTCATATTCCAGTCTGGCTTTTTTATGATTTGTTTTCAACAATGGTGTCCTCCTTGGTCGTCTCCCATGTAGTCCACTTTGGCTCAAACAACGACGGATGGTGCGATCTGACACTGATGTTCCTTGAGCATGAAGTTCACCTTGGATCTCTTTAGAAGTCTTTCTGGGCTCTTTTGTTACCATTCGGATTATCTGTCTCTTTGACATGTCATCAATTTTCCTCCTGCGGCCACGTCCAGGGAGGTTGGCTACAGTCCCATGGATCTTAAATTTCTGAATAATATGTGCAACTGTAGTCACAGGAACATCTAGCTGCTTGGAAATGGTCTTACAGCCTTTACCTTTAACATGCTTGTCTACAATTTTCTTTCGAATCTCCTGAGACAACTCTTTCCTTCGCTTTCTCTGGTCCATGTTGAGTGTGATACATACCATGTCACCAAACAACACAGTGACTACCTGGAGCCCTATATATAGGCCCACTGACTGATTACAAGATTGTAGACACCTGTGATGTCCCTTTGGTCACATTATTTTCAGTATTTTGTAGGGGTACCATCATTTTTGTCCAGGCCTGTTCCATGAGTTAATTTTTTTAAATAATTCTGTTGAAGCATGGTTGAAAAGCAATGTCTGACTTTCATTGGTTAACATTCATAGAATTTTTTTAAATTATTACTTTTGTCAGATTAAAGTTATTTATGTGACCATTGTGAGTTTTTCTTTCATTGACCGAAGGGTACCAACAATTTTGTCCACGTGTGTACATAAAATCAGGTATTATGTCACATTTTGAAGGATAAAGGTTATAAGCTCCATTTTAAAACCGAGTTTATTAAGGTACTGTATGATGTCCAGTTGCTGACATATTGTCAGTGAGAGTTTGTCAGGCACTGTTTATGAAGAAAAGTGCAAAATCCAAATTTTTAAAAAAAATGAGCTATGTATGTATTGAGAAAAAGGGAACCCCCAGCGTCATCATGACTTCCCTGCTTCCCATAAACATAACGTCACCAGCAGTGTAGTTCTTTAGAAAAAAAAAAGGCTTTTCTATCACTGCTGGAGTAACCAGCTTGGAAAGTGTTCATGACAATGCTTTAAAATGCTTAGGATTAAATCCTTTCCACTTTTCAGTTCATCAACTGGTTTTTGACTAAATGAATTTTTTGTTCATACATTTCACTGGCTACACATTTATGGGGCGAAACTAACCTGTGAAACTAAATCCCTTACTTGATATAATGAGTCACAAATAATTAGTATTTGCACACAACACTTTGTTTATAACGGCTCTTTTTTATCATTTCTAAATTGGACGCATTACTGTAAACATAAAGTCATAAAAGTAAGCCATACACTTTGATTTTAATTATTCATAGAATTATAACTCTGCTCGTGTTTCAGGCTTTGCCATATCGGATTGTAACATGTGATGCAAGAATAGCTGATAATCTGAGGGGTCGAAATGAAGGCAGGCAAAATAAAACAGGAATAATTGAGCAATAATTCATAATCATCCTGCCTCGGGTCTGTGTGCGTGGAGTTTGCACGTTCTCCCCATGCTTGCTGGGATTCCTCCAGGCACTGGTTTTCTCCCACAGTCCAATGATTAGGATAACTGGCGCTCCCAAATTGCTTGTAGTATTTGTGTGTGTGTGTGTGTGTGTGTGCGTGTGTGTGTGTGTGTGTGTGTGTGTGTGTGTGTATGTGTGTGTGTGTACCATGTGATGGACTGGCACCCTGTCCAGGTTGTATTTGAGCCAAAAGTCTCGTGTAACAGGATGTAACAGGATAAGTGGTACGTGAGATAAATGAATGAATTAAACTAGGGAACTGCAAGCGTTTAAACTGGGTGAATACGAAACACAGCCATGATAAAAATTAAAAGAAGGACCGTGACGCAGAACAGGTGAACACATTCAGGCAATAAAGCTTCAAACTCAGGAAACCAAAACAGACACAAGAACAGGATGTTTGGTAATTCATGCAATTTAGATTCAATGTTGTGTTAATTAGTTTGCAGCAATACTTTTGCAGCTGCTATGCTAGAATCAAGTCTTGCTTAATCACTCGGTGAGCCTGCCAAAGTCAACGCATGGAAGCCATCGGCTTATTTAAGTAATTCAGAGAGTGAAATGAAATACAATCGAAACACACGAAATCTCTCTGTCTTTTTGTAACCGGAGCCTCTGGGAAGTCAGGATTTTCTGAGAGCTAGAGCTTGGCCACCCTAACACATGCAGCACACACACTAGAGACCAGACAGCTAAAGGAATAATCTTCGGGCAAGAGCTTCGGCGTTTAGACACTGACGTTCATCACTTTTTAGTACAGTATGTTCCCTTTCACATTCATCAATGTCAAAAAGTTTCTGGAGCTTGTTTCTGGAGACTCCTCCTCCTCCAGCACATTCTCTCAGTAAAAAGCTATGAGTCATAACCATGCCGTTTCCGGGCAAGGTAAAGTGCTCTTAAAGGGCCTGAATATTAGTGGGATATTGGACTTCACAGCAGGTAGTAGACAGTAGCAGTATTCCTGCAGTGAGCTGTTTAGATATTCTGCCACTTAGGAGCCTTAGGTTCCTTCTATCAATGTGTACACACACACACACACACACACACACACACACACACACCACCATTTTAATCTCTTTACCAGGTGATGATGAATTATTTATCGCTGTAATCTGGAGGAGAGAATATGAGCGCATATGAAAGACAGAGACGAGATTTGGTCTTTCTGCAGATGGATGTGACTGAGCAACACATTAAAGCATGATCACTGCGTAACTGCTACATACACAGTCTAACAGTCGCCATGTACCGCAGAAGTTATTATTAACTATTTCCGAATAACCGAATAAATAAATTCCGAATTTTATTTCTTTTATATCACATTCTAGCGCTAACATTTTTTTTTCTTTTTCATTTTGATAATTTGTTGTTACATGTAATCTTATGCAACATCTCTGAAACAAGTTACATGCGTTACAGCGATGGCGGATATGTTATAGCTGTTAGAATGAGCACAGTAACATAAGATTTAAGATTTCAAATGCCATGTGGTACCATATAATTGTTAGCGTCTAACAAAACCTACTGACTGAGTTTAGTTACTATATACTCATTCACTCACTCATCGTCTGAACCGCTTTATCCTTTGTACAGGGTTACAGCGGGGCTGGGGCCTATCCCAGGAGACTTTTCCCAGGGCATGAGGCAGAGTACACCTTGAACAGGATGCCAATCCATTGCAGGGTACACACCCACACATACACACACGCACACACACAAAACGGGCAATTTGGGAATGTCAATTAGCCCAATCTGCATGTCTTTGGACTGTAAAAGGTAAGCGGAGTACCTAGAGGAAACCCACCAAGCATAGGGAGAACCTCAATGCAGACTCAATGCATACAGACCCAAGGCGGGAATTGGACATGGACCTCAAAGGTTTAAGACAACAGTGCTAAGCACCAAGCCATCGTACCACAAGTCTAGAAATACATTAATCTGTAATGATTTAAATGGAAAAAAAAAAAAAAAAGATCCAGATGCAAAAGACACCTGTTAAAGTTTCCAAATGTTTTATTGTAATAACTTGTAAAAAGATGGTGCAGGAGCATTTAAGCAAGTGAAGAATAAGTAGCTGATGTTTTGTTGCAGGCAAATTGTTCCTGGATAAGAGGCTTGAGGCTGGAGCCCCAGTCAGTGTAAACAGGTGAGCCTGGGAAACCTGATGATGCTGTTGGAAGGCTGTAGCAGTTCACCACAGTGATCCGGTGCTGGGGCTGAATACAGGAACATGGATAGGTGACTATAAGTAAAAAGATATCAACACAATCCCAATGCACAGGACCAAACCATAGTCAGAGATCAGGTAAACAATTATAGAGACTTAACTGGACGAAAATTTTACTGAGTGGAGAGTTACTGACAAGGCTGAGAACAGGCCTAAAACAGGCAGAGCTCAAATCTAAGCTAAGTGCACTCAGGAACAGCTTTTTAAAAAAAATTGTCTAAAAAACAAAAAAAGAAAACCCATAAAATTAAATCAGTTTTAATATATATTTAATATAAACAGACAGGCAAATCGAGTTCAAAATCTACACCTCTTACATTACTATGCAATACATTTAAGTTTTTTTTTTAGTAATAAAAAATAACCGATTACATTTTTTTTTCAATGTGGGACTTTAAATCATATTAAATTAAAAATAATTTGCTCGCAATTTTTTTTTTTTTCATTTCAGTTCTATCACAGTCACATGTTTCTGTAAATACCCATTTCTTACAGTAACTCCTGAGTGATCATTCTGGGAATTCTGATGGCTTTCATATATGTGTGTGATTTCAGACTATAATCTGCATTGTGTGTAAATCTTTAAGTCAGTTAATTACATTACAATTGTAAAAAGTCTCTTTGTATTGAGTGATGTGCAAAACAAATCCTGCGAGTCGAGTAACACAACATGACCAAGTGTTAATGTGGTCCATGTGACACAAGGCCACTGTTATTACACCACTAGGACTGGTTGAGTCAATCGGCAGCATGTGTCACATCCAAATATTGAATCTGAAGCCCAGTGGCCTCCACACTTTAAAGTGCCTCTGGACGCTGAAGTGCACAAACCCAATCAAATACTAATGATTATTTTATTGACAAGCCTGTGGCTGGCGCTCCTTCCCTGCTATTACAAACGCAGCTTCTCTGCAGCCTCAGCTAGAGGAAGAGACTCATAAATCAACAGCATTCTCTGCATTAGTCAGCGAATACAACTAAAGTGTTTTTCATTAATTTATGTAAGATTCATGAGAATGCGCATAACTCATTTTTGGAGACAAATTCCAAAAATCTAATTCATGCTGTGTATGCGTCTTGCAGGAAACAGAAAATTGAAAACGCATCTGATTTGGTACACAAGACGCTTGAACTACTTCACTCTGCCATATTACATTTTAGAGCAGTCGTGGAAATGCTTCACCTGGATCTTGTGTCGTAAGACTGGTGTAGTCATATAAATACCTTCATTTGACTGACCTTCATTTCTTAAAGTAATGATGGCCACTCGTTTTTCTTTACTTAGCTGCTTTTTTTTTGCCATAATACAAATTCAACCTCTTTGAATGAGACCAAACTTTTGGTCTGTACGGTATATATATATATATATATATATATATATATATATATATATATATATATATATATATATATACAGATTCTTTATCATCTTTGACTTGTGATTTAAAACCTGCAATTAAACACTTATCCATCACTACTTTGCCTTTTCTCTCATTTGTTCTGCAACGAAAAGTCAGCTGCAACCTACATGTAGCTAAGCATATTTCTGCTTTATATTATATTGAGTGATATTGAGTGAAATTATTAACATAATTTCCTTCTCCTCCTCCTACTACTACTTGTTGTGGCTGTTTATAAAAATTTTCATTCTAAATTCAAAATCCCCAAATGCTCCTACTGTACATAGAAAACATAACAATGTCAGAACAATTATATTATGATAAGACAAGTTAATGTACAGTAACTGTAATGAATTGACTGTAAATTACTATGAATACTAAAACGATATAAGACTTAAGAGCTAAGAATAGACCTACCACAGCTGGCACATTGCTCAGGATGGGCTATAATGCTTCAGTGGCTCAGCAAGATACAATATGCTGAAGGCCAAATCCATGCAGAGCTTTAGATGTCAAACACCACACCTAACTTTCTAGTCAGCCAGTATAACTTGAACAAAACTGCTCTGACTTCCTGTTCCTGATAGGGAAAATTAGCAACAAAAAAAAAAATTGCCATCTGCATCCGTCAACTTTTATTACACTTAATGATCACTCATGCACAACTGTGGTAATGACCTAAAGCAAGAAGGATTTCCAGGTATACCATCTACATACACTGATAAGAGTTTAAACAGAGCTTTTTTTCCCTTTACGTCTGTAAAAAGTGCATCTGGTCCACTGCAGCTGGTTTTACATTGTTTCCCAGCGCTTCATGTGGATTGGTATTGTGCCCCACGGGTCATTTGTTACAGCCTGCAACAGTCATTTCTCTCTCTGCCGCATTAAGCCTGATAGGACAGCGAGAGCATTAAGCTTCCTGCACGGCAGAGCGAAAATCCTGCCATTTAACAGGAGACAGTTAAATAAAATTTTATTGACAAATGAGCTTTCTAGACAACTTACATGCCAAACGAACATACTGTACCTCTATATCTGTAAATGCTTGCTCACTCACTGTGATATAGCTGTATACCCTGCCTGGCAAATTATTTAAAAAAAGTTGCAAACCCCCACTATTTAATTTGAGTGCCTTTAGCTTTAATTATAGCACACAATATGGTGTCCAGTTTATGTGTGAAAATGATTCCTCATCCTCCCAGAACCACTCTGGAGTTCTGAAATACGCCTGGCGGCGCCAGGAAAGATAAACTCCGTCGATATGATAACCTTGTCACTTAGTACACTAAGGTCATCAGATGACTTCATTTTATTGCCACATAACCTTGCTGAGTCTACTGTACCCCTGACCAACTAGAGCAACTCCAGGTCATAACACTGCCTCCAGATACTGTACTTGTACAATGATCACTATGCATGATGTGTGCATCGCTTTATGTGCTTCCTCCCTCCCCTGATGTGCCCATGACTCTGGAATAGGGTCAATCTGGACTTATCAGACCATATAACTTTTTTCATTGCTCCAAAGTTCACTTTTTATGCTCCCTACCAAACTGAAGCGTTTTTCTGATGAATCTCACTAGCAAGTGGTTTTCTTTGCATTAGTTTTTCTTAAGAGTTTTCTTTATTGTGTTCTTTATTGTGTTCTTTAGCCCAAACGCGTCTCTTCTGCTTGTTGCCTGTCCTTAGCAGTGGTTTCCTAGCAGATATTCTACCATGAAGGCCTGATTCACACAGTCTCCTCTTAACAGTTGTTCTAGAGATGTGTCTGCTGCTAGAACTCTGTGTGGCATTGACCTGCTCTCTGATCTGAGCTGCTGTTAACCTGCCATTTCTGAGGCTGGTGACTCGGATGAATTTATTCCTCCGCAGCAGAGGTGACTCTTGGTCGTCCTTTCCTGGGGCGGTCCGCATGTTTCTTTGTAGCGTTTTTGTGACTGCACTTGGGGACACTTTCAAAGTTTTCCCAATTTTTCGGACTGACTGACCTTAATTTCTTAAAGTAATGATGGCCACTCGTTTTTCTTTACTTAGCTGCTTTTTTCTTGCCATAATACAAATTCAAACTCTTTGAATGAGAAGGTGTGTCCAAACTTTTGGTCTGTACTGTATATGCAATATGTTTTATGTCTGTAACCAGCATTTTTAAACCTTTTTTCATGAGATAAACGTATGAATGAGTGTGCAAGATACACAGTGTGCGAAAACCCATCCTAATGTATGCACAAAAGGGAAGACTAAGCCCCTCAACCACATACAGTTGGACCAATCACTCGTGGGACGGACTGACACAAAAGGTCAAAACTCAGTGTCTGAGCGCTTCTTTGCTTTCTTCTTCTTTTTCTTTACTTAGCTGCTTTTTTCTTGCCATAATACAAATTCAACCTCTTTGAATGAGAAGGTGTGTCCCAACTTTTGGTCTGTACTGTATATATATATATATATATATTATAATTTGATTTCGACTTATTTCTGTTTATCTCATTTCTTCCATAAAGTTGACAGTTCTACACTATTATTCCAGGTTTTAGTGCATTGAGCAGTTCCTAAACCCAGTTCCAGCCATTTCAACTCATTAGTTGTTTTCTTTGCTTGATGCAGGCCAAATCTGAAATGACATGTTTTTTCGGCCATGCAGTGGGCTAAAAATTGGAGAACAAGATTTTGGGGATAGATGGATTCAAGACAGGCACACATGTTTTAAACGCATTCAGTAAACCTCACAAACAAAACAACATGGATCGATCGTGCTATCACTTATACAGTATGTTATATACACTATACTGCTGTGTGAAACAGCACAGGAAACTTATATACCCCAAAGTCTACTTTGTAAACTTAGATACATAAATATTATTGTTATTGTTATTGTTAATGCTTCTGGGATTCCTGAATACACAAAAACCTGTCATAGAAAAAAGTCCAGTAAAACATAAACTGTGCATTTACTTTTGTACACCATGATATTCTTTATCATCTTTGACTTGTGATTTAAAACCTGCAATTAAACACTTATCCATCATTACTTTGCCTTTTCTCTCATTTGTTCTGCAACGAAAAGTCAGCTGCAACCTACATGTAGCTAAGCATATTTCTGCTTTATTTAGCTAGATAAGCTGAATAACCATCATGTCACATCATGCTACAGTTGTAAAACAACTTCTGTCTAAACGTGGCATACCAGTGCCCTGCCTCACAAATTTTTTCGCCTTAAGAACCAGTGAAGACATATCGTAGCGCCATGGGTGAGGACAAAAGCAAGAAAAAAAAATCCACTTTTTTTATTTTATTTGCTAAATTATAATTATAGTGTTGGAAATTAGTAATATTTTTGGAACGGATTACTGCATTCTGCATTTACATTATTTCCTATGGGCAAATTCATTTCAGAACAGAAATTTTTGCCTTAAAAACTCAGCTCCGAAACAGATTCAATTTGCATGCTGAGGTACCACTGTAGCCAGCTTCTGCATCGTATATATTTAAAAAAGATGATTTAAAAAGGTGGTATTTGCAAAACATTTGAAACATATTAAATATCAATCAAAGAGCAACACACTCATTCACACATTATGGGCAATTTGGGAAAGCCTAATCTGCATATCACCCCCAGGGTCCGTGTTCGATTCCCGGCCAGACTCGATTCCCGTCTCTGTGTGCAGGGAGTTTGCATGTCCTCCCCGTGCTTGGTGGATTTCCTCCAGGTACTCCGGTTTCCTCCCACAGTCCAAAGACATGCAGATTAGGCTAATTGGTGTTCCCAGATTGCTCATAGTGTGTGAATGAGTGTGTGTGTGTGCCCTGCGATGGATTGGCACTCTGTCCAAGGTGTATCCCGCTTCATGCCCTTAGACTCCTGGGATAGACTCCAGGCTCTCCACCACCCTGAATACAGGATAAAGCGGTATAGATGATGAGTGAGTGAGTGCGTAATCTGCATGTCTTTGGACCATGGGAAGAAACCTACCAAGCATGGGTAGGACATGCAAACTCCATGTACACAGAGGCTGGAATTGAACCTGTCCAGGAATCGAACCTGGACTCTAGAGGTGCAAGAAAACAGTGCTAACACAAAATGCAATGGTGTGCTTGCCATGTGTCTTGTGCCTAGACAGGCTTAGCTTTAACATTGTCTACCATAACCTTTTTGTTTGAAACACTGTGGACAAGATCTTTTATGTGTAATATTTTTTGCATGTGAATAAACTCTTGATAGCTGCTATCTATTTTCACTCCACTACAACACAACACATTTCTTAGTTCTGGTTTAACACTTACAGTATAGTGTTGAATTAACACCCAGCAGTGTTGATATCGAGTCCAGTTGAACTCAAATAAACTCTGCAAGTGTTACTGGGGATTTTACTGCGTAGATTTTAATCTGCATTATGGTTAATGTACTGTGCCAATTAGACGTTCATCAGACTAAGCCTTTTGTTTCTGTAACACACTGTATCTCCCATGTCAGAGATTAAACCTTATTTATGGGGCGAAGGAGTTATTTCTGTTTATTGAGTGGAAGCACATCACTTTGGCCTAATGCTGATTAGAGCTTGCAGAGGGATCGATGCCATTCACAAAGCCTCAGATGAAAGAGTGAAAGACAAAAAGGAAAAGTAATGAGAGAGAGAGAAACAGATGTTTGTGTATTTGGCATGTTTCTGTGTGACAAAGGGAGGGTGTATGTGTGAATGCGTTGCTGCCGTTATTGTTTTTCTTGCCTAATCAGTGTTTGATTTGCTGGCTAATTGTGATCGAAAGAGTCTGCGTGAGCTTACACAGCTCTTGTGTTCTTGCTTCTGTAGCCGATTTGCATAAACTTGTTTTAATCAAGTTTACAATTATTCGATGCTTTTGTCCCTTGAACTGTGACAGAAACGCAATCTATTAAGGAGGCGTGCAGAGATCAGAGAGAATTGGAAACCCGTGTGTGTCTGTGTGTTCGTGTATGTATGTATGTGTGTGTGTGTGCCTCCATAGCGGTTTTTGCACCATGGTCTCCTCAGCCAGAGCATCAGCCTAAGTGGAATAGTAATGATGCAAATCATTGTGGCATAAATGCACACAAGGCTCTCTCACAGGCAGGAGCTGAATGGAGAGGATGATTGACAGATGAAATGGCAGCCTTTTCTGATGGTGTTCCAGCCATCTGGGCACTTGAGCTGCTTCTACCTGAGCAATCATGTGGAGGAAAAAAAAAAGAAAAAAAAAAAAGAAGAAAAACAACAAAACTGGAAAAAGCAGAGAATAACTTCATGAGAGCTCCATCAACATATTCAACATTCAAGCTAAAGTGAGAATGTTGCTGAGGCTAACTTAAATGTGAAATAAATGCAAGCGGGCAGTTACAATGGAAGCTGTTACTATAATGTTTTAAAACATTGTTGTTAATATTATTAAGCTTGTTACACATGCTCAATTTTTTTGGAGACACCAAATCAATACCAGTACTGCTGTTACTTCTGTTTGGTATTTTTCCTGATTGATCTTGAATACTTTAAGAGGTGAGCATTGCAACTGCTTCACTGATGGCTCTAGTTGTAACTGTGTACTATCTAAGGACACTAAGGATCTTTTTAGTGAGGAACAAAATCAGTGGTCTTTAAGACAGTACGCAGTGGCATTGTTCTGGACCTGTCTGTAATAATATTTTCGACGAAAGTACAGTGGTATCTCCGGATACTAACGCCTCGCTGAACTGAAATTTCGCTAAAAATTCACCTCGCCATGCAAAGCATTTTCAGCATATGAGTGAATGAACCGAACCGAAATGTACGTGCATACAGTACGTCTGGTAGCCGTTCAAAACAAGTTTGCATCAGTGGAAAGCAAAGCAAAGTAAGAATGTTATCCCAAGAATGTTATCAAGGACAAAAGCAAAAAACAAACAAAAAAAAAAACAAAGAGCCACTTTCAGTACCAAGAGGAATCATAAATTAATGTTAAGTGAGAATTAATGTCTATTTCTGTTATATTTGATTTCATTTACATGTCTTTTCTAAATGTTTTGAGTGGTTTTATATGAAAAATATGATTATAGTGTTGGAAATTGATAATATCAGCAATATTTTTACGGTGGTGGCGAAGTGGTTAGCACTGTTGCCTTGCACCTCCATGGTCCGGGTTTGATTCCTGACCAGCCTCGATTCCCATCTCTGAGTTTACATGTTCTCCCAGTGTTTGGTTTGTTTTCTCCCACAGTCCAAAGAAATGCAGATTAGGCTAATAGATGATGAGTGAGAATGAGATTTTTATGTGGTTGGAACGTATTTCCTGCATTTACCTTATATCCTACGAGAAAATGTATTTCGCAATATGAATTTTCGCCTTAAGAACTTTCCTCTTAAACGGATTAAATTCGTATGCTGAGGTACCGCTGTATGTTAAACACTCATCATGGGAAACACTCAGCTTGTCCAGACAGCAGATTCTGCTTGTTCTGTCGTTAATTGTTGAGAAGTAGCCACAGCGGACCAACTGATCCACACAACAACTTGGCACAGTGTATACCTGAAGGATAGTACTGGACATGGCAAGTAATTTTAAAATACACAGGTTTTCAAAAGTTATTCAGAAAGGACCTAATCTCAGACACCTTCGTGAGTCAGGAGAGTAACTTTGTAGATGTCCAATGTCCATTGCTCATGTTGCCCATACAGCTCAATGCTGTAAAATGCTCAGGCCCCATCCTAATGTACTGTACAGGTGGATGTCCAGGGATGCTCTAAAACTTCATAAATAATGTCATGATGGTATCCATTCCACTTGGAAAGTGGCCTAGCCTAGTTAATTGCTTATTTATCCAGAGCCCTGACCAGGTAGCAGACAAAGAGGCTAAACTGAACTACTGCTAGCTGCGCTGAGTCTTCACTCAAGTTCCACCATATTGAGTTTGTGTTTGTTCTCTGAACGAATTAAAAATGTAGAAGCAAACAAAAGGCTTGTTTAAGTAATCTAATCAATATAAAATTAGACCATACTAAATTTACAGCCAGCTCCTCTGATCTGAAGCCAGCGCTGTTAAATATTAGATCTCTCTTGCATCTAAAGTGCTCACTGTTCTTACTAATTACTCTTTAACGACTGATATTGGACTTTTGTGTACTGTGTTTAACAGAAACCCTGATTTAACCAAATGAGTATCTAGTATTAAATGAAGCTAGTATTCTCGCATTTAATTATAAGCATTAGCCTTGTCTAACTGGAGGATGTGTTGGTTTTATTTAGAGGCATATGCTTAGGATTTGGGAAAAAAAGGAACATGTAACATGTCTGAAGTTCTTTATGCTAATATAAGTACTGCAATTTCATGGATGTCTCCTGGGTGGTGCTGAACGCGCTGTATGTTTTGGACCTTAAAAAATTATTTTTTTGATTCTCACTTGCTGTCTTATGCTTCACAGTTTAGATTCACAGGTTCCTGTTTTAGAATAGTTCATCTATTTATTTCACAGATTGCTGGTCTGGCATCTGTTATATTTATGTGTTGTTACTGTTTTAGGTAACTGCTTTTTATTCCTGATCAAAAATATACCTAAATCTATTAAATTATTTAATATTCATTAGTGTACTATACTTCTATATCATCCCAGCCACTGTCCTGGAAAATTTTGAAGAACATGCTGCAGGGCCTCGAGGCACTGGAGGTTCTCAGCAGCATCCCAAATGACTTCCTTCAGAAGACTGTACATTCCATTCCCGGCCGTTTGAGGAAACTGGTTGATGCCATCGATGCCTACGTATGTTGAATCACAGGGCACACAAACTCATTCACATACAGTACTATGGGCAATTTTGTAACACCAATTAGCCTAATCTGCTAATTGGTGTCTTTGGACTGTGGGAGGAAACCTGAATAACTGGAGGAAACCCACCAAGCATGAATAAAACAGGCAAACAGAGACAAGAATAGACCATGGCTGGGAATCAAACCCAGACCCTGGTGATGCAAGGTGACAGTGCTAATCACTACACCACTGTGCCGCTTGCACATGTACAATTTGTTTAAATAAATTTGTATTAGAAATATGGATTTTTTTAACATAAATTTTTACTTTTCACCCACCTGTATACTGTGTGTACTGTGTATACATACACATATATATTGCCTATACAGTTTACTGGCTCTATATACACATGATCCCCAACAGTAATCAGCTAGGCTGTAGACAAGGCAGAGCTTAACTAAAATAGCTTAGCTATGGTATGGTTGACACAAAGCAGGATAAGACCCTTGTTTCATGCTGTTGACTCCATCTACTCACATCTAGCCACGGTAAAACAAAAATTCCCAAAAAAAGAGGTACCATGTGAGGTTTTTTTTGTTGTTGTTGTTGTGAAATTAGATGAATGAATTACTGTACATACATGGTTATGAAAGTTTTCTGAAGATGCTCGTTAATTAAAGTACAAGTCAAAAATTAAGCCATGTTTTGTTGCATTTTTAACCATTAATCCATCCTTGCCTGTCCTAATTGTTATAAATGTGCAAAGTCTCAATAACTTGTTTGGGAGATGAGGACATAGAAAAGAAGTTTGACTACAGTCAGGAACTCCTGAGATTAAAAGAAAAAAAAAAGTTGAATAGAAAAGAGAAAGAGTAGGCTAAATCAGCTTCTTTTAATCTCCTTCGAGAAAATGAGACAAAGATTGTCTATGCTATTTTTTCTCTTGAAAAGACCTAAAACTGTCTGCTGGAGTCTAGACACTCCAGTCATGAAGAAAGATTAAAATAAACGAGTAAAAATTGACTCTTAAATTCAGGGTACAACTAGAGTTTAGTGCTTAATAAGTAGTCTTCATTAGTCTTTTTAAGACAGGCGAGGGAGGTTCGTTCTACCTCTTGGGTGACAGAACAGTGAAGAGTCTTGATGCTTGTCTTCCATAAATTTTGAATGATGGTGGATGATAGGGTGATGTGGGGAAACTTGGGAAGACTGAAAAGCATTCTCACTCAGCTTACGAGAAATTGTTGTATTTTATGCGCAGAAGACCCGTCAGTGGTGAATTGCAGTAGTTCAAGCTTAAGAAAAAAAAAACCTGAACTGATAATAAAGTCAATGATAAGCATATTTGACGAGAAATGGCTAGGCCATCCTGATATTGTAAAGGAGAAATCAACATGAGAGAGTTAGACAAAGAAGGCTAGCAGGTGTTCTAGCAGCTGGATGTACACCACAATTTGTGCATTGAACAGGAGGCTCACCAACGACTATAACATTACATGAGACTTGACCCGAAATCACCACGCTCAATGCATTACCACTTTCTTCCTTTTTCATCTCTTTACCACACCCTACTGTTCCCCTCTCTTCCCTTTCAATTTCTTCATTGTGATTACTATCTTTAACTTTTTTTCTGACTATAATTATCTAGTTAGATGCTCCATATTGGTTAAGCAGTTTATTACAGATTATGCTTTGGACCTGCACTGACATTTTGACTTTAATTTCCTTAGCAGTATAATTATTTGTTTATAAGACCCTTGACTTCACTCTTATTTTGTCCTTCGAGACCTTCTTTGAAATTTGCTTAAATTGATCTGTTTATTAATCTTACGCAAATAATTTTCCTACAGTCTCCTGCAAGTGAATTTATTTTAAGTAAAATTGGGTGGTATGATGGCTTAGTGGTTAGCACTGTTGCCTTCTACCTCCAGATTCCAAGTTTGATTCCTGCCTCAGGTTTGTCTGCATGTTCTTTGTGGGTTTCCTTTGGGTGCTCTGGTTTTCTCACACAGTCCAAAGAAATAGTAGATAACAATCAAAGCATATATGTAAATAAGTATTTTTACAATGTTTTTGTTATTTAACTAATTCAAAAGAAACATTATCTTAATTTAATGTAGAAACATGGACATAATAGAATCAATGTGCAAAAGTTGTTCTTAAGTGACGATTTTATGGGGTTGGGATGAGAAGATAATTGTAGGTTGTCAGGGATTTTGGAAGATGTGCAGTAGTGCCTCTCAGGCTGTGCCATGTTTATATGTATTTAGTGGAGAAAGAAAAATACCCAAAGGATGGCTTTTCATTTTTCACATTTTTTGAAGTCATATTGCTGAAGGCATATTAGTGATTAAAGACTGGGGTGAACATTTCCTGTGTATTTTTTAATTTCTCAAGGTAGAGAGGGATACCAGTTTTGACCTCTGCTGTCAGACAGTGAGCACATGGTCGCTCTTCTCAGGGCAGCCAGCTGTTATTTTATTTTTTGGATCACCCTTTTCACTTCTGAGACTGCGGGCACTGAGCCTGTACCTGGTCACAATCTGTCTCTGCTTTGAATTTCTTACTGTGCAATTCATTACCTCCTTAAGATTGCTGCTTATTTTTTATTTATCTATCTAATAAATTTAATAATGAAGCATATTATTACATTTATATAATATATACAGTATATACATAGTAGTAGTAGTAGTAGCTCTCATGTGAACTCATATATATATTTATTATTCTCACTCCCTCATCTTCTATACCGCTTTATCCTGTATTCAGGGTGGCAGGGACCTGGAGCCTATCCCATGAGGCAGAGTACACCCTGTGCAGGGCACACACACACACACACACACACACACACACACACACACACACACACACACACACACACACACACACACACACACACACACACACACACACACACACACACACACACACACACACTAAGCACGGGGACAACATACAAACACCATGCACACAGAGAAGGGTATCGAGTCTGGCCAGGAATCGAACCCGGACCCTGGAGGTGCAAGGCAACAGTGCTAACCTACACCACTGTGCCTCCACTGGTATATTATTACTAAAGTAAAGTTAAGTCCTTATTTCATCCATTTTTCCCTCATTAATTAGAAAAATCCTTGACCTATGGTTATGCAAATGTATGGCACGATAATTTTTTTTTTCTCCAGTTGATAGTTTTATGGCAAATATACTGTATTTAAAGAAGCAGTTGTTGATATAGTTTGGGTTTTTGCATCTGACATCATTTACAGGATTATTCTGTTGTAAAGGCCACAGGACAAGCACTTCCTCATCCACAATATAAAACCACTTTATTCAGTTAATCAGGTCCAATACCATATGTTATCATGACACAACCTTAGGATCAAAATGTCACTACTGGCAGGTAATAAGGCACAGTGGTAGGACCAGAGCTGAACCAGTGACACAATCAGAGGGACTTAAATATAGAGGATATTTTCATCTGGTGACTTTTTAGGGGCCACATTTTAAAGCTGACTAGAATTAGTCTGAATGATTTTGTATATCAAGGCTTTGTAGTATGCATGATGTATTTAATGGAGGTTTGCAGTGCAATGTTTAGTTTAGATTTATGCTATATTTTGGGATAATTTAAGGAATCTAGAGGAATAATCAATGTTAAATTTTTAGAGACTGAACTATTCATGCAAACCCATTAAAATTTAATTCACATGTTACAATCGGCATACAACTCTTATCTTTGGCTGTTAATGCTAAACATAATTTTCAGTAATTAACAAGGTTTCCGAATTGTAATGTGTAATTAGATGTTGTCTATATTGTTTTTGTATAATTACTTAACCCTTAGGAGTCTGAGGGTGTTTTGGGGGCCTGAAGAAGTTCTGACATGTCCTGACATTTGTATATTTTTCAGTTACTTATAAACATATAAATGTCTAAAGGCTAACTACACTGTATTCAGCACAAACTGGGCTACAGTAATATGTGAGCAGAATGTATGTACAAGTTTGTATTTTGGAGAACATAACAGTTATGCGTGATTATTGGAAACAACAAAAAATATATCACTGAAATAAGTTCACAAAACACATTCATAACATTTGTTTATATGTTTATATATTTTTTTTGTTACCTGGATCTTGTAGTCTAGAGTTTTTACTTTAAAAAGATGTGATGATCATCTTGATCACTCATTCAGAGAAAACAATATATTCATTTACATTTTCTAAGACACTTTTTGTTTTGGAAAGGCCGTATGCGAGGAGGCGTGAATGATCATGAATAATGCTCTACTTCACACCAGAGAAGACAAAAACCCGAATAATGATCTGCATAAATACCCCTTTCAGTCAGGTCCGTGACAGAGGGAAGTGCTACAAGAAAATAATTTGAGGACAAAAACATATTTCTTTGCTTGTAGTTTATTTAGAATAAATCAAGATTCACTTGCAAGAATCTCAGGAACAGTTCAAGATAAATAAAAATGAGATTGTTGTGCTTCATTGTCATGTCTGTTTTCATGTGCAAATTTCCACCCACAATCCCACTAAATGCTATACCTGCAGAACGCTTGTATAGTATTGAAAATCTTTTAGCTACTCTATTGATCTTTTATTGTTTTCCTAAAGTGGGGCTAGTTTTTGGCAAAAAGACAACTGGGCAAAAAACCCTGAGCTAAATTTTTGTAGAACTATTTGCTATTTCAGTTCAGTCATATTAAGGACTTTGCTGTGGTCTATTGTGAAGTGATCATTATAACACAAATAAGGCGTCATGAGAAAAAGAAACAGATGGAGAGGTGGGGTGTAAGAGTGACCCACATTCATTATACATAGGCAAAACTGAGGAAATAAAACAGGCAGCAAAGTTGAGGTCAAGGGAATCTATAATAAAGTGAATAAAAACAAAGAGTAGCGTTCTACAAGTCTAAAGGCCATAGAAAGTACTCATGGGAAAAATCTCATGGGAAGGACAAGGAAACAAACCAAACCATACAAATGAATATGGAAAACAAGAACGTACCTAAATAAGAGGGACAAATAATGATAAAAGGGAAGGACTTATTAATACTTGTGGGCAAAACATGGTATTGGTGCTAAAATGTGTCTCACCTACAGTAGGTGAAAAATAGAATTTTCAGATAAGATAATATACAGTAACACCATTTTTTAAAATAATACTTAATGATTCTTATCTCCAGGTCCATGCTTTTTATTTTGTGAATATGCATACACATTTATATTTTTATCAGATAAAAAGAAACAATTTTACACAGTGTCCGTAACAAAGTGTTGTTTGCAAAGATATTGCAACATGTATTTATTCATTTATTTATTTAATGGTTATGAATTAAAAAATTTCCAGTGATCTAAATTGGCATTCAGATGCCAATCCACTGTACTACTGTGAAACCTTGGATTACGAGCATAATTCGTTCCGGAAGTGGGCTCGTGTTCCAAAACACTCGTAAACCAAATCCTCATTTCCCATAAGAAATAATGAAAACTCAAAGTATTTGTTCCACAGCCCCAAAAAATAAATACATAAAAATAATTAATACATATAATCTATAAAATGAAAATAAAACAAATTAATCTGCACTTTACCTTTAAAAAAAAGTACAAATAAATCCCGACAAAATATGCGCCGTGTGTGTGTGTGTGTGTGTGTGTGTGTGTGTGGAATTAGCCCTTTCCCTCGCTTCGTTTTACACAGTAACACTCCTTTTCCCTCTCCCCACCTCGCTTTTTAAGTTTCACAACAAACACACACACACACACACACACACAACGGAAACACCGTTTTAACAGGAGACTGGCATGAGCGTATATTAACAGAATCACTTTTTAAGTTTCACAACAAACGCATAAACAAAGCGGAAGCTTGGGGGTGAATAGGTGAGAGAGTGACGCTCGTTGTTAAAATAAGAGTCGCATGCGAGATACATGATTCTCGGCGCTCGTAAACTAATACTTGCTCGGTTTCTGATTAAAAATTTATTAAAAATCTTTACTCGTAAACCACGTTACTCGCAATCCAAGGTTCCACTGTACTTACATACTGTAATTCTTTGGATGCACTGGGACACATCATCAGTGATGTTTCCTGAGGTCATTGGGTGTTTTGGGTCGCACAACATCTCTCAGACACCCTCTCTCAGGTGACCCAGCCGGGGTTGATCACTCCCCAACTTGTGTCCCAGCAGCGCTTGGCCACTTTGCGGACCTCCTGATCCAAATCCTCCTCGAGGCTCTTTCAGGGGCTTCTGTGATGGACTTGATGGCTCCACTCTTTGCAGCTCCTGTAATTCCAAGCCTGGCAAAGATCTTGCACAGGGAGCAAGTGGCAAAGCCTCTGCACCCTACTTCTATGGGCTCACAGCAAGCCTTCCAGGCCCTTCTCCGGCAGTCCTCTATGAGCTCCTGGTACTCCTGGCCGCTTATGCTCATTTGCCTCTTCTATGCGGTCCTCCCACGGGACTGTCAGTTCCAACAAAAGAAGCTGCAGATGTTAAAACCATATCAGGCCTCAACGAGGTTGATGTTATAAATTCCGGGAACTTGAGCTGCCTGCCCAGGTCAACCCGCAACTCCCAATCTGTTGCTGATGAGAGTAGGCTGGTAGATTTTTGCTTTGCTTGCGGCTGCTCACCTGCCCTTACAAAGGCAATGCTTCTCTGACTGCCAACATATGTATTATTGGCCACTGCATGTGAAATGGCCTCTGCTATACACTTCAGGACCTGATTGTGTCGCCAGCGGTATCGGCCATCTCCAAGGGCAGATGGGCAGCTACTCAAAATGTGCTCCAGGGACCCTCGTCAAGTTGGAACTTCACTCTTGCCCCAGACATGCAAGTTGGTTGGGCTGAGGAGCACATCATACACAGCTTGGACTAGGAACTTAATCCGCTGTGGCTCTGCCGCATGTCATTGCAGGTGATCTTCCTCAGCGCTCCTTCCCACCTTGTCCATGCCCCTTGCTGACACATGGTCACCGCCCTGCTGGTCCTCATCGCCTTGACACCTGCTCTGACCTCCTCAAGGACCAAGTCGTGTCTCGCCTTGCCCTGAGCCTTGTTATACTGTGGCTTTGGGATTGCTCCCAGTCCTGCTGGCACTGTGCTCACAAGTGCCTTGTGTCCTCACAAGTGCCTTGTCTGCCATCTCCAGTCCCTCTTGTGCTCTCCACTTCCTTCTTGTTCTCATTTCAATGCCTGCTGCTCTTACTCTGGAATCTCCAAAACTTTGGTAGACTAGGGCCTCTCTTATACGAGAAACCCTAAACTCCTCCCCTCCAGGTTGCTGATGGGAAGCTGAAGCTTATTGCTCCTGCCATACAGTGCTACACTAGTTAGACTGCGAGGCAGGCCAAGCCATCTTCGGAGATGGCAGCTGATTCTCCTCTCCAGGGCCTCTACTGTAGACAAAGACTGTCATCCTTCTAGCTAAAATGAGCCCTCCACACTGAGGAGTTAGATGGATCGGAACTGCTCCAGTTTTGTTGAATACTCCTCTTTAGGGATCCAGACGCCCTCCACCTGCTTCCACTTCCTCTTTGCCAAATCACTCTGAGAAGCTTCCAGAGGGTTCAAAGGAGTCCTGGGCAGCGCTTACACACCTTATACGGTACTTGACTGGGACCTGGAGCAGAACTTGCTCTGGCTGCTGTTACCACCTCTTGAACTTCTTGCCCGGTGGGTTCTGATGTGTTGAAATTCACTCATGGTGTTGGTACCTTAAAGAGGGCTTGTGGCCCTAGCTCTTGCTCTCTGTCTGGATCGCTCAGGGTGTTGTGCAGGAAGTGATCTACCTCTTCCTTAGGGCAATCCAAATGTTCGCTTCGCTTCTCTCAGTAGCCTTTTTGTAAAGCCAAAGGGGTCAGCTACAAATGAGGCTCGCTTCCTGGCTCTTTCAACTCTACGTCTCCTATGCCATTCTGCTCTGTGCAGCATCATGAGCTTCTTTCTAACGATCTGCCGAAGCTCAATGAGAGATGGCATCTCCTCCTCAGCTGTTTTCCGGAGCTGCTTCGTCAGATTCTGCAGCTCTTTTCGGAGTTGATGGATCTTATCTGATCTGTGGTTCCTGGTATAAGTACGTTTACCAACACATGAAAAGACATAAACTTGAAAAAGTGTATTATTCTAAAATGCTAAACTGTTAAGACATTGCAACATAAAAAAATGCAATTTTTGGGGCACATATAAAATCATCTCTCCAAATGGCTGAAGTTAGCAAGGTTGGTCACTTCCATGTTGCATAAACATCAGTAGAAGCTGTGATAGCTAGACAGTATGTACAGTACAGTACAGTAGCTACAAAGTGAACATAACTACGTTACAGTAGCTAGTTCCCTGCTAATTAGCTAAATAGCATTAAGCTTATTTACAGTAAAGCTATGCAGGCAAATGACATAAATTTAGCCAGATGACTAGATCTTTGTCATGGTCTAGGTGGTGGTACTGGCTAGACCGGCTGATGTAGTTGCCGTGGGCGTGTCGGGCGGGCATGAAGGCAGAGGGGTTTTAACCAGAAAACGTCTATTTAAACAAACTCAAAAACAGACAAACGAACAAAGAAACAAACAACAAACTCAAACTAGGGCTCAGGAAAAACACAGGCTAGGAGCTAATGCAAGGAACTGGAACTGGACACAGGGAACTGAGCGCTAACACAGGGAACTGGGACTGACACGGAACTGAGCGCTAACACAGGGAACTGGAACTGGCACAGGGAACTGAGGATGAGGAAACATGGAGCTGGAGCTAACTAAAGATACACAGGGGAACTAGAGATGAGACAGGACTGGACAGGAGAGACAGGACTGGACTGGAGAGACAGGACTTTACTGGAGAGACAGGACTGGACTGGAGCACAGAGACTAGAGACAGGACTGGTTAGTGGTTAGTTAGGTTAGTAGCTACATGGAGTACGGACATAGGGAATGATGACCTAACCAGGTTAGTATCTAAGGGAATTAGTGGCTAACCGGGTTAGTACTGACCTAATAGGGGGGAACTGAACACAAGAGGCAGGGCACACATGAGGCTATACCAAACTAGCGGCTAACCTACTAGCAATCAGAACCACTAGCAGTCAATCTCACTAGAGGCTAGCCTACTGGAGGCTAACCCTACTAGGGGCTAACCCTACTAGTCAAGGCCTACCAGCGGCTAAGCACTCATGTGGCTACAAACATCTAAACAGATAAGGAAAGCAACAAACAAAGAACTAGACAAGAAGACCAACACTAGGGACACAGAATAGTACTTACACAATAGGAGACACTGCCTAACTAAACATGAAACAGGACAGCTCCATGAATCCACAAACACAAGGAATCTAAAGAAAACTAATAATAGAGCCCTCTAGAAAAACAAAGGTAAAACAATATTACTAAAATATCAACTCAAAGAAACAAAAACAAACAAAAAGGAATGCCCACATATACGGTCTATACGGATATATACAAACATATACACCAACAAACAAACAATGCTCGACCCAGTTTCCCAGAACAAACTGCTATTTATAGAAACTTTAATGAGCCACCTCGGTTCAGGTGAGCCCTCATCACCTGACCGAGGTGCCTTCTGGGAAACTGAGTCGGCCAACAAAACTACAAAAAACAGACACGAACAGTGACCTCTAGTGGAGGTTCCTAACAATCTTGCTCAGGCAGGAATATTTAGTAATGTATCACACATAGAGAAGAAACTAAACAAAGCATTTTGACATGCTCATATTGTTAACACTGACAGATCTCCGGTTACCTTTCCCCTTTCATAGTTAATGTAAGCTACTAATGGAATCTTTCATTCTATGGCACTTACCTAAATGTGTGCTATTATGTTTTTTATTTTTTTTTATTTTCATGACACATTTGATATAATAATTGCACCAGATAATTACTTTTCATTTGAATATGAATATTTAAATAGAGGAATTTAATGTGCATTGATTTGGCACTTGCTTCGACTCATTCATGTATTTCCTTCACTAGCTCGAGGGTGGTAGTGGAAGGTTAACCTTTTTTTTCTCAGCTACAGTTTCCTACACAGACAGTCAAAGTGGCAATCTCAATAAAACAAAATGCTCCTGGTTGAACCAGCCTTGGTGAACTGAGGAGAGATGTCAGGCAGATTAGGGCTACCATCTGGAGACAGGCAAGCACCCATGTAACCCCGTCAGTTATAAATAGAGATCTTTATTGGATTTACTACCTAAAAGATGAAAACTAGAGGTCAGGAAAGAGCCTGAGTTGATATTTGAGACACAGGGTGGTCTATATGGTTTAGGTATTTAAGGTCTCACATACTGTATATCCCACACCCATTTATATCTCATACAGCACAACGCATTTTTTTTATGTTCTTGTCAGCTGTTTCTAAACTGAAACATGTCTGTGACATGTCTATAGAATTGCTTCTACAATAGTATAACAAAGTATAATAACAAAAACAAAATCTCTTGAAGGAAAAACAAAGTAAGTGTGAATAAGATGCTTAAAAAAAATCCCAAGATCATCTATTTCACTTTCATGTCAGAATGACCTCGGTGTGGTTGGTGAGGTATAAACACAATTTCTATATTTTTCTATAAGGTTTATTAAAATTGATAGAAACTGAAAATGTCACATTAAATGAGTCTTTTTTTTCCTGAACAGAACAAAAAGGTCCGGAAGACTCCCTGCTCTCCGTCTAGCCTCTTTTTGTAGGCTGCTTTTCATCTGAGATTAGTTCAGGACTTCATTAAACTCTAAAATATAGTCCTTTTTTTCCCTACCCCTCTATTTTTCTCTCGCTGAAGGTGGTATATTCAGGCATGCTTTCATAACTCCTGTCAGTGATTAAGTAATGGCCACCTTTTCTCTCTCTTGATAATCCTCTACAGTTACCCATACAGATGTGAGGGCTACTAACATTCGCTAATCAGGGGACTTTCTTTGAAACTGATCTCAGTGCTCTGCTAAAAAGCACAAAAAGTTCCCTAAGTAGGTTTCGGCTGCAGTGAACTTTACAAAAATTAGATTTAAACTGAATTTCAATTCTTTGTGTCCCACTTAAAAGAGAAGGTGAAGAGCAAGCATCTTAAAAGTGACTGAGCTAGTGCATGTGACATTTAACACCATCAGACTCCTTTCTTAAGTATAATTAAAAGCCAAGCAAGGTGACTTTTTGTCTCTTCATTTTGTATGTAAGACCAGAACCTATTTTAGGTATTGGTGTTCATGCATGTCTCTGGATGTCTTTGTTTCTGACTCGATTTGAACAATTTCCCTGACAATTATTGGTACACATATCTTACTTTTTTAATACACCAGTCTCTGACTATATTCAAATCTTGTAATGTTTTTATTCCAAGTGGGTCCCAAGTCCAAAATCCAGGTCTTTTGATTATGCAGAATAACAGGTCACAGTTATGAGAGAAAAAATACCATTGTTTCCCTATATAATCCCCTGCTACACTAATATACAGTACTTATCCCAGAGTTCCTTTACTGCTTGAATGCTCATGCATAAAGGGAAAAAGTTTTCTCAGTACACAGGAACTATGTTAAGACTGCCTGCTTCACATCTGAAACGCTGGCCCCCCAACTACTTTATTGGGCCAAACATGTGAAATTGGCTTAACGTAAAGTCAGGACTGTATGGAGGATGTGGCAATAACTCCCAGCCGAGTGGTGTTTGTGAATGATTATGTGTGCAGTTCCCACAGACAGATGTTTTACTGCAGCTAAGAATCTCATCATGTACTATGGTTGGCATGTTCTGTAAATGTCAATAATTTTTACACCATTATTCATGAGAAATGTCATCACAAGTCCCAGTTTGACTTGAACACCCCTTGTATGTCTGTGTAATTTTCTGTGCATAAAATATTAAAAGTATACAAGTATATATATATATATATATATATATATATATATATATATATATATATATATATATATATATATATATACACACACACACACAAGTCTTCTGTTTGTTTTATGGCTAAGGAATTGCTTTGGAGGTCCAATTGTGCCTGTTTTTTAAAACCAGGTTAAGCTTTGGAACTTTGTGCCACAGATTACTTAGTTCAACTGTTTTTGATTCTCGGTGTGCACCTCAATGCCTTACCTCAATGCCTTACCTCAATATCAATTATTTCTATTTTAGAGCAACATTTTAAGTAACTGGAACATACAGTACTTCTGTTCACACAGATACATTACTTTAAGTATTAGGTAAAGCAATATAGCTTGAGGAAACTCACAAAATGCTATATTAAATTATTCACATAACCCATATAATGACTATTTTATATTTATAGAAATTATGACAGCTATGTATTCACTTAAAAAGAACACAGGGCTTTATTTAAACTTTACATCAAATTTGACAATGGGGAAAAAGTGTGTGGCATGGTTGTTGCTGCTGGATGATATCTTTTGCATATTGCTGAAACTGCTGATCTCTGCTGCTGATAGAATTGTCCGACAAAAACAAAACATTTCCAATGAGTCGCAGTTTGATGGGTGGACATGGCTTCCTGGTGAGAAAAAACGGAAATGGACAAACTGATTCAATTTCCCTGAATTAAAAAACTGAAATTGATTGAATCATTAAATATTAATTTACACCAAGATGGATGAATAATATAAAGACACTAGAAAACCATTCATTGCTACAAATTAATGAATTTTATGTTCAGCCAGGCCTCCGAGGTTGTCTTACAGCAAACATAAGCCAAAATTCAGAAAATGTGTGCTGAACAAAATAAGTACACCCTCTAATTTAGTATTAGTTTTTGCATGTACATATACTGTAGTATACATGCAAAAACCACATTTAAAAACAAAAACAAAAAGGAATTAATGTTTCCGTTAGGAGTCCTTAGTTCTCAATCTCAGTCGTCTTGCATTGTTTAGGAGATTTTTTGATCTTTACCATATTGGTTCAGTTCATTGATGTTTGAGGGCATTTGCTTACACATACCTGTCTTAAGATCCAACCACAGCATCTCAATCAGGTTGAGGTTTTAACAATGACTTGGCCATTCCACAATTGATTACAAATGTTTATCAACCTATTGTTTGTGGGAGTAGTAAGGGTGCACCTTTTTTTTCTTGGCTTACTTCTGTTGTTCCTAGATTATTTTTGTACAGTAATACAGTTCCTTGAAATCTATGGTTCCTAGTTTATTTTGGTGCAATAATAATTAAAATCTATGATAACTTTTTTTATGGAGAGATACTTTGAACTGGCAGCACTAAATACATCATAAGAAGAAGCTGTGCTACACAAAGCAGTACAAGGAGCCCACTGTGCAATACATTTTGAGATGGCTTTTCTGTGCAGTCCCAGTGAAGCTGTGCGTCTGGGCATGGTTGAGAACGATGTGTTAAAGGCCTGTTGGCTAATGAGCATTATTCTTTCATCTGATTGTAACATTGTGTTCACAAACATGTAATAAACACTATTTCCCAAAAGTAGCACTGTCCACCAAAAACAATTTAATGAATAAATAACGTGATCCTGCAGTGAGGTATTTTAATATTAGAATCGTAAAAAATACCAAGATTGATGGACTTGGTGCATTTAATGATTTTGTTTAGAGGCTGGGCCTTCATAGTCATAAAGCAATCTCCTGTGGTGTACAGAAAAGCATTTCAGATGCACAACAAGAGCAGAAAACCACATCAGGTTCCACTCCTGTCAGCTAAGAACAGGAATCTGAGGCTACTGTGGGCATAGACTCATCCAAACTGAACTACTGAAATGTTGCCCATTCAATCTTCAATCACCTAGTTTTGGCTTACTTTATGACCAAAAGCCTCCAGTTTTTCTAGGCCTCTAGGATTCAATATAGTGTGCTAGTGACATTTTAAAGCAGAGAGTAACCTGAACAAATTCAGATTTTGAGCTACATATCTATCTATATCCAGAAAATGAAATGCTCTGACCTATCAATTCTTATGCAACTGAAAAAGTATATGATGCACAAATTCATGGTGGTGCTGACATAATAACCAATTAAATTTAATACATAATTCCCACCAATTTGCAAAACATCTAGTTTAATACTGTACTAAAGATACAGCTTTTATAAATAGCTACTTAATAAACGGATGTTCAAACTAAGCAAATGGAGGATGCAAAGAAAACATTGAAAGTGATGCATGTTTTAAGAGTTTCCTCTTGTTATTTCTGCCAATCGAATTAATTCACTTTCTTCTACTGATTGTCTGAGACGCTCCTGCTTTAGGTATGAACTTCAGAACAAAATGTTTTCAATGTGTACTCATACAGGAAGTTGACCTAATGTTCATATTTAAATACATAGATACAAATCCCTAAATACTTGATACATGGGCTGAAAAAATAAGCTGAGGGGTGGACATGTAAAGCACAAATTTACAAAATTTAATCTACAGTTAGTTCTGACTCACCAATCTGACTGGATGAGAAGCATTCCATGAGTGGTAATGATGGATGGTAACACCACTTGGACATTTAACTATATGTACTAAATGGAATTCTACTTACCCTAATAAATGTTAATTACACAAACTGTCAGTCGCAGCAGGTTTGAAAGTAGGTAGGTATGATACGCCATAATGAGAGGAGAGCAACTGCCTGCCAAAACCCACATTCAAAACAGAAGTACAGCAAGAAAACACGCTTGACAACGTTATGTAATCTTAAAAAAAAAAAAACACTTTGACTTAATTGCTTCGAAGTCATTCCAAATCACATCGGAACCATCTGTGTTCTTTTATTTTCAACTACAAAGCTACAGTAACTAGCTCCTAACACAAGGATGAATTCCAAATTGCTCTTCAACATCTGATCATTGAGGCTACTTAATGTGTGTGAGAATGGATTGTACATCCTTACAGTACCCTGAACCCGAAAGATAACGGAGCTGATATTTTAAAGCAGAATAAGTGAAAGTAGAAACGAGAAACTTACAAGATTTACAGGACTGTCAACAACCTTCATATTTTATTTTGCTCACCATTTTTTCTATATACAGTAGTACTGGAAAGAATTTAGAACTACTTTCACACCTGTTAATTAGGCTAACTTTTTGTCGCTAACTGTTGGTCTTTAGCTCTTCCAGCTGTGATTAGTTAGTTCCACCCAGGGCCGGACTGGGACACAATTTCAGGGCATCCTATACAGCCTAATAAATCTAGAAACCACAGACAGCCTTATATTTATACTTCTAATATGTATTTACACACGTGGACAAAATGGTTGGTACCCTTCGGTCAATGAAAGAAAAACTCACAATGGTCACAGAAATAACTTTAATCTGACAAAAGTAATAATAAATAAGAATTCTAGGAATGTTAACCAATGAAAGTCAGACATTGCTTTTCAACCATGCTTCAACGGAATTATTTAAAAGAATAAACTCATGGAACAGGCCTGGACAAAAATGATTGTACCCCTAACTTAATAGTTTGTTGCACAACCTTTTGAGGCAATCACTGCAATCAAACGATTCCTGTAACTGTCAATGAGACTTCTGCACCTCTCTGCAGGTATTTTGGCCCACTCCTCATGAGCAAGCTGCTCCAGTTGTTTCCGGTTTGAAGGGTGCCTTTTCCAGACACCATGTTTCAGCTCCTTCCAAAGATGCTCAATAGGATTGAGGTCAGGGCTCATAGAAGGCCACTTTAGAAAAGTCCAATGTTTTCCTCTTAGCCATTCTTGGGTGTTTTTAGCTGTGTGTTCATAGACATTCATAGAATTCATAGAATTTTTTTAAATTATTACTTTTGTCAGATTAAAGTTATTTATGTGACCATTGTGAGTTTTTCTTTCATTGAACGAATTTTGTCCACGTGTGTATAAAATCAGACTAGATCTAATATTTGCTAGTAGTTCAATACTTGCAGAGAAAAAAAAATAGTCATTTACAGATGAAATTGACCTGCACTTGAAGCCTGAGTAAATCGAAAAATATTTTAAAAAAAACAATTGCCACTTTCTCTCCATCATAGCATGTCTGTTTAAACGTTTTGCCGCGCAGGGGAGGCATGGAGCAAACAAAACTGTTAGGAACCTCCACTAGAGGTCACTGTTCTTGTCTGTTTTTTGTAGTTTTGTTGGCCGACTCAGTTTCCCAGAAGGTACCTCGGTCAGGTGATGAGGGCTCACCTGAACCGAGGTGGCTCATTAAAGTTTCTATAAATAGCAGTTTGTTCTGGGAAACTGAGTCGAGCATTGTTTATGTATATGTTTGTGTATATACTTATCACAGTCAAGTGGGCATTCTGTTTTGTTTGGTTTTTGTTTCTTTAAGTTTATATTTTGGTTTATGTTTTGTAACCTTTGTTTTCAAGAGGGCTCTAGTTTTGTTTTCTGTATGTTCCTTGTTCTGATGGATTCATGGAGCTGCCTTGTTCAGTGTTTAGCTAGGTTGTGTCTCCTCCTGTGTAAGTACTATTCTGTGTCTCCCCAGTGTCAGCCTTCTTGTGTAATTCTTTGTCTGTTTAGATGTGTAGCCACATGAGGGCTTAGCCGCTAGCAGGATTAGCCGCTAGTAGGCCTTGGCTGCTAGTAGGGTTAGCCACTAGTAGGGTTAGCCTCCAGTAGACTAGCCTCTAGTTGGATTGACTGCTAGTGGTTCTGGTTGCTAGTAGGTTAGCCGCTAGTTTGGAATAGCCTCATGTGTGCTTTGCTTCTTGTGTTCTGTTTCCCTATTAGGTCAGTACTAACCTGGTTAGCCACTAACTCCTTTAGATACTAACCCGGTTAGGTCATCATTCCCTTCATCCATATTCCATGTAGCTACTAACCTCACTAACCACTAACCCATCTGGTCTCTAGTCCTGTCTCTGTGCCCCTGCTCCTGTCTAGCCCTGTCTCCAGTCCTGTCTCCTGTCTCCTGTCTAGCCCTGTCTCCAGTCCTGTCTCCTGTCTAGCCCTGTCTCCAGTCCTGTCTCCTGTCTAGCCCTGTCTCATTTCTAGTTCCCCTATGTGTCCTTAGTTAGCTCCAGCTCCATGTTTCCTCATCCTCAGTTCACTGTGTCAGTTCCAGTTCCCTGTGTCAGCGCTCAGTTCCTTGTGTCAGTTCCAGTTCCCTGTGTTAGCGCTCAGTTCCCTGTGTTCAGCTCCGGGTTCCCTGTGTCAGTCCAGTTCCCTATGTCTGTTTGACGAGCCCTAGTTATAGTTTGAGTTTGTGGTTTTGGTTTCTTTGTTTGTTTGTGTCTGTTTTTGAGTTTTTGTAAATAAAAGGACACTTTAAGTTTACCTGCCCCTCTGCATTTATGCCTGCCTTGTTTTGTCCACGGCAACATCAGCCGGTCTAGCCAGTATCACCACCTAGACACATGACAAAAACATAACAATGCGAGTCAAGACTAACAGATTCAGATTTTCAAGCAGATTAATTTTGTTATTATTATTTAATTAAATACAATTAAATGCAAATTTTGGAAATCATCACTTAAGTACATTGGGTGAGTAATAATATAAAAAAATTTATATTATTACCAAAAAAAAACAAAAAAAAACACACACCACAGTTGGCTGGCAGCAGACCAAATCAGTCATCAGGCCACCGGAAATCCTCCCAGTGCTCCTGATGGCCAGTCCGGTCCTAGTTCCACCAGTCGTGGATGGATACAGTATGTGTTACTGGAGTAAAATAACTGGTGAAATAAAGAAATTAATCACATTCTGTTTCTAATAAATGGTGTTTGTGGAACTGTTGTGTAAAAGCAATATCACATTCGAGGTCGTGCTGAATATAGCATGGCGGTGATACCTTCGGCACTTAGGTTGTGACCTCTTGTCTATGACCGCATCACAGCCATGCTATATCCCATGGTTTGTCTCCTGGGATAGGTTCCAGGCCTCCCGTGACCCTGAATATAGGATACAACGGTATAGTCAATGAGTGAGAGAGAGAGTATCCATACTCTAAGTGCTTCCTGACTTTTCATACACCTTGTAGATACCTTACACATCCAAAACAGAAAGCTGACATAATTTTAATGCATAGACACTTAAAAAAAAAAAAAAAGGTAACAGCATTAGGTGTAAGACTCATTTAGCAAGAACTCACTTTTTAGAGGAGAGAGCTGTGAGACTATGTTTTCATTTTATGATGCACTTGATGAAGTTAAAACAGAGTTATAGTTCCTGGCTAAGTGAGTTTAATGTTTATAACTACTTGTTAATTCAACCTCAAATCTCAAACACTGTTCTTAATAATAATAATAATAATAATAATAATAATAATAATAATAATAATAATAATAAATTAAACATATTAATCAGATTTACAGAGGTACCAAAGGATATGTAGATTAGATTAGTGAGACAATAGCAAAACAAAGATAATGTGAAAACATGCTAAAGAAATCTTAAGAGACTTAAAGGCATCCTCTTCTGGGAGATATTGGAGATTATAAATGATTGTAAAATACAGGAGCAGAAGAGTACAGTCAAATGTTCTATATGCATCATATGCATGTGTGGTATGTTATGAATAGAAGTTCCATGGATGGGCCGAGAACAGAGCTTATGATTACAAAAATAGCTCTTAAAATATAAAGAGTTATGCCATTCCTGTGACATTATCGACTGAAGCGAAGGTAAATTTAATTTACATTGGTTATTGGTTTTAGATAGCATGATAATGAAGTGATGTCCTATTCACTTAACATCCACGACATTATATACACCTGTTATGCTCTTAACGCAAATATGTCACACAAATGATATATCATGATGATATTTCAGCCACATACAGTAGAAGCAACCCATTGCATTTAGGCATGTAGACATGGTCAAGACGATCTGCTTAAGTTCAAACTGAGATTACAAGGGGGAAGAAAGTTGATTTAAATGACCTTTGCTATGGTATTATTATCAATGCCAGGCAGGCAGGTGTTTCCAAAACTGCTGATCTACTTGGATTTTATGCACAACCCTCTCTAGGGTTTCCAGAGAATGATGTAAAAAAAAAAGAGAAAATATCCAGTGAGTGACAGTTGATGCAAGAGGTCCAAGGAGAATGGCCAGACTGCTTTGAGTTAGAACCAAGGTGTGCTAAAGAGCATCTGTAAAGCGTCAACCTTTGACTGAACTCCATATTTCAAATTCAAATTTCAAATTCAAATTTAATTTGTCACATATATGACCATACACAGAAAAGAAAAGATTATTAAAATAGAAAAATAATAAGTATAAATTAAATGTACAGGATGTATGGAAAATGCAATATGTGCAAAATGTGCAGTATAGTAAGATAGAAGTGGTGATGCCACATCTGCGCCATCTTGGTTTCACCATGGAGTTCATGTTGTTTAGACCAATAATTTGGTCTAAACGGCATGAAAGCACAGATCCATCCTGCCTAGTATGAATGGTTCAGGATCCTGGTGGTGTAGGGGATATATCCTTGGCACACATTCACTCTTTACTACCAGTTGAGCAGCGTTTAAATGCCACAGCCAGCAGCATGACCATGAGTTCACTGTACTCAAATGACCTCTGCAGTCACCAGACCTCCCATTCAACCTTGGTATGTGGTGGAATGGTAGATTCGAGTCATGGATGTGCAGCCGACAATTCTGCAAAAACTGCGTGATGCTCTAAATATGGACCAGAAGCTCAAACAAGGACCTTGATCAATCCATGCCATAAGAAATTAAGGTGGTTCTGAAGGCAAGAGAGATCCAACCCAGGAACAGCAAGATGTTCCTAATGAATTGGCAGGTGAGTTTATATTGGTGACATCACTAAGAAGCTAAGGCAGAAAATATTTACACCGTACTCAAAACACAGTTATCTTATATTTAAAAAAAAATATCTACACTGTGTTTAAAGTCTTAATATGACATGAGTCATATATGAGTTTATATGGCAAACTTTGATAAACAGCCAGGAAGCTCTGCTTAACGATATTAATACCACAAGAAAAGGAGCATTTCATTCATAGAGGGGGATGTGTTAAATGAAATCAATAAAAGAAACAGCAATATAAATTACATCCAAAACTAATTTACAGCAGATTTATAGCAGTTTAACGGCTTTAATTTTATTCACGGTCATGATAATAATGATAATGACTTTCATTTAATTCACTGTAATTCTAGCATGTGTGTGTCTCTGAGAGAAAAAGAAGGATTTTATAGAATAATCTTTAGCTATAGGATTTTGTTTTCTGCAAACTATACAGATCACACACATACTCATACTGTTTTATCATGTATACAGGGTTGATTGGGGCCTGGAGCCTATCCCAGGAGACTTAGGGCACGAGGCGGGGTAAACCCTGGATGAGGTGCAAGTCCATTGCAGGATACACATAGCTACTGTACATGCTCATTCACACACTATGGGCAAGGAACTCCAGTTAGCCTAATCTGCATGTCTTTGCCTGGAGGAGTATGTGCTGTCTTTATACAGATCAATAGACTGTATAGCCAAAACAAGAACCCCTAAGAATTAGCCCTCATATGCATTCACTCTGTCTGTATTAACACCTTCATTACCTGCTGAGTTTGTCTGAAACACATTCTAGCAGAGAGAGCAAGAGCGAGAGAGAGAGAGATCTTCCATCATCTGAGCTGTACCTTTTCCTTGGGACTAACAACAGGACTGTCTCATTTGTGTAAAATGCTTGGGAATGGGCTATACAGTTTCAGCATTTCAACAATATTCACAACAGGGGAAACCTTTCATGATCAGGACATTGCACTCAATGTACTGCTTAATAGGCAGCTTAGGGAGCCTAAATAAGACTGGAAAGTTTATATGCTCTGACTTTTCAATGCAGTTCCGTTTCTGATTAAGGCTCATTTCCTCCTGCCTCTTACATTAGGTTGTTATTTGAGACATGAAAATTGAAAGAAATGAAACTATTTATTTTTGTGTTTGAACTAAAATGACAAATTATGGAGTCAGTGCTAATTCATGCAACAGAAACATGGGAAAAAACATTTGAAGTAGTTTGCTCTGGCCCCATCCCAATGAGACGTGGCGATATAGCTTACAGCAGGTTATGGTCGCTGAACCGCTAGATGGTGGTGCTCAGAAAATAATGTGGGACAATTTATAGACAAGTGGACCTTAGAGGGCAAAGCTGGCCTGTTAGGGCCGGACGGTGCTGCAAAGCTGGCCTGTTAGGGCTCGGGAAGGTGCTGCTCTCAATTCTTGTAGTATAGCGCATAATCTCAGAAGAGACCTAGTTAATCGGTGACTACCCATAGCCCAGGCCAGGGAGCAGACAAACAGGCTAAACCAACCGTCTGCTAGCTGCATAGAGTCGTCACTCAGGGTTCACTACATTGAGACTGTGTCTGTTCCCCAAGCTAAACAAAAATTTGGCACAGAAAGCCTGTTAATTAAATTAATATAGAGACCAAGAATTCAAAATGCACTGAATGCGCAGCCGGAACCTCTGATCTGAAGCTAGGATTGTTATGATTATTATTATTACGTTATTATTATTAAATATTAGATCACTCGCATCTAAAGCAGTTATTATTAATGAAATTATCACAGATCAGGAGTTTGATATATTATGTTCAACAGAAACCTGGATTAAAGAGAATGAGTAGTAGCTTTAAATAAAGCTACTGTAGTCCTCCTGTATACAGCTACATACACCAACCTCGGCTAACTGGTAGAGGAGGAGGCGTCGCAGTTATCTACAATGATAATTTGACTATCGTACAAAAACACGGACACAAATTTAATGCATTGGAAGTTCTCTGTAGTAAATATGAAGTCAGCTCAATCAATCCCACTAATTATCATTTACTGACCCCCAGGGCCGTACTCTGAATTTCTCTGTGAATTTGCAGTTTTTCTCTTAAACTTGGTCGTTTCTGTAGACAAAGCGTTAATTGCTGGAGACTTTAAGATAAATTTTGAGAATCCAGAAGACCCTCTGAAAACAGCATTTATTTCCATACTGGACTCAGCAGGAGTAAATCAGTGTGTAGTAGGACCCACTCATAAAGCAGGTCACATTTAGATTTAATACTATCTTTCGGATTAAGTATAAAAAATATAACAACAATTCCACAGTCTGAAGTTATCTCAGATCACTGTCTTGTCTCAATTAAAGTGTGTCATAGTGGCAATGTACGCACAGCGCAGCGCTACCACATTAAATGTACATTCACATGAAATACCACACAGAGCTTTATCAATAATCTCCCGGGGTTATCAACTTTGATTGACTGACTCCACAGAAATCAATCAATTGACTAAATATTTAGAGTCGACATTTCATTATACTTTACATAATGTTGCTCCAGTTAAAAGGAAATTGATTAGAGAGAAGAAACTCGCTCCTTGGTATAATGACCACACACGCACTTTAAAACAGACCGCTCGGAAATTAGAACGCAAATGGCATCAAACTAAATTGTTATTTTTTCAAATAGCATGGAAGGAATTATAAAAAAAGCTTTCAGTGCTGCTAGATCGTTGTATCTCTCCACTTTTATAGAAAATAACAAAAATTATCCTAGATTTTTATTTAATACCGTAGCTAAATTACTAAATTAACTAGAAACAGGACCACTGCAGAAATCTCCACAACAACAACATACAGTAGTGAGGACTTCATGAACAACAAAATCATAAGTATTAGTAAAAAATTCAGGCTTTGAAACAAGACAATTTAAGTGATACAGACGATAAACTAACCATATCAGAACAGAACCTAGAATACTTTACTCACCTTGAAGAGAATTAACTAATTTCACTCATCTCTTCTTCAAAATCGTCAACCTATGAATTAGATCCTATACTGACACATTTTATCAAGCAGATAGTACAAGCAATAACAGAACCCCTGTTGAAAATAATTAACTCTTCACTTAGCAGTGGGTATGTTCCAAAATCCTTTAAATCCCTCTGGAACAGGTAGTAGCACAGCAGCTATGTTCATGTCTACATAGGAATAGCATAAACAAACTGTATCAGTCAGGATTTAGGCCTCATCACAGCACAGAGACAGCACTTGTTAAAGTAGTAAATGACCTCCTATTGGCCTCTGATTAGGGTTGCGTCAGTATACTTGTATTACTCGACCTCATTGCAGCTTTTGACACCATTGATCATAGTATTCTCCTCGTACAGTATGAATTAAGGTTACAGCCCTCTCCTGGCTCAGATCCTATTTGACAGATCGTTTTCAGTTTGTAGATTTAAATGGTGACTATTCTGCATGTTCTCAAGTGTATTTTGGTGTTCCACAGGGTTCAGTTTTAGGCCCTCTGCTTTTTTCTCTTTACATGCTTCCTCTGGGCAGCATAATTCATAAGCATGGTATTAGTTTTCATTGTCATGCTGATGACACACAGTTATACGTCTCAGCAAAACCAGATGAGAAAAACCAGCTTACTAAAATTGAACAGTGTGTGCAGGACATAAGAGATTGGATATTAATTAACTTCCTTCTGCTTAATCCTGATGAGACAGAAGTTCTAGTCATAGGACCGCATGCAGCTAGAAGCAAGCTTTTCGATCACACTGTAACTTTAAATGGCCTTTCTGTTCCATCAAGTGCAACAGTAAAATACCTCGGTGTGACTATAGATTCCAGATTTTCATTTGAAGCACATGTAGATAATATAACCAGGGAGGCATTCCTTCACCTCAGAAATATTGCCAAGATAAGGAATAAATTGTCATTAAACGATGCAGAAAAACTAGTTCATGCTTTTATCACCTCTAGGTTGGACTATTGTAACGCCTTACTGTCTGGTTGTTCAACTAGGTGCATAAACAAGCTTCAGTTAGTCCAGAATGCAGCAGCGAGAGTCCTCACTAGAACCAGAAGATACGTGCACAATGCACATCACCCCTATCTTATCTACACTGCACTGGCTCCCTGTGAAATTTCACACTGATTTTAAAATACTACTATTGACGGATAAAGCATTAAATGGTCTCGTGCCGGAGTATCTGGGTGACCTGTTAGTGTCTTACGATCCGCCACGCCTACTTCGATCAAAGGATGCAGGCTGCCTGTCAGTACCACGTATTATTAAAACTACAGCAGGGGGCAGAGTTTTTTCTTACAAAGCCCCAAAGTTATGGAATAGTCTTCCTATTAATGTTCGCAACTCAGACACAGTCTCAGTGTTTAAGTCTAGGCTAAAAACCTTTTTATTTAACCAAGCATTTTGTAAATAGATTAGCCTTAGGTAAAGGAGCAGATCTGGGGGACTCATGGACGTAGAGTATTATGGTGAACAGGTATGTTTAGATGCTGTCTTCCCCACTCTAGTTGATCACTCAAGTTTGTTGAGGGTGAGGTGATTGGTTGCTTTACATCTCAGGGAGCTCTCATGTCTGTGTTTTCTCCTGGCTCTCCCTTTTAGTTATGCTGTACTTGCATATGCACAGTTAGTGCTGCCGGAGTCCCTGCTTGCACTCTGCACTAAATACACACATGGACAAAATTGTTGGTACCCTTCGGTCAATGAAAGAAAAACTCACAATGGTCACATAACTTTAATCTGACAAAAGTAATAATTGAAAAAAATTCTTTGAATGTTAACCAATGAAAGTCAGACATTGCTTTTCAACCATGCTTCAACAGAATTATTTTAAAAAAATAAACTCATGGAACAGGACTGGACAAAAATGATGGTACCCCTAGAAAATACTGAAAATAATGTGACCAAAGAGACATGTTAATTCAAGGTGTGTCCACTAATTAGCATCACAGGTGTCTACAATCTTGTAATCAGTCAGTGGGCCTATATATAGGGCTCCAGGAAGTCACTGTGTTGTTTGGTGACATGGTATGTACCACACTCAACATGGACCAGAGGAAGCGAAGGAAAGAGTTGTCTCAGGAGATTCGAAAGAAAATTATAGACAAGCATGTTAAAGGTAAAGGCTATAAGACCAACTCCAAGCAGCTAGATGTTCCTGTGACTACAGTTGCACATATTATTCAGAAATTTAAGATCCATGGGACTGTAGCCAACCTCCCTGGACGTGGCCGCAGGAGGAAAATTGATGATAAATCAAAGAGACGGATAATCCGAATGGTAACAAAAGAGCCCAGAAAGACTTCTAAAGAGATCCAAGGTGAACTTCATGCTCAAGGAACATCAGTTTCAGAGCGCACCATCCGTTGTTGTTTGAGCCAAAGTGGACTACGTGGGAGACAACCAAGGAGGACACCATTGTTGAAAACAAATCATAAAAAAGCCAGACTGGAATATGCCAAACTACATGTTGACAAGCCACAAAGTTTCTGGGATAATGTCCTATGGACAGATGAGACAAAAATGGAACTTTTTGCCAAGGCACATCAGCTCTATGTTCACAGATGGAAAAATGAAGCATATCAAGAAACGAACACTGTCCCTACTGTGAAACATGGAGGAGGCTCTGTTATGTTCTGGGGCTGCTTTGCTGCATCTGGCACAGGGTGTCTTGAATCTGTGCAGAGTACAATGAAAAATCAAGACTATCAAGGGATTCTAGAGAGAAATGTGCTGGCCAGTATCAGAAAGCTGGGTCTCAGTCGCAGGTCATGGGTCTTGCAACAGGACAATGACCCAAAACACACAGCTAAAAACACCCAAGAATGGCTAAGAGGAAAACATTGGACTATTCTAAAGTGTCCTTCTATGAGCCCTGACCTCAATCCTATTGAGCATCTTTGGAAGGAGCTGAAACATGCTGTCTGGAAAAGGCACGCACAAACCGGAAACAACTGGAGCAGCTTGCTCATGAGGAGTGGGCCAAAATACCTGCAGAGAGGTGCAGAAGTCTCATTGACAGTTACAGGAATCGTTTGATTGCAGTGATTGCCTCAAAAGGTTGTGCAACAAACTATTAAGTTAGGGGTACCATCATTTTTGTCCAGGCCTGTTCCATGAGTTAATTTTTTTTTTCATAATTCTGTTGAAAAGCAATGTCTTACTTTCATTGGTTAACATTCATAGAATTCTTATTTATTATTACTTTTGTCAGATTAAAGTTATTTCTATGACCACTGTGAGTTTTTCTTTCATTGACCGAAGGGTACCAACAATTTTGTCCACGTGTGTATACATTCACTTTATACATTGTGTAGCAGTGACCATACCTAACTGCCATCTCCCCTTCTCTTCTGCTCTCTCCTCTTTCTCTCCCTCTCTCTCTTTCCCTCTCCATGTCTCTCTGTCGAGCTATACATGTCGCTCCTGAGCTGCCAGTAATCCAGACCCCCTCTGCCCCCTAGACCGTTCTGATTCGTCCTGGTGTCCCGCTTTTGGCTGGAGATCTCGTTGCATAGAAGCCCCATGTGGTCTGCCTGGGATGTGTGTGGTGACTGGGGACGGTTCCACTTTTCCATGAAGATGGCCCTGGCCTCAGCTGATGCTGACAGCTGTTTGCTGAGGAGTCATGACCGCAGTTGCTCAAGAGTTCAGGACACGAGTTTCCTACAGTCTACCTGAGCCTCCAATAATGAACTGGAATCCATATTAACTTAAAATCTCCTGTTATCCTGAACATCCAGTATCACACAGTACGATCAATCCCTGCTATCTGTTTTCAAACAAAAGAGGATGGGTTCCCTGTTGAGTCTGGTTCCTCTCAAGGTTCCTCTCAAGGGAGTTTTTCCTTGCCACTCTCACTGTTTTTCTTGGCTTGCTCATCAGGAACAATCTTATCATTTTGATTCATACACATTCACATTTCATACAAACTTAAATAATTCTCTTGATTGTGTAAAGCTGCTTTGCGACAGTTTAAATTGTTAAAACAAACAAAATCCTAATTTGAATGAACAGAACTAAAAGATGTGCACAAAATCTGACAACTAGTTGCTAACAGGTAGAAAGAACATTACAAGCAGAGATACAGCCACAGTCCTTTAATGAGTGAACACTTCACTAGGCTGAAGTGCTTTAATACAATGCCACTTTAATGCTTAAATGTTTTGCTGGGTCTAAGTAATGTTCTGTGCATAGTGAAGTCTAATGAATATGAAAGCCTTAGTGAAAGGGTATTAATTACACACAGCTTTCAATGATAATCTAAAGAGGTCTAATAAAAATGTATACAAACACTGCCAGTTAGCAGGCTTTAGGCAGCATTTGGGAAACGAAAAAGACTTCTACATATACCCTATACAGTATAACCCACTGTTACATATTGTATCATACTCAATATCAGTGGTAGAAGTGTTTCAGGATTGGACTTTGGTGTCATATCAGGCAGCAGAAGAAAACATACAGTACACCTCAACTACAGTATATTACTACAGGGTGTGTGAAAAGTAACTAGGCAAAGTCCATTTTTGTAATACATTTTTTATTTACTTTTTTCATAACGGAAAATGAAAGCAAATCTTTAAATTTCAATGTAGGCACCAGTGATGTCAACCAGTTTCCTCAAACAGCCGAGTAAGGAATGTCTTTTGAAGCAAGCCATTTTGGAATAGTGCTGAGAACCCCCTGAAGAGATGCCTCCAAGTCCTCCAGTGTTTGAGGCTTTGTCCTGTCCTCCGCCTTTGCGTAGCTCCACAGGAAAAAAAACACACTAAAAGCAAAAAGGGATTGTTGCACTATCCTGCATAAAAATAAAGTTGGCAATGTTATCCCAGACATATGTTATTCTAATATTGTTTAGTTAACACCCACCCTTTATATACTGTACAATATATTATTATAGTATGACTATTAATTATAAAATGTATTTTGCAATGTTATCATTTCTTTTTAACCATAGTTTACCATAGTTTTGCAAAGTCACCATATTGACCGTATGGCCCTGCTTTTTGGCAGCTCTGAAAGCAGCAGCATAATAATGAATTTAAATGAGGCAAACTGACATAACATTAAAACAAGGTTAGGATGAAACAAGTCCAATAGCCTCAACTTAGTAATGTGTGAAACAATAGATTTTTCAAATAATTAGGTTTTTCAAGTTGACATACCCATTGTAAATTATGGAATTAAAAAAAATAAATTAATATATAATATTAATAAATTTTGATCACTGTGTTGTGATCCCAAATGTGTAAACATTTTACATTATTACAACATCATTACTTCTAACAGTTGACATTGTTTATAAAGCAGTTTTACAGAATAAAAAAAAATCAGGGCATAATTCTTTCATGTTTTCTGTTTTTGGATCTTTTTCTCCAAGCACATCATAGTTTCCTTAAAATCCTTATACTCTATGTGCAGAATAACAGAACACAGTTATTCTCTGCTACACTAATGCACCTATTCTATTGTTTCATTAGTGCTTCGAAAGCATCAAGGTAACAAACTTTGTCAGTACACTGGAGCCATGATCAGACTGCTTGCTTTGTGTCTGAAATGCTGCACTCAAACATGTGGAAATGGCTTGGAGTGAGACTGTACAGGGGATGTGGCAATAACCCCCTGTCAAAGTCCTGTTGTCATGGGTCTAGGTGGTGGTTTGGCTAGACCAGCTGATGTAGTTGCCGTGGGCATGTATTAGAGCAGGCAGAGGGGTTCAACAGAAAGAGTCCTTTATTTACAAAAGAAATACAAACTCAAACAGGGAAACCAGGAGCTGAACACAGGGAAACCAGGAGGTGAACACAGAGAACTGACACAGAACTGGGGATGAGGAAACATGGAGCTGGAGCTAACTAAAGACATATAGGGGGACTAGAGATGAGACAGGACTGGAGAGACAGGACTGGAGACTAGAGACAGGACCAGGGATACAGACTAGAGACAGGACTGAAGACAGGACCAGGAGCACAGAGACTAGATGGGTTAGTGGTTAATAGAATTAGTAGCTACACGGAATACTGGGGACACTGGATGCTGACCTAACCGGGTTAGTAGCTAATGGAGTTAGTGGCTAACCGGGTTAGTACTGATCTAGGGGACCGGACCTGGAACACAAGAAGCAGGGCACACATGAGGCTATACCAAACTAGCGGCTAACCTTCTAGCAACCAGAAACACTAGCAGTCAATCCCACTAGAGGCCAGCCTACTGGAGGCTAACCCTACTAGCAGTCAAGGCCTACTAGCAGCTAACCCTGCTAGCGGCTAAGCCCACATGTGGCTACACAAATCTAAACAGAAAGGGAAGCTACACACAAAGGATTAACCCAGAAGACAGACACTAGGGACGCACAGAACAGTACTTATACAGGAGGAGACACAGCCTAACTAAACACGGAACAGGACAGCTCCATGAATCCACTAACACACAGAATATAAGGAAAACTAATAAGAGCCCTGTTGAAAACAAAGGTTACAAAACATAAACCAAATATACACTTAAAGAAACAAAAACCAAACAAAAAGGAATGCACACATGACGGTATAAGCAAGCAAACCAACCAACCAACCAACCAACCAACCAACCAACCAACCAACAAACAAACAATGCTCGACCCAGTTTCCCAGAACAAACTGCTATTTATAGAAACTTTAATGAGCCACCTCAGTTCAGGTGAGCACTCATCACCTGACTGAGGTGCCTTCTGGGAAACTGAGTCGACCAACAAAAACTACTAACAGACAAAAAGAAACAGTGACCTCTAGTGGAGGTTCCTAACACCTGTAATGTGCTAGTGATATTTGTGAATGATTGTTCCCACAGACAGATGTGTCTCTTCCGCAAGTTGGTGACAAGTTATCTGTCGATTTTCACTGAATGTTCACAGGAGTAATTGCAGTGGGCTTCGAAACACCTCAGCCCACCTCACCTGTGTTTTCTGCAGCTCATGTTCATACAGGACACATAGTGCTTGAAGTGTTCTGTAAATGTCAATCGATTTTATGGCTTCATTTAAATTTCATTACAAGTCCAGGTTTGACTTTAATTAAATTTTTGTTCTGTTGGCTTAATGATTTCCTTGCCTCAACTTAATGGTCATGTTAAATAGCAATATTCCTATTTGACCTATATTAATAAAAGATGCAGATGTTTTGACCACTAGAAGTACTGTTATCTCCATATCACTGCATGGAGTAGTCGTCATTGTGACCCACTGCCCAGGTGAGCAAATCAATGGAACTGTGACATATACAGTACAGACCAAAAGTTTGGACACACCTTCTCATTCAAAGAGTTTGAATTTGTATTATGGCAAGAAAAAAGCAGCTAAGTAAAGAAAAACGAGTGGCCATCATTACTTTAAGAAATGAAGGTCAGTCAGTCCGAAAAATTAGGAAAAAAATTAAAAATGTCCACAAGTGCAGTCACAAAAACCATCAAGCGCTACAAAGAAACTGGCTCACATGCGGACCGCCCCAGGAAAGGAAGACCAAGAGTCACCTCTGCTGCGGAGGATAAGTTCATCCGAGTCACCAGCCTCAGAAATCGCAGGTTAACAGCAGCTCAGATCAGAGAGCAGGTCAATGCCACACAGAGTTCTAGCAGCAGACACATCTCTAGAACAACTGTTAAGAGGAGACTGTGTGAATCAGGCTTTCGTGGTAGAAGATCTGCTAGGAAACCACTGCTAAGGACAGGCAACAAGCAGAAGAGACTTGTTTGGGGTAAAGAACACAATAAAGAAAACTATTTGAATGAGAAGGTGTGTCCAAACTTTTGGTCTGTACTGTACATATCTGCCATATACTGTATCAATCCTTTCTAAATTGTTGAGCACTCAAAAGACTGAAGAGAGAATATAGGCAAATGACTAGAATGTTGATTTGGGAATGGCAGGCAGATATAGAACACTCAAACTTAAATAGACAAACCTCATGCCCTAAGTGTTGGTCAGTGCAGTTTTGTTTGACATATTGTTGCAAAAGGATGTCAATGCACATATTGATTTCTCACACCATATTTTCTGACTGATTTTTTTTTAAACATAGGCCTTCACATGTTCTCCTTTAGAGCATTTCTTAGTGCATGTCAGAATGTTTTTCCAAAGAAGAGCACTGAGGACATGCCACCCCATTCGAAACCAACCAACCACCCAACCAACCAAACAACCAACCAACAAACCAACCAACACTGATAGAAAAAAAGGTGAAACCTTCTTTCATACAAGGAACACACACATACATACTCACAAAAAAGTTCTGAAAAAATCTGGCAAAAAACATACAAAAATTGTTGTATGTAAAAATATAAAATTGTATCACAGTGCAAATACAAGCTATACCATTAAAACCACCTGCTTGTCAAAAATGAATCACACTTACTACAGCAAATGAAAAAAAAAAAAGCTGAACAAAAGGCCTTACCACAGTGATAGATTTGTCATTATGATACATGTTAACAGTGACTAGTATGTGATAAAACGTTTTGAGAAGAACGCAGTGAACGAGATGAAAGGCAGACGTAAAGGAGGGAGTGGATCAAAGGTGTACTACAGACCATGATTACAGTAGAACATGACAACAGGGCTTCATCCTCACTGCATGTGATGAAAGCAGATGTGAGCACGTGTGCCGACCCTGGAGAAATTGTTCTTCTATGCCACTAGTTGAAAAGTCTAAGTCAATTAAGACAAGTTAATAAATACTTCAACTTTGTTTTTAAGACAAATGTAATTAGTGAAGAATGACCATGTGTACATTTATTTTACGTACCTTAAACGGAATCAGGTTTTCTGATAATTACTATTATAAGATTGCAATAATATAATTGGTCATGTTTGTATATTCCTAAAACTAATTTCATCTATTTATTAAAGGTATATTCTGGATGAAAATTGCACTGTTCTTTTATCTCTGAGTAACTTCTGAACCTCTCCAAAGCTCGAACCTCTCCACTCACGTCCAAATTTGTAAGCACAGAAATGTCCATGTTTCCACATAATTTATGCTGTGAATATGATCCCAGATAGGACACACACACGCACACGCACACGCACACACACACACACACACACACACACACACACACACACACACACACACACACACACACACACACACACACACACACACACACACAATCTAGCCAATGTTGACACACTTACAATTAAACTGGGCCAGTATGCATACACACTTCCTTCATTAAAATAAATCTGTAGACACATATTTTATAAATCAGAAGATTTATGAAGAATGTTAAGAAGCTGATAATGCAAGATAATCCAATTTATATATTTTAAGATAAGAAGAAAAAAAAACACAAGGGCAAAAAGGCTTTTAACATACACAAACTGTGTCTTATAAACTTAATAATTGATGGTTATGGTTTAGTTTTGTTCAATGTTCCTATTCATCAGCTTGTTGTATTTCCATAGTATTTCATTTTTTTCCAAGTGGCAGTTTGTGTCAAGGAAAGGTAACATGCGATGTTAAAGCATCTGCCAATTAAGCATACTATCTTTAGTTACAATGCAAAACAAACTACATCTCTCTCATATGAAAAAAAAACAGCTACTCTTTTTACTGTAAATTTAAAATAAATGAATTCTGCTCACTTAATCACCAGGCTATTAAAAAAATTGTTTTAACAAGAAACATCAAGATTTAACCTATGCACATGTGTATTAGACATCATTGTGTATGCTAGTTTATTTAATACAGTGTAATTTGGGCCAACAGACATCTTTGTAGGTGACTTTTTAAGCTGAAATATTACATTAACCTTTACTTAATTTTAGATAATAATCTAAACAGGCTAGCCCGATCGTCTCTGGTTATAAACACCACCTGTAACAGATGAAAATGGAAATAAGTAGAAAAGTTAATAAGATGCAGCAACATGTTATAATGTCAATAAAACATATGATGTCAATAAAATCAAAGCCGGCTTTATGATATTTTAGTCCCTTCTTGGTTTTTAATGAAAAACTGCACTGAAGAAAAGTGAGACGTGTTTATCATTTCACTTTCACTTCACTTGTACTTCAGTTCTAATGAAATAAGCACTGGTGATTTTATATATGTGTGTATGCTTGGATGGGAAAAGGTTAAACGCTTAAGGGCATCTATTCCATTTTTTTTTTTATTCAACGAGTTAAAGCTAGCACTGTGCCCTAGAGCTAGCCAGCATGGCCCATTACAGTCGTAGAGCTAGCCAGTTAAGGGCAAAGATTCTGTTCATCATTTTATCATTGGGTAATTTTACTGCTGCTTATTGAGATAAACAAAATCTGACTCATCAAAAAAAAAAAAAAAAAAAAAACTACCGGTTAACTTTACAGTTTTTTTTTGGATTGCTTAAGCACGATTTTCAAAACAGGGCCCGTGTTTTCAAAACACAACACAAAATTAGCACAACCACACACCCAATTAGCAAAACACTACAGATCCTTTGCATAATTAAACACACTTGTAAAAACTATACACTTACAAACCACACTTTTTTACCATAAGACACACACGTTTCACATTTACTATACTCTGTTTGCACGAGTTACACTCTGCTGTAATAAATCTAAAACACTTTTAGCACTTCTACTTCCCTATGATTAGAGTAGGCTACCATCTACAAAGTACAAATATAAAGTAAATCCACCAAACACTACACAAAACCAAACTTGCACACTGAAGAAACTCATTTATTTCTCAACATGTGTCATGCGCACTCCTAACACGACCGGCACTAGTAGTACGGTCGTTATTCAGGAAGCATAAAAGGAGAGAAGATGGCTCCACACATTGCTCAGTCATTGAGTTCCCCATGCTATCGCCGACGCTTTGTCCGTCTAATCGTGAGTACTCACTTTCTTGGGTTTTGCTTTCGATTGAGTGTGTGTTATTAGAACGCGGAGAGAGTTCTAAAAATAAACAGCGTGGTTATCCTGCCTACTCGCGCTACTTCCACGTTTGGGTTTACCATCTACGCTACAGGGCTAACTGCTAGTCTTCTGGTCCGTCTCCGTTTGTTTGTGACAGAATGACGGAGCCAACAGCAGTAAACCCAGCGGATTACGCTCACCTTTGCGATGTGGTTGACCAGCACGCTAAGTTGATCGATCAGCTCAGTAGTGAAGTCGCGGTCCTCCGCCAAGGCCTCCAAGACGTCGCGGCCTTGCGCCGCGAGGTGGCGGAGCTACGGCAGGAGAACGCGACGCTCCGCGGGGCGGTCGCTCAGCCGGCTGCTGCCACGCCCATCGCAGCGGGCGGACGGCCACCCTCCGGACGGCCTACTACGAGGGATTGGCTGCACGCATTAAGGACGAGCTCGCCAGTCGTGAACTTCCAGCCACCTTGGAGGGCCTAATCCAACTCGCCCTCCGGATCGACCAGCGTCTGCTCGCCTGCCCTAAGCCAGCTCCTCGCACCCTGCCGTCCATCATGCCACCACTGCCTCATTTCATGCCCCGAAGCTCCTCCTTCTTCTCTCGCACGCCTGTTCCGGAAGCTCGTTCCTCACTCTCCACTGCACCTACCGGATCCGTCGTTTCTCCACCTCCCGCCGTGGTTGACACCGGAGCCCGGGAACCCATGCAATTAGGGCGCGCCTCCTTAACTGCTGCAGAACGGGAACGACGATATAGAGAAGGTCTCTGCGCGTATTGCGGGTCAGCAGCGCATCACCGGGCCATCTGTCCTCTACGCCCGGGAAACGCGCAGACCCGGTGAGAAGTGAGAGTGACTCACCGGGTTCCATCTCCCTCTCCACCACCCTGACCAATGATTCCCGTCTCACGGTAAGAGTACACCTCCAGTTTGGCCACAAACAAGTCGGAAGTACCGCCTTCGTCGACTCCGGTGCTGCTGGTAACTTCATTGACTCTTCTTATGCCAAGAAACTGGGGGTAAAGATCGAGGCGTTATCTCAGCCCGTAAATATTACAACTGTCGATGGTCGGCCCCTCTCCTCCAGCCCCATCACTTTCCAAACTCAACCCATCACCATGAACATCGGCCAACACCAGGAACAGCTTCACTTCTACCTCACCCCCATCTCATCACCTCCCCTCATTCTGGGACATCCCTGGTTACTTCGTCACGACCCGCTCATATCCTGGACACAAAGTCGGATCCTACAATGGGGGCCGACTTGCTCTGAACTCTGCCTACGGGCCCGGGCTGGGACGTGTTCTAGGGAGTCCGAGGCCCCCGATGTCGACACCGACGCCATCCCGAGCGCCTACCGAGACCTGGCTGAGGTGTTTTGTAAAATACGGGCAACCCACCTACCTCCTCATCGCCGCTACGACCTTGCCATCGACCTTTAGCCAGGCTCCATGCCACCTCCCGGCCACCTCTACTCTTTATCTGCCACCGAGACGCAGGCGATAGAGGAATATGTTTCCAGCGGACTGTGCCAAGGTACCATCCGGCCTTCTTCCTCGCCTGCTGCCGCGGGGTTCTTCTTTGTGAAGAAACGTGACGGCAACTTACGCCCATGTGTCGATTATCGGGGGCTCAACAACATCACCATCAAGAACCGACACCCATTGCCTCTTACCAACTCTGCCCTGGACGCCCTCTCTGGTGCCACCATTTTTACTAAGTTGGACCTCCGGAGCGCCTACAACTTGGTGCGCATCAGAGAGGGCGATGAGTGGAAGACGGCCTTCATCACTCCCACCGGTCATTATGAAAGTCTGGTAATACCATTTGGACTCTGCAACGCTCCAGCGGTTTTCCAACAATTCATCAATGACGTTCTAAGAGACATGTTAGGTCGATGGGTGTTCGTCTACCTAGACGACATCCTCATATACTCCCGGACTTTCAGTAAACATGTACAACACGTCAGAGCGGTTCTGAAGAGATTGCTCGCCCACCAGCTGTACTGTAAGTTGGAGAAGTGCGCTTTTCACGAGCGCTCCACCACGTTCCTGGGTTTTGTCATCTCACCCCAGGGTGTGGCCATGGACCCGCAGAAGCTGGAGGTTGTGAGTCACTGGCCCCTACCCAGGACTCTTAAACAACTCCAACGTTTCCTCGGGTTTGCGAACTTCTATCGTCGCTTTATCCAGGGGCTACAGTACGGTTGCAGCTCCACTAACTGCTCTGACACGTCCATCATCTCACCCCTTTCACCTCACCTCTACTGCCATTACCGCCTTCCATGAACTTTGCCGCCGCTTCACTACGGCTCCCATCCTCCTTCATCCAGATGCCAACAAACCATTCGTTGTGGAGGTGGACGCGTCTGACGTGGGCGCCGGGGCGATTTTCTCCCAACGAGGTCCAGACCAGAAGCTGCACCCCAGCTTCTTCTCCAAAAAATTTGACCCCACTCAGCAGCGATACGGAGTAGGGGACCGCGAGCTGCTGGCCATAAAGTGGGCCTTGGAGGAATGGCGTCACTGGCTCCTGGGCACCAGAGAGCCATTCATTGTCTGGACTGATCACCAGAACCTCATCACCATCCGGTCGCTGAAACAGTTGAACCCCAGACAGGCGCGATGGGCTCTGTTTTTTGAGGACTACAATTTCCACCTGTCATATCGCCCGGGGTCCAAGAACATCAAAACTGATGCCCTCTCACGACAGTACGAGGAAGACGTCCCCTGGGCGGACCCCGCGCCTGTCCTACCACCTACCAAGATCATCGCACCACTCCGTTGGGACATAGAGACGAGGGTTCGCCAGGCACAGGCTGCGGAGACCGAACCGGCAGGCGTGCCGCCTGGACGACTCTATGTGCCCAACACCGTCAAGCCAGAGGTGCTTCAATGGGGGCACTCCTCTCTCCTCTCAGGTCACCCCGGAAGGCACCGCACGCTACAATTCATTCGACGCGCCTCCTGGTGGCCCAACATGAAGAGGGACATTGATGAGTTTGTCCAGGCGTGCCCAGTGTGCGCCCGGGCTAAAGACAGCAACCAACCATCCCCGGGAGAACTTTAACCACTCCCAGTTCCCCGTCGGCCCTGGACGCACATTGCCGTCGACTTGATCATGGGCCTGCCGGTCTCCGAAGGGAAGAACACCATCCTCACGATCGTCGACCGGTTCTCCAAAGCTGTCCCCGGACTCCCGTCAGCCAAAAACACAGCCGAGCTGATATTAGAACACGTAGTCCGCCTGCATGGGTTCCCAAGGGAAATCATCTCGGACAGGGGGCCCCAGTTCACCTCCCGGTTCTGGAAGGCCTTCTGCCGTCTGATCAATTCCACCTGTAGTCTGTCTTCTGGATACCACCGGTAGACGGAACGGAACCAACAACTGGAGCGCTACTTGAAATGCTTTGTCGCTGATCGCCAGTGCTCCTGGGCCCGCTACCTCATTTGGGCAGAATTATCGCATAACCTCCACGTCTCCTCCGCCACCAATCTAAGCCCATTTGAGGCATGCTACGGCTTCCAACCTCCGATGTTCGACCACCACGAACCGGAGGTTGAAGTACCGTCGGCCCAACAGTTGGTTCGTCGGTGTCGACCGCTCTGGAACCAAGCAAACAACGCCATCCGATGCTCCAACACCCGTTACATCCTCCAACATTGCTGTCGACACCCTCCTTGACGACTATTCCAGATAGGTGACAAGGTATGGCTATCTACCAAGAACCTTCACCTACGAACAGAATCACGGAAGCTCTCCTCCAGATTCATCGGTCCATACCGCATCACCCTCCGGATTAACCCTGTCACCTACAGGCTCCAGCTGCCTGCGGCGCTCCGGATCCACCCGGTATTCCATATATCCCAACTCAAACCCTTCACCACTTCCCCTATGGTTCCACCCACCCACCCTGCTCCCCCTCCCCGAATCATTGAGGGCGGTCCCGCTTATACCGTACGTCGGATCCTTGATTCGCGGCCTCATGGCAAAGAGGCGTGCAATACCTAGTTGATTGGGAAGGTTACGGCCCCAAGGAGCGGTCCTGGATTCCGGCACGGTTCATTCTCGACCCCCAGCTAATCCGGGACTACCGTCTTTGGGTATCCTCCACCCCAGGACCGTCGGGTGCCGGTCCTGGACAGGGGGGTACTGTCATGCGCACTCCTAACACGACCGGCACTAGGACCTGGAAGTAGTACGGTCGTTATTCAGGAAGCATAAAAGGAGACAAGATGGCTCCACACATTCCTCAGTCATTGAGTTGCCCATGCTATCGCCGACGCTCTGTCCGTCTAATCGTGAGTACTCACTTTCTTGGGTTTTGCTTTCGATTGAGTGTGTGTTATTAGAACGCGGGTTTATTTGTATAAGCTCTTGCTCTCGTTCCGAGAGAGTTCTAAAAATAAACAGTGTGGTTATCCTGCCTACTCGCGCTACTTCCGCGTTTGGGTTTACCATCTACGCTACAGGGCTAACTGCTAGTCTTCTGGTCCGTCTCCGTTTGTTTGTGACAACATGCCCAAAATGTTGACATTGAGATTCATAGAACTGTAACAACATGTCACTTTACGTAAGTTTACTGTTACAAAAACAAACAAACAAAAAAAACACTAGATATTGTCTCTTCGCCTAGCTGGATTTGGCCAGAGAATTTCATCAACATCGCAGGCAAGACACCTTGGAAAGAAACGTCTTGAATGACAAATCCATCCTTGTATTGCTGCTACCTCTATCTGGTCACAGGCCTTCTCCATGGCTTGGATGAGGGGTACCTCAGCCTGGAGACGGAGATCGTATACTATCCACCGCCATGCTGAGAAAAACTTTTCTGTAGGGGTGAGGAATGGAGAGTATGGTCGGTGAAATGTGGATGTTGCTGAAACCAGTTCTGAACCAGAGCAGAGCGGTGGAAAGACACATTGTCCCAGACAACAATGTATTGCATATGATTTGATTTGCTACTGTTATGTTGTGCAGTTGGTCCAAGAATGTAAGTATGAGTGCTGTGTTGTAAGGGCTTATATGGGCATGGCGGTGTAGGACCCCATTCTGTGTAATGGCTTCACAGAGTGTTATATTTCCCCCACATTGGCCTGGGACATTGACTATAGTCCTGTGGCCAATGACGTTTCTTCCCCTCCTTCGTGTTCTCGTCAGTTTGAACCCAGCCTGATCTATGTAAATGAACTCATGCTGGATCTTCTCTCCATCCATTCGTAAAACTACCTGAAGAACAGTGTCAGGCAAAATTGTGTAGTTCAGTGTAGATCTAGTATACATATTACAGTACAGTAAAAGATTATGAGACAGTATGCAAGATCACACGGCTAAAGTGAATACATACAGTACCTCGGCATAATCATGCAGTCGTTTCACCCTTTTGGGATTGCGCTCGAAAGGCACTCGATAAATTTGCTTCATTTGAATATGTTTTTTTTTTTTAGGATGCATGCCAGTGTTGATATTGAGACCTGATGGATATCGTTGAAACTGTCATGGTTATTGACAATGTTAGCTTGGAGCTGTTTGAGTGTTATAGCATTGTCGGCCAAAACCATGTTTACTATCTCCCTCTCTTGCTGTTCTGTGAACATAGGAGGCCTTCCCTCTTGTCGTTCCTGACCCACAATCCTATGTAGAAACTAGTTTATAGTGCTTAAACACCTGATTGGTGTGTCTACAATTAAGCAAACAAGTGTTTGCACACCTGATGGTTGGACGGTGCGGTAATTTGACAGTCAGTGCTTTGGTACTGCAAGGAAGTGACTTCATGATAGATTTTTGTGTGTAATGTATGTTAAGAGTGTTTAGTGTTTTGCAAATCACTGTGTGTAGAGTTTTGCAACAAGTGTGAGGTTGACAATGTGCTTATAGTTGTGCAGATATGGGCTGATGTTTTGCTTCTTGAGTGTAAGGTTTTGCTAATAGTGTACTACTTTTAATTTTAGTGTGTAAGCAATCCAAAAAAACTGAAAGAGTTAAATATTTAAGCAGAGAAAAATGCTGACAAGCCTGCAGGATATTTTACACTTTATTTGGGAGGGAATTAATATCGCAACATTGTGCCATACTGAACATTTGCTATCCAGGGAATTGTTATAAAACGGTAAGTTCATGGAGAAAGACAGAGAAAAGGAGAATGAATCATATCTGAGTCATGCCATTTAAATGTACTGTAATCATTTTGCACCCACGGCTCACCCATGCCTGCGGGGACCAAAGGCCAGCTGTCCAGTCCAATCTCAAAGAAAAACCAATGCAGCACAAACCACAATAAAAGTCACAATAGACACCAGAACATCCAGAGCATTATAGCAACCAAAATCCTTATTTGCGAACCCTAGAGTTCTTGTGGAGACATGCCTTGAAGGGCCAGAACTACCCTGGGGATACCCGTAAAATACTTTCGTGTTGAAATATTGTGGCTGATCTTTATGTTGATTATGATCCAAAATGGCAACATGTCTTCACTTTCTTTATTTTTTATCTTGAAGTTTGTAAACTGGAAGTGCTCTTAAAGGTACTGTTATCAATCTTCCACTAACAGAGTTAAGATTGGGGGATAAGATATCCAGACTTACTGTACAACAGGACATATGTAGTAATTATTATATATCTGCCCAGAACAACACAGCTGTTTATAAATCACAAAGAGGAGTATGTCTTGTCACAATGATTCTAGTAAAAATGTATTCTACTATTAATTATTATATTTCTTTATTAGTTTATTATTGTACTGTAAACCCTTTATCCTACACTGTCTGGCCAAAAAAAGAAGTTAATTACTTTAAAAAATTGTTAATCAACAGAGAAAATCAATCAATCAATCAATCAATTAATTAATTAATTAATTAATTAATTATTTTTTTTAATATTGTGAAGCTTGCAGTAACAAGCTATTTATTTAACATTTGCAGAAGGAGTCTCCAATTTTAGTTCTTTGTAACAGTTAGTAAGTTTTACATCGAGTGTGTGCTTGAAACTTAATACTATATATCCTTGGTTTCATTCTACTGTAGCTTTGATGAAATTACAATGGAAAAGAGCAATCTCTTCACAGAGTGCCTTCAAACTAGAAATAAAAGAAAACATCTTTTTCAACAGAACGTAATGGAACCATTACCAACATGCGAGTTGAGATAGGATGTACGTACTGTACATGCCTTATCCACTTTAATAGGAACACCAGTACACCTGGACATTTATGCAGCTATCCAAATCGGCCAATTATGTGGCAGCAACACAATGCATAAAATCATGCTGTTACAGGGCAAAAGCTTCAGTTATTGCTCACATCAAACATCAGAGTTAGCAAAAAAGAGATCTGTCTGACTTTTACTGTGGCCTGAATTTTGGTATCAAATGGGCTGTTTGAGTATTTCAGAAACTGCTACTTACATTGGAATTTAGAAGAAAGTCACGCAGTCTCTAGAGTTCCCAAAGAATGGTGGAAAAAAACACCCTGTTGATAAGAGAGAGAGATTAGAGGAGAATGATCAGACTCCTCTGAGCTAACAGGAAATCTATAGTAACTCCACTAATCACTGTTTATAGCTGTGGTGAGCATCTCAAAACGGACTGCACATTACATGTTGAGGTGGATGGGCTGGAACAGACGAAAACCACATTGGGATCCACTTCTGATAGACAGGAAAATAAAGCTGACACTATCACAGGCACAGACTTACCCAAACTTTTCTAAACTTAAACATTCCAGTTTTGGTGAGGCTACTGTATGTCTTTGTCAGTGCCAGCTTTAAACAACAACAAAGACTTAACACTGAATTTTTACCACAGGTGGCTCAGTGGGATAGTTGTTAGCACCCTAGTATACTGTAGTGGTTAAAACTGTGTCCTCGCATATTTCTACTGAAGGCTATAAAGATTTAGCAAAATTTTGGTCTATAAAATTCTTGTTTATAAAACTGCCGTATAAAAGCAAATATTGTACTTTATATTCAGCTGATATTGCCTAATTGGCCCGTGTGATTTGGGGCTTTGTAGCGAAGTACAGTGAAAACTCCATTAGACAGTCAGAACACAGAACACTGCTATATAAATTCAAAATCATTCCTCACAAAGTCTCTTAACAAAGAGTTAAACTGCATCCATAACTGGTAGGATTTCCATTCTATCTCCCACACTGTTGTTTGTTTATTTGTGCTGGCTTGTAGTACAAGCAGAAATATTAATAAGGATCCATATAAGCACAATTTAATTAAGAGCTGTCTCGCTACCATTTGTGAGGAGGAGACAGTGTTGATTAATTAAGCCATATGTTCACAGTCATAGTCCTGGGATTGAAATGTACCCTGAACATTGTTGTGTTTCTCGCCTTTAACTTACCTGGCAAAGTTCATAGAAGGATGTGATGATAAGCTGAGAAATTAAATTAGCTGTGAATCATGAAATGTTCTTGGCTGAGGTGGTTGGATATGTAGTATTCTGAATTTCATGCCATTTGAGTTCATGGGTTGTCATATTTAAATCTTTTTAAGAACTGTCAAATTTTGCAAACAGTGCTGTAGTAATTTATCTTATTATGGGACTTATCAAATTATACTACCTGTTATACGCACACAGAAGTAGAAACATTCATTTGTTCATTCTTTTGTTTGTCCATTCATTTGTTCATGCTATTGTTTGCCCATTCATTTGTTCATGCTATTGTTTGCCCATTTATTTGTTCAAAAGTGCTTTATTTTGGCCAGGGGTGTGATGGATCCTGTGCCTGTTCCAGAAACACTGTTTGGGTGCCAGTCTATCGCAAATCATTACATACACATTACCACACACTCATTTACACCTTGTGGGTTATTTAGAGTCGCTAGGCTTATTACTGCAATTAACCTTTCAGAAAGTTGTGATTACTTCACAGGAGCTTACATTTTAATAATTCCTTTCATAGTGATTTTATGAATTGTTTATAATTAAATAGCCAATAATACTGGGAATTTTAAAAAAAAATTATGTGAAAAAGAAAAGCCATTGACTATTATGTTATCAAACTTGGACAATATTAATTTATTCATTCATTCATAATCTACACCACTTATCCTGTATAGGGTCACAATGGGCAAGGAACCTATACCAGGGAAACATCCTGGACAGGGTACCAATCCATCGCACAAACACACACACACACACACACACACACACACACACACACACACACACACACACACACACACACACACACACACACACACACACACACACACACACACACACACACACACACACACACACACACACACACAAACTGTGGTCTGTGGGAGAAAACTGCAGTACCCAGAAGAAACCCACCAACATCATGGAAGTACAGACAGTCACATTCCATTTATCCCCTATGGAAGAAGGACCTTTTTAGTTGACATCAGTAAACAATCCAGCTACTGTGTAGTGTATAATGCATAAACATATAGTACAGTATACTGCGGTTGATTTAACACCCCAAGTGTTTATATATGACCTAATGGTCACGAATGTACTCTGAAAGTGTTAAATCAACACTCTGGGTGTTAATTCAAGACTAAGGATTTTGCTGTGTATAGGAACAGAAGGCAATAGTGACAAGCTTGCCATTAAGTCAAACAAACAAAGTCCCTAAAACCAGTTGACACAACTGAGATTACACAAAGTATTTGTCTTTTACGCAGCACTTAATTTTGTTGTAAACTGTGCAGTGTTCATTTAGAATCCCTCTATCTATCTATTTATCTATCTATCTATCTGTCTGTCTGTCTGTCTGGCTGGCTGGCTGGCTGGCTGGCTGGCTGGCTGGCTGGCTGGCTCAATTCCCATCTTTGTGTGAATGGACTTTGCATGTTCTTGGTGTTCATGTGCTTGATGGGTTTCCAATGATGTGTGTCAATGAGTGTGTGCCCTGTGATGGATTGGTACTCTGTCCTGGGTGTACCGCGTCAGGCACTTGTAAGTCTCTTGGGATACGCCCAGATACAGAATAAAGTGGTATAGACGATGATGAGTGATTGAGATGATTTTCTTTTATGAATGATTGAGATTCTTTTATTCTTTTACTGTTTATAAACTGTGCTGTACTATTTTAATACCATATGACATGTAGTATATAGTATATGTTTTAGTCAAATAGAACTTGAGCAAGTCCGAGCTGAATTTCAATGTCCAAAAAAAAAAAGCAGATGAACAGAAGTCAATATTTTTTATAAAGATTCTAATACACTTTGCAACAAAAGGACACAAAGCAGATAAATGAATATTTCAGACATGGAAGTACCAGAAACGGTGAGCAGATTCCTGAGCCAGGGTCTTGCGGAATCACAATTGATACAGAGTGTACCACTAGTGGCCAACAGTAGTACTACAACACTGTCACAATAGAAAAGGAAACGATCCTTCGACGATTTATTGTGAGTGTTAATGTGTTAATTTTCCCAGCCATAATATATGTACAAGAAAGATCTTGTATGCAATTGGACCTTTTTTAGACTCAGTGTAATGACATATTCTAGCAACTCCACCTATGCATTTATAAGCTCTGAAGTGTGTAATATTTTTTCTTAATACAGAGGTTTTAGTACCACTAATAAAATGAGAAATAGGTGTTACTGTGGCTCATGTGCAAGATTTTGTTTTCAACACAATCAGCTTTAATTTGAATAGTTCTCTCATAAAGCATTTAAAACCTCAGTTACAACCCCACGAACGAGCAATTAGCTCGTAATTTGTATTGACGACATGAAAAATGTAGATTGTTCTCTATGCCCTCTTCATTCAGTAATGCAACACTCTGAGGTGCCATGCTTGGCTTCCCAATGTCAATATTTCTAGATCCTAATTGGTCACGTTTTCCATTTGTGTTTGTGTGTGAGTGTGTGTGTGTGTTTTACAATTTCATTACGCTAATTTTATTCGCAGTTAGCGTACCATTGCAGCTGTTACTGTGCAGACTGTTAAGCACCAATACTGCGTAATGAACAAACACAGGTAGGAAAAGCAACACAGCTTGAGGTGTAAATCAATACCAGCCAATTAAAGCTTACAGTTGGAATGAAAACTTAATACAAAGAAAGCATCCACCTGCAGTCATAGTTTGTCATCAGAATTTACAGCTATGTGCATGTTGCTAAATGCCTGGAGAGGCATGTTCCTGTCAAATGCAGAGTAACCGATGATGGGACAATAGGGAAAGTCGGCTTTTCAAAGAGAGCAGAAAGCAAAATCTGGAGTCTAACATGTAATTATAGTTATAGCACTTATATCCAAGGCCAGCATAGACCCCTTAAACACTGCCTATATTCACAATGGAAATCTGTTCAGAGAGGGGGGCGGGCGGGGGGGGGTGGGGGTGGGGTGTGTGTGTGTGTGTGTGTGTGTGGGCGGGGGGTGTGGGGGGGGGTACTAAAATGTGTTTCTACTCTCCAGCAAAAATTATTAAAAAAAAAAAAAAAATCAGTGTTTCATTACTTCCTCTCAAAGTTTTTTTTTTTTTTTTGTGGTCATAATCTGATACACTGATTGCATTATGACACACACCACATTCACAGGAATTCGTTATTTCCCTCTGCTTAGTTATGCTAATACTATACAAAAAATGCTGACTGTCAATCTGTAGCTTCGAGTCGTCATGTGTTTTTCTTTAGCAGGAGCACAGCGGAAATTAAACCATTAATTTTCTGCCTCTTTGAGGAAGGGGAAAAAGCTGATTTCCTCCATCAGGCCTGAACTTGCTGGATAGGGGATAAATTAACAACGTGCTCAACATGTAGAATATGCTATGAGCCTACGTTAATGGGGAGTACGGGGTTACAGTGCTGTGAAATTGGGCCGACATCTCTGCTTTTGTACAAATGAGCCTGCTCTTGGCTCCTGAACACTGTGAAAAAAGAGCTTGTGCTAGAGTCTGTCCTGCTCCACTTACACAAAAGTACATGGCCTTTATTTAAACTGTATTTCTCCTTTTTTGGGGGGAGCAAGTTACATTCTTTGTCTCAATTAGGTACACGTTGCTAGTACTGGGTTGAACCGTTTTGCTTTCAGAACTGCCTTCATCCTTCATGGCATAGTTCAACAAAGCGCTGGAAACATTCTGTGTCAAAGATTCCTTAGATTGTGGTCCCTATTGACATAATAGCGTCACACATTTGCTCCATGATGCGATTCCCCCACTCCACCACATCCCTAGGGTGCTCTATTGGATTGAGATCTGGTGACTGTGGAGGACATTTGAGTACAGTGAAGTTATTGTCATATTTCAGAAACCAGTTTGAGATTATTTTAGCTTTGTGACATGGCATATTATCCTGCCATAAAGGGTGGACTTGGTCAGCAACAATACTTAACAATACAAGGCTGTGTCATTTAAACAATGCTCAATTGGTATCTAAGGGGCTTCAAGTGTGCCAATAAAATCTCCCCACGCATTACACCACTTACTGTACCAGCAACCTGCGGCACTGACACAAGGCATGATGGACCCATGCGTTCTTGTTCTTTACTGTATGTCAAATTCTGGCCCTACCATCCAGATGAGAACCCATGAGAACATGCAATATCTTTTCAATATTTTCCCCAATATCTTCTGTTGTCAAATTTAGGTGAGTTTGTGTGAACTGTATCTTCAGTTTCCTGTTCGTAGCTGATCAGAGTGGCACCTGGTGTTGTCTTCTGCTCCTGTAGCCCATCAGCCTAAAGGTTATTTGTGGTGTGCATTTGAAGATGCTCTTCAGCATCCCTTGCTTGTTATTTGAGTTACTGTTGCCTTTTTATCAGCTTGAACCAGTTTCGCCATTTTCCTCTGAAATCAACATGGCATTTTTGCTCAGAAAACTGCCACTCATTAGATATTTCTCTCTCTTTTTCAGACCATTCTCTCTAAACCATCTAGATGGTTGTGTGTGAAAATTCCAGAAGATTCCATTTCCAAATTTCAGCAGTTCCATTCTGTCTGGCACCAACAACCATGCAATATTCAGAGTCACTTAAATAACCTTTCTACCCCATTTGGAATTTAGCAGATCATCTTGACTATGTCTACATGCATAAATCCATTGACCTGCTACAGTCAATAGCATGTGATTGACTGATTAGATATTTTTTAAAATAATGAGCGGTTGAACTTGTTTAAATAATGATGTATCTGGTAAGTTTTTTGGAATGCACACCAAGATAAATCATATCAAAACTTAATTCTCCTTTATTGTGATATAACCAGCAAACATTAAGTTAATAATAAAAATACATGTTTCCGGAGGTGAGGAAAGGAAAAAGAGAAATAAATAATAAAACAGGAGGCATAAATGTGCACACCACCTTATAATCAAGCAAGTATATAACTGTGCTCAGAATCAACCATTCACATTCAAACCTATGTACAAAACTAATTACCATAGCCCAGTCAGCAATCAAGTGATTCTGATTAACCCCAGATGAAACCAACTGTTCCTGTAGGACTTTCTGGGCATCTTCTTTACTTCATCTGATTCCTGATGCTACAACCACAAAAAGCTTATTAAGTAAAGTACTGTGCAAAGGTCTTACCATATTATTTGTAGTACAAATCTCCCTACAAAGATACACTAAAATTAATGACTAAATAACATTACAGAAGAATATTTGCATGCCTACAAAGAAAGCGACAAATTACATGACAGACCAGTTTTCAATAATGTAGACTCCTGGGTTTTGCATGAAAATAGAAAGGAGCGAGTTTGACAAAGTTATTCGTACTACAGATAATAGGGCGCCTAAGACTTTTGCACAGTACTGTATATACAGTATCAATTTTGTTAAGTATATACAGTTATCATATAGGTATACCATCGAACATTGTAAACATTATCGTGAAAAGAAAATGGGCAACCACAGTGGCATTACCATAAACAGAATGTCTGTATTATCAGGAGGTCCAGGAATATCTAGCAAATACTGCTAATGCTGCATTTGGCAACAGTCTCACAGATTCTTCATATCTGGACTATGAGGCATCATCTCCTAAAGTACAACTATGTAAATCATTTTTATATGGTTTACATTTCATATTATAATCATAATTGCATGTTATTTAACATTGTAATTTTCTTTGTTAACTTTATGCTTCCTCTTAGCCTTTGAGTGATTGCTTTGAGCACTTTAGGTTTTTTGCCAGAAATAAAGGGTGTGCACTAACTGTAAATGCAGGGTGAACAATGCTGAAACAGTCGGTTCTGGAGAAACACTGAGGATCTGTGAAATGCCTGGAATCTGAAGTATGGTATGCCTATATCTCTCTCAATTCACATGGATTTAGCACTTTTTTTTACTTGGAAAATTCAAGTTTTGCTTTTTGAAACTTTCTGGATTCTTTTATTATTATTATTATTATTATTATTATTATTATTATTATTATTACAATCTGCAGTTGGGTGAATCCGTGTCTTCCAAAGAACACCATACCCACAGCAAATGATGACAACATCATACTATAGCGGCTGTGGCTCTAGTCAAGATAGACAGAATAATGGATTGCTCTATATACCAATGTATTTTCACACAAAACCTGCAGGCCTTTGTTAGACAATTGAAAATAAAAAAATAAAAATCACCTTCCAGCACAATAATGAAACAAACCACTAAGGCTTCAAAAGAAGAAAAAAAGAACAATGTTTTGAAATGTTTCAAAGCTCAGATCTAAATTCAATTGACAACCTAACATGGAGTGGGCTGAGTGCAAAAGATCGCTAGGAGATTTAACCTGGTTTCGTTTTTTACATCTCAAAAACCTTTTATTTCAAAAGAAATGTGTAAAAGTCTGGTTTAGTTCATTGTTGCGGGTTTATAGAAATCCAGATATAGATTTAGATCCCTAATGAGCAAACCTAATCAGAGACAAAAATGGTATTGAAATTCCCCAAGATATCCTCTTCTGACTGACACCAGAAAGTGGAACTATTACTCATTACTCTCCACAACTTTACACTATATTATTATCAGTGTCGTCCAATATGTTGAAAATTGTTGGAAGAGTATACAAGGCACTTAAAGTTCATTTGCCTTAACCATACAGTAATTGTACCTTTTCCATTCATCTAAATTCTTATAAATTGTCAATTATCCGTCAGGATTTTGTTTGAAAAATAAATGGTAGGTTGAGTAGGTAGATGTTGATGGATAATGTATTGTACTACTACTACTGTCATACTACATGTTCGACTGACATACTACAACACTGCTGCCTACTAGCAATCCTGAGTTCCTCACTGCTTAGCTCCATCCTTAGACAAAAATCTTCTTAGTTGAAACTTTTGTGGAAGGATGGATTCCTTGAACTGTAGTATACTGTATAATTAAATTGAGGCATTTTCCCCTCTAGCATCGTGAACTCTACTAGCCTTAATCACAGCAATTGGGATCACAAGACCTTGGCCATGAATCTCTGTGGAGAATTTTGCCAGATTTCCTCTTTCATGCATAATGAATCTTCTCTCTTAACCGAAAGCCATAAACATCCCTTTCAATTCTCCATCTGTACTTCCCTCAAGGACTGGATGGCGATGATAACATTTAGGGTAAGAGAACCTTCAGAACCGCATTGAGCCCCTGCAGAGTAGAATAATCAAATCTCTAATTCCAGTAAATCCCACAATATTTATAATAGTGTCTCTTTTTTTGGCAATAAATACATAAATAAATAAATAAATAAATAAATAAATGTAATGCAAGCTTGTTCAACTTCTGTACGGGTGATGTAACGGAAAAGCAATGCCATCGATTGGTAGCACCTTAGGATCCTTTTCACACACATCAAATATGGTGTTGGATTAGACAGTGAGTGTTTATTGATCTGACTTTAACTGCTTGCAAACATTCGATTGTTCTTTAAATGTTTTAACCTGGTCTGTAAATATGCTCTTGTTTCTGTATTTTTGGTAAAATATATGCAGTAAACGTCTCGTTACTGGGGCTGGTATAGATAGTCCCTAATCCAGACAGTTAAGGGGCTGATGTTTACAAGTCCGTTGATACGCTAACGGTCACTACTATGGGATTTTATTAAATATCGTGTCAGTATAGCTTTTGCAAGCCATCTGACACGAATATGACTAATGATGAATATGATTCACCACACTCATCAGGTCATCTAGCTGATTCATACAGAAAGAAATAGCAAAAAGTATATCGTGAATAGAATTTTTATTTTTTTTTAGAAATCCTATGAGGTAAGCTAAATAAGTTAAATAAATAAACAATTAATAATAATAATAATAATAATAATAATAATTCCTACTTTTCCACCTATATTCTTCACCAGGAATGGATCTTTGTATTTGAAACTTATGTTTGCTAACAGGACACCTGGCAGACCATAAAGTATTAGTTGTTGAGCCTGGAAAGAAAATCAATGATCTAAAAAAAAAATAAATAAATGCCGTGCTATGGTGAACATGAGGGTTTGAATGAAGGATGCCAGTGGCTCTTGAAGTCCAATATTGCATGTACACAAGCCGCAACATAACCGATGTCTCCAAACAAAGGCGAATCAATATGGAAGTGACCCTGTGCAATGAGCAAGATGAAGCCACATGTCTTTTTGGCACTAGCCTCCCCTCCTTTTTCTTGTTCTTCCGTTCTCTTTTCATTCTCGTCTCTCTGGTGCTGGAACAGCAGGAGGTTAGTAGAAACCCTCAGGCTGCTTTATACATTTTACAGATAATAATAAAAAAATAAAAAAATAAAAAAACATGGATTACTGAGACCTTAAATAAATAATTGGATTCCCCACCACTGGAAGATGGAGTTAGAATTCAAATGGGCCAATTCCCTCTCCCCTTAGGGACGGAATGGAACTCATCTGATACGCTACTACAATGGCATGGATTTGAAAAGCAAATCTATTTAAATTAACAATTCAAGTAAGTCACAAAGTAGCTATAGCACCTTACTTATAGATACCTAAAGGAAAGCATGCATACTTTGACTTTTATTTCTGATACTTTAAATTTTTTAATGCTTTTTTCAAATCAAAAAGGAACTGAGTATTGCTAATATCCGGATTTTTCTGTAAGAACTATTGAAGGCTAAGCTTGTTTTGTCTATGGAAATGAAGCCAATCTTAGTTTACTTAATTGATCAATTAAAGGAAACCTTTTCTCAAAAATATGGTAATACTAAACAAAACAAAACAACAAAACAAGAAAGAACATTTCGTCGTAATCAGGCAATTTGAATATATATATATAGTATATAGATAGTATCCAATGTTAAGTGGTTTCATTATTGCAATGGAGTTAAAAAAATAAGCTGTGGCCATTTCCTTTGTTTACTCTGGGTCTGCTAGGCATGGCACAAAACATGGCCTTTTTCTTTCTTTCCTTCTTTTTTCTTTATTTTTATTTTTTGGAAGCAACTGCGGTTGCGAGGACTGTTCAAGTCATAGAAGGTGGTGCAATCATCAAAGTCACACAGAGGTTGGATGCGTCAACAAATGTCATGTTCCAATTATGGACACCATTCAGTCCCCAAGGAGACCTAGTCAAGGCAAACATCGAGTCACAACACCTCAAGGAGACTGGTACCTTAAGCTGCACAATCACAAGTTCACTGCTCAAGACTTATAAAGGTGATTTTTATTGATGAATAACATAAAAAAAATCTGAGCAGACTGTAAGAAAGAATGTTTAAGGAACAGAATTTTCCTGTCGAGGTGTACAGTTTTCTCTAATTTTTCACTGGAGAGCTGTATTGGTTATGGATGAAGGCAGATTCATTTTTTCTACATGTAATACTGGGGAATGTTATGCAGCCTGTAGCATCATGGTGGGTATCTCAGGAAGAGGACATGTACAGTATGTGTGTCGCTAGAGAAAACATGGATGCACTGATGCAGAGGGATGCAACTCTTTTTAAGACCATTTTGTGGGTGAGAATTTCATTCATTATGCATGACAGTGCTCGTCCTTGCACTGCCAGGCTCATGTCTGCTTTACCTGGCACAGGAAGGAAGTCAGGTGATGAACTGGTCATTAAGGTCACCTGACTTGTACTCTGTTAAACATGCAAGCTTGGTGTATGCACCGCCCTCAATAGGCCCTCAGGTAGAACATGCCTTTATCTGAGAATGGTAGAGTGGTGCAGGGAGTGTGTTTGGGCATGGAGAGGTCACACACATTACTAAGTGATAGTTCATTGCTTTAAAAAAAAACAATTCTTCAGATTGTAATGTTTTGATTAATGCCAATTAATTACATTTACGGTTTGAATGTGATCTTATTGTTAACTTCAGTAAAAACGAAATGGCATTTGATATTACTGCTTAGGGGTCAGCAAAAGCGCGGGAGGGACAAATTGCATTTTTTTCTGGGAAAATAACATAAAATGCCCCATCATTATTGATCATACGCATAAGTGTAGTGCATCATTTGAATCTGTAAAGGGTCTACATTTCTATATGTACACTAATAAAATCAACAAAACATTGTGCTTAAAGCTTAAAGTGTGAATTACTGCAGCCGAGAAGGATAATCCATCAAGCTGTTATGATGAGTAAGTTTGTGTAAGTAGGTGTTACTTTTTGTGCAGTGATATTTGTAATATGTACAGTAATAACCTATTACAGTCTGAATTCATTGGATAGTGCTGCATTTTACTTATTCCTGTGTGAAGAACAAACTCATATAAAGAAAAGTGCTTCTTTTCTCTGTTGCACATACAGTGACTTCCATGCTAACAAAGAGAAAGAACTGGACTCTGAAATCTATAAGATGACTAGACTGGAAGCCTGGAAATCTGTTTAAGCAGCGTAAACAGATAAGAATGTGAGGGTGCTGGACAATATAAAGCCCTAACGTGCTGGTATTACGGATAAAGTAGGAAACTGCTAACCAAAGTTTTTAAATAATTAAATTAAAAAAGAAAACTTTTTCCGCCATTGAAGATCACATAATAAATATTAATATTAATGTATAAGACACTCAGGGTGAATTTTTCCAACAACAACAACAACAATACACTTTTAGCCATCAGTACAGTGCGATGAAGAATGTTCTTATTATGGATCAACAACTACAAAGATCAGGTGGATGTAATCACTGTGTAAGCCAAAATGCTGCACAGACTTGAGGTTGGCAGGCATTTCCACTGATTCAGATTTATTCAAGTGGAAAATTAAACAAAGATGGTCTGGGCTGCCGTTTGCAGATGCCATCAGGCAACATTTTGCCTTTCTCAAGGAGAGAGAGAATCACATTTTCATTTACCCGCTTGACATTTTCCATTAAACTCCACTTTTTTCCCCGTGCGGACTACATTTTAGTGTATTCACTATAGACTCTTTTACTCTGTTTTCTGTCTATTTATTAGAAAATTAAAATTCTCTTTGAAGTTCTTTCTCATTCCTTATAATGGCTATACTTCCTATAGTTTGCTCGATGTCTATAAAAGCTATCAATTTATCTCCCTGGACTTATATAGAACATATAGAGATATACATATACTGTATAGGACATATAGTGAATAGCTCTTTGATGTAGTAGTGGACAAATGTGCTTAGCACAGTGGACAGATCTAGTGGCTCTAGATAGGTGGCATGGCACACACAAAGGGTGCTAGTTGGCATTCAAGAATAGCATAATAATCTTAGGTATGATATGCCACATTTTGGAGTCATGTTGGAGTTAAAGCAGCAGTGTTGCTGGTTAGGTGAATTTACAGTTTATTACTCATTGGTGATATTTTTAAAACATTTATTTGTATTATTTTTTAGATTTATTATTTGGTAGTACCATAGACTGTATAAAAGGAACTGGACAAACCCTCTGTGACATCACCCATTTGTTTTCAAAGAGCGGATTTGTACATCTGTGGAAGCTCTGGTCATCACCATCTTAGCAGGAGCTGACTCCATATAAACCTAGAGTTTATGAATAAATGGCAAATAGTTGGAACAAATGCAGTCTGGATGTTGTTTGGAACCTGCCTCCCAAACTTGGTTACCCATTAACTAGTCAGCTTAGCTTTAGCTTAGATGAAATGCTATGGTGACAAATGTTAATTTATATGTTAATTCATTGATTTCTGTGTGACGCCTACATTTCTTTCCAGTTAGCTAAAGTGATGCATAGCAGACAGCTAGCATGCAATGCATCTGTCACTCAAATTGATCACACCCCTAATTATGCATAACTCTAGCTATGAAATCTAGCTATGGAAAACCATATAAAAATATTTTTTTTCCTGTAAAGGTGTTTATTTCTGCTGTAATGTTGGGCATTTTAAAATGGAAGTCTATGGGAATTGACTTGCTTTTGGAGTCTGAGAAACTGCATGTTTTGGCATTTCTGCATTGGCTTCGTTTTTCAGAACCCTTGGTTTGGACATAAGAATTAAGTTAGGGATAGATAGACAGGACATATAGAGTAACATTTTTTAAAGTAAAATAATAATAATAATAATAATAATAATAATAATACCAATAATTTAAATGGTATAAATCATCATTCCCACATTGCATGATGAATATATATGCTTCTTTTATCTGGGCTGAGGACTGTGTATTTTAACTTTCTGAGTTCTTGAGTTCTGTGAAGTCATTCAACTGTAATGCCACTATTAAAAAAAGTTAAATGAAAATAAACAAAAGTGTAGTGTTAACTGCATATGTCATATTGGATATATACGGTATATTTACCATAACAGATGATTGATCATAGAGATCAAAATGAAGTCAGAATGATGAGGTCAAATGATTTAAGCTTTTCGAGGGAAGCACTCATCAGGACTAAGCACAACCACAGACACATGTTTCTATTTATACATGACAGGTGTTTCATATTTCAACTAGTAATTATGTGCTAAAGAGACTTTAGGGCTAGACAGATGTATCTGACGGCAAAGCATACAACAGCTTCAATGTTGTAGGCTATAAAAAGATGTGCTACATTTAAGGTGTGAAAGGTTGTCTTGTCTGGTCTGATGTTACAGGATGATGAAAAGAAGGGAGCTCTCTGTCAGTGGCTTCTGTTTAAACACTGAGCTGACTTCCAGTACTGTAAACAACATGGTCACGGCTGGTCAGGTTATCTATAATTAACCTGTCATTTTATGGGTTAGTTTCAGGGTCTTGGTTGTCATGTAACTGAAATGGGTTTTCTCAACACTTGGAAAATATGGATTTTGAACAGAGTTGATCACTGGGATGTTTGCAGGAATGAGAAATGTCATTACACTGCACTGTGTAAAAACAGGGTTGCCAGCCAAGAACTTATCTAATTGCAAATTATTTCTGAACTACTGTAATTATAACAGTAAAATATTCCATAGTGTGGAGTTATTACTAAGCCCATGCAATATTGGTTTCAGTTTGGACAAGTCCTAATTCATGTTTTGGGGTGTAAAATACTTTATTATTATTATTATTATTACTACTACTACTACTACTACTACTAATAATAATAATAATAATGATACTACTAATAATAATCTATATTAATAAAATTATTTATTCTTTTCATTAACAGTACAGCATGTAAAAGGCATGCAGGAAATCCTAATGTGTATTTTATTGTATCTTAATTATTTGTGTGTATTATGTATGGATAATAGATAGTTGGATAATACATTAATTGTCTAATTAAGGAATAAAATTTACCATGACTTACAGTGAGCTGATTGCTGTAATATTATATATTCAGATAGGGTAGATCAAGTGTTTTTTTGAGCTACCAAATAATACGATGGAAACCATATTATTAAAAAAAAATGGCAGTCATGTATTGTTATTATTATTATTATTATTATTATTATTATTATTATTATTTGTGAAGAAATTCAGTATACTCTAAACAGTTTTGACTTTCAATAGATGTTTATTTCAGTCCTTGCAAACTTCTCATTTATATATCATGTATATTACTCTGTTTTTATTTTTGTGTTTTAAATATAAAAAATTTTCCAAAAACAAATTTTAACATTACATTTTTTTTTACAGAACAAATGCATTTGTGTGCAAAAATTACTCACCCACTCATCGTCTATACCACTTTATCCTGTACTTAGGGGGGGCCTGGAGCCTATCCCGGGAGGCTTAGGGCATAAGGCGGGGTACACCCTGGACAGGGTGCCAATCCATCGCAGTGTGCAAATATTATTTGTTTCTTATTTGGAATAATTTTAATTATGGTAAATATTCCAATTACTTTTTTAAAAGTCTGAATACATTTGATGATTTGTGAATGTTGTCCTCAAGGTCTTCCTCATACTGTATGGTTGAAGCCCATGCAACGGTGTAGATCACAGAGGGTGATCTACTGATGGTGGGTGCAATTAGCCAACTGGCAAAACTACTGCAGAGGAAAGGATTTATAACACCTGTACCTCTGTCTTTTCTTTCTTTCACTCTTGATAAAGAAAGCCTGGAAACAGTAGGTGCTCTCTTGGAGAGGATGGATTTGTGTAATGGAGCAGAGGTTCATGTGCATTATTGAGTCTGGGAGCAATCATGTGTTACATATTTCAGTGTGTACAAGTCATTATAGTATGAAGATGTGTGTGTGTGTGTGTGTGTGTGTGTGTGTGTGTGTGTGTGTGTGTGTGTGTGTGTATGCGTGCAGTGATGCCACTTTTTATAGCATGTAAGTGAAGCCTCTCCTCTCCTGCTACTCAGAAAATGAGGGGTTGAGGACAATAATGGAAGGTACACAGCATGGACAGCCAGGAACTGAGAGATTTCTCTCACTTTATGATAAGATAGAGATGGACCACTTTTTCACTCTTGCTTCCCAGGGCATTCTCTCTACGGGTTGCTGCTCCTTCTATCCTTCTGAAGTGTGTGAGTCTTTGCTATGAACTTCCACAACAGATGTCCAACTACATGTTCAAAAAAGAAGGGTGTTCATGTGTCCTGTAAAATTTTGTTAGCCATTATTTATTTAACATAAATGAAGCTGAAAAGAAAAAAAAAAAGACATGTGGGTAATACTAGGTACCCGCCAATGACTCAATAGCTTGTAGAGCCACCTTTAGCAGCAACAAATTTAATTAATAATGTCCTGTATGACATTATCAGTCTCTCACATTGTTTTAAATTTCACAAGTTTTGGCCATTCGCTCATGCACAGCTCTGTTATGGTGCCACCACATGTTTCAAATGAGTTGAGGTCTGGATTTTGATTAGATCATTCCAAAATCCTGATTATTTTATTTTCAGCCATTCTGATGTAGATTTACTGGTGTGCTTCAGATCATTGTACTGCTGAATGACAGTCTTGGCTGTTGGACAGATAATCGCACAGCTGCCTGTGGAATACTTTGCTATGCCCAGGTCCTGCGGCTGCAGAAAACAAGCCCAAATCATCACCCCTTCACCACTGTGCTTGACAGTGGGTATGAGGTGTTTCTGCTGAAATGCTGTTTGGTTTTCACCAAATTTGGCACTGGACATAAAGGCCAAACTAATTCATTGTGGTCTCATCTGTAACAGAGCACTATATTCCAGAAGCCTTGTGGTATGTTTAGATGCAGGTTGGTTGACAGTGGAGTGATTGGTCGCTTTACATCTCAGGGACCCTCATGTCTGTATTTCCCTTTTAGTTATGCTGTCAAAGTTAGTCCTGCCGGAGTCTCCGCTTGCAGTCTACACTAAATATACATTCACCTTACACATTATGTGACTGTGACCATAGCTAACTATTATCTCTCCTTCTCTTCTCCTCTTCTCTTCTCTCGCTTTCCCTCTCTCTTTCCATCTCCCTGTTTCTCTGTCTACGTCATTCCTGAGCTGCCAGTGATCCAGACCCCCTCTGCCATCTGGACCTGTCTGACTTATCCTGGTGTCCCGCTTATGGTTGAAGGTCTTGTCACATGGATGCCCTGTGTGGTCTGTCTGGGAGGCGTGTGTAGACTGGGGTCGGTTCCACTTTAACATGAAAACGGGCCTGTTTTCAGAGAATTTGTGACTGCGGTCTCTCCATAGTTCAGGACGGGAATTTCCTACATTCTACCTGAACCTCGAAACTGGACTCCATTTTAACTTAAAGACATTAACTGCTCCAGCTGCCTAACACACAAAATGACTGCAGATCAATCCCTGCTATCCATTATCACCCAAATGAGGATGGGTTCCCTGTTGAGTCTGGTTTCTCACAAGGTTTCTTCCCTGCCACTGTCACTCTCGGCTTGCTCATCATTTTAATTCATACACATTCACGTTTCATACTACCTTCCATAATTTTGATCGTGTAAAGCTGCTTTGCAAGAATGACAATTGACAATTGTACAAATACAAGTGAATTGAACTGAATTGAATTGAAGTTTTGCAAACCTCAGTCATGATTTTTTTTCTTCTGGCAACCCTTTCAAGCAAATTGTACTTGTTCAGTCTTCTTCTAATTGTGCTTTCATTTAACATGCTTTATTATTTAACATCCTCTATTGTCTGAGATGTAGCTCTGAGTTTTTTTCCTTTGTAATTCTCTGAACTTCGCTTGGACATTGGGATGAATATGCTCCGATGCCCGCTCCTGGGAAGATTTTGAACTGTCTTGAATGCTTTCCATTTGTGACTCCATTTGTAATCTTTCTCACTGTAGAATGTTCAACTTTAAATTGTTTGGACATGGTCTACTGTTAAATATTTTCTTGAGTGATGTGCAGCAACAATTGCTTCTCTAAAACTATTGCTCATGTCTTTATATATTTCTCTAACCACTTAACATCACCATATTGATTATAAACTAGAAAAAAATATTATTAGCTGAACTGTACATTAAAAAAAATAAATTCTATAATATATTTTAATAATAATAATAATTGTGAAAATAAATATTATTATAATATATAAAAATAAACATTATTATGTTTCAGCTGGTTCTAGATGGACACAAACACAGGATGAGGATGAAATCATTAAACTATACAGTAAATAAGCGAATGAATAAGGATAGTATAACAACGCATACAACACACAATGATATGTACAGTACAGTAAAAGTACAGGACGTCAATATCTCACTATACAATAGTTCCTTATTTTACCATATGGATGCTTCATGAAATCAGTAAGCAGCACGAGAGTACTGCCTGGTTCATCTGAATTATTCATATCTTGATCCAAGTAATGCATGGAAGATTTCTCACATTCAATTTTAGTATTAAAAACATGAACTGCAAAATATATCATTAGAATTCAAATTGGAAAGATTTGATGTTACTAAGTTTAAACAAATATCATATCTGTGTGTGTGTGTGTGTGTGTGTGTGTGTGTGTGTGTGTGTGTGTGTGTGTGTGTGTGAGAGAGAGAGAGAGAGAGAGAGAGAGTGGTAAATGATGATAATAATGATCTGACCTGCGTGTCCCCAGGTTACAATATGGATTTGACCAGTTAATCAGAACGCAACCTCACTCAATTGACCCGCAAGTCATGTTTTTTCTTCGAGCTAGAGAAGCTTCAGCTGATATTTGAGGAGTGAGCTGTAAAGCTTATCTTTGTGAGATCATTATAAAATATATGATTCATTGATCTACATGTGAATTTGTAAGTTTTATTTAGCTGGCAGGCTGTTTATCTAAAACACAAGGTTGTGTGATGATCTGACTTCAGTGACTGCAGTGTGGACTCTTCCGTCTTTGGTCAGACAGAGAGTGGCTTCACCCGTGAACCATGCAGTTTTCTCAGATTCAAGGACTTTGAGCTGAGATTTGATGTCAGAACGTGATCCTTGTCCTTTGTCCCTTTATTTCCACTGGAAAATAAACAATTTTACAGTATACAGTATGGCAGAAAACTCAAACATGCAAAAAAACTAACAAATGAAAAAAAGAAAATGAAAAAAAAAAAAAAAACCCCAAAGCCAGAACACAGCTAAACTTAACATGTAGCAGAAAACGTCAGTGTGGTTCACCCACACACAAAATTCCTTGAACAGCACATTTACAGGCACAGGAATGTCTTTCCATGTTCTCTTCTCCTCTCTGCAATCTTCACAAGTCACACAGGTCAATAACAAGCATCCTACAAACCACTGACTTTGATTTGTGTTCAAGTTTCCCCAGCCACAGATATAGTCTATTTCTGTTACAGAAAAGGACTATATTATTGTACTATTAGATATTAGAATTCCCGGCTTCATCATTTTAATATTTTAAACATGCATTTTTGAGAAACCACAAATAATATAATTGTTCACTATCAATTAATAATATCCCAGTACTATTGGTTCTTTACAGTGAGGTCAGTAAGCCAGTTTCTCTTATGTTTTCTGGCCTTTTTTCACAGATTGTTCAATGGGAGAAGCAATATTCCAGGAATTGCATTGGAAGGAAAACAAATGCATATGCAATGAGTATTGACCTCTAGACCAGAAATATCCATCCATCCATCCATCCATTTTCCATCCCACTTATCCTGTGTGGGGGCCACAAGGGGGCCTGGAGCCTATCCCAAGGAACACACAGGGCATTGTACATCTGAGATAGGGTGGCAACCAATTGCACGGCACAAACACATCCACCCCCACACCCGATCCTTCTACGTACACAGAATGTCTATGGAATGGATAAAAAAAAAGGATGTATAAAATATAGGAAATGTAAAAGATGTAAAAGCATTCAATGTTTATTTAATGACGATTAGAGCAAGCATTAATCCAATCAGTGTAATAATAGCTTTAAAGCTCTATACTGTAGGTTCCTGATCAGGATCTCAGAGCTTCAAGCATAAGCAATGCCAAGCCTGTTGGGCCTGTTTCATCTGAAATATCAGGAAGTGAGTCTTGAGGATCTCTCCAATCTTTGCTTTACTCAACATTCTTTCTAGAACAGTGGCTGAGGTCCAGCAGAACATTGAGAAATGGAACATGATGTAGAGTTTCTAAAAGATTTTACTGGACAGGCTCTGGTTTGTGAAATACTCCTCTTTCTAAGCAACACCCTCACACCTCTGCTACCTGGTGTACACACTCTGACTGGCTGGGGATCTGATTGGCTGCTCCTGGTCGAGATATAATCCAGAGATGAGTAGATGGAGACAGATGAGAAGAGATTTGCCAGAAGTAAATACACATAAGCTGACTTTGTCACATCACATAATCTCTCATTTCTCTGGAAATTTTGAGGAAGCCAGCACTCATCCAGATCATCTGCATGAGTGCTGGCTTCCTCAAAATTTCCAGAGATGAAAATGGATCAAAGATGATCTGGATGAATAATAACAAGACCTTGTAGTAGTCACAGTCTATAAATTTAAAAACTATAAAGTTTTCTCATTTCTTGGGGAAAAAAAACATTAAAGCAGATTTATCAGACTGAGATTTTCCTACATCATCATATTCAGCTCTCAAAAAAACAAAAAACAAAAAAAAACGAGTAAAGATGCCCTGATTTCCTTTCCCCCGGTCCCAAATGAACTTCTGCACAGAGATTGTTTTTCCAATTCCAGCAACTCCTTTAGTCAGCATAGTTCTGATGGACTTGTCTTTAAAAAGGTCATTACATTTGGTGGGTGTCTCCTGTGGTCTTGGTCTTGGAGTCTCAATCTGTCTCACCTCATGTTAATTATTGACATGTCCACTCTAACCATCTGTGATGTAGAGAGCTGTGTAGATCTCATTCCAAAGTGCTGACCTTCCATGTGGTGAGATTCCTACATTCATTAATTTATTAAACCTTTTTTCAGGTTGGATTTGGACTCAGAGGGGTGTGTTCTAATGAATAAACTAATAACAAAATTTTGACATCAAATCCATGAGCAAAATATAATATTTAATGTCCTTTTAAATACTGATGTTCATTTTTGATTCACATACTATATTATTCACAACTATTGTACAGGGGAAGCAGCTGGACCACAAGCAGACCTGATGTACATGATGAACACTCGTTGTGCCTGGAACCCTTATTATTCCTCACCGAACAAACTCTGGTGGTTGAATTATTAAATCTACTATACTGGTCAGAAAGTATGCAATATTATTCTACAACATCATGGCTTAAAAAGTAACATAAATTATAGGTTATTGGTCAAGCACACAAATGCTAAGTGGGTAAATTTACAAGAAAAAATCTATCATATTTATCATTTTTTTAAAGAAATAAACTTGTTTATATTTTAACAAAATTTATTTAAATCAGTTGGCCTCAAGACCACGAAAGCCCTGAGCTCATGGATTTACCAACAACTTTTGTCTTTAACTTATATAACTTGTCTGTTGGATATTCCAAAAGCAGTAAACTGTTAATATGCATGACACTGTTCAATACAAAATTAAACATCTGCTTGCCCTTCATGCCACATCAAATCACTCCACTGTGCATTATTTGTGTCAGGTGGCAGAAAAAGTTTTGTTGAAGGCTTTTATTAAAATACTTGGCAAGCACAAACAATTCTGTAACACAGAGTCAAAGGACAGGCATTCTAAGGACAAAACTATGATCAGATAGGTGAAAAAGTCAACATGTGTCAAAACCAAAACGAGCAAATGTGAATCAATTGCAGTAAGTGTGTGTGTATATATATATATATATATATATATATATATATATATATATATATATATATATATATATAGTGAATAGCAGTGATTGAGTCTAGGAATGTGCCCTGGGTGAAACATGGAGATGAGGTCCATAGTGGCCATGTCCGTAGGCCTAATAGCAGGTCACTGGTGCTGATATTCATGCCTTTACATTAAATGTGCTACTATCTACAATTTTATTTCTCACTCATCTATCCTGTATACAGGTTTGCAGGGGGCCTGGAGCCTTTCCTAGGAAAATAAGGGCACAAGGTGGGTATACTCTGACACTGTGCCAATCCATCGCATGGCACATACACACTCATTCACACACTACAGGCAATTTAGGTATGCCAATCAGCCTAATCTGCATGTCTTTGAACTGTGGGAGGAAACCGGAGTGCCCAGAGGAAACCTGCTCAACTTTATTTATCATTATTATTATTATTGTTTTTATTGTTATTATTCGAGCTTCTATTGTAGACCAGTGCTAAGTATTTGTAGAATGTTCCCATTGAAAAGTTTACCAAAGGCACCAGTCATAGGCACAGCCATAGACCAAATGAAACGTACTTCTTGAACACGATTATGCCGCATGATGCTAAAAAAAAATATATATATATATATATAGAAGAAAAACTATCTTACTTACCAAAGCTATGAAAGTGGACATGAGAAAAGAAAAAAAAAATACAAACAGTAGACGGGAAAAAAAACAGTCACTGTATGCAATGGGGTGATGAGCTCAGCATCTGGGTGAGCATAAGACGAGTGATTGCTAGGATTGTACTACTGGAGGAAAACGGGATAAACTTAAACTAATTAACCCTTTTCTATGCCCGACCCATTTAAATATTTTATCACATTGCTAAAAATATTTCATGCAGTAGAAAAATTATTCTAAATAATTCTAAAATATTCCATGACTTATCATGTGGCTATGGAAAATATATTACTGTGCTTCATAATGCTCAAATTATTGACCTACATCACACAAATAAAACAACAACCAAAAAAATGACAGGAATTGGGTTGAGAATTGTCTAACACATTATTAAAACCTAGAAGGATTGTGCTGAACTGTCAGCCTGGCTGAATAAATGTGGTCAGAACATGAATGAGCATGACTGGAGATCACTTAAATGCATTGGGAGGTTGCATCATAAAAAATAAAAAAAAACAGTAGAATTTAGAGCCATGCTTAATAGTGAACATACAAGCCTTTCAGCATGCACTCTCATCATTAGGACTGAACAGCCATAAGCTAGTGTGGCCATAAGAAAACCACTTGTTAGTGAGGCTAATAAGACAAAAAAGGCTTCAGTTTTCTAGGGAGCAAAAGGATTGGATTTTGGAGTAAAAGAAAAAAGATCACGTGGTCTGATGAGTTCAGACTCACCCTATTCCAAAGAAATGGGTATGCCAGCGTACTTTAGGTACTGTAGGACCTGTTTCAAATTATTATTACAATATGAAGAAGATTGGCACTGACTTCATATCAGTAGAACTGAGTTCATCTCTGAATTTGCTTTAAAGAATTATTGACCAGTCACTTTTCATGGCTGGCTTCTGGCGAGTGTGATCTCTCACTTGCCATTGTTTTAGAATTACAGAAATATCATAGATTATTAAATGCTGTCTCAACACTGTTAAAGCATGTGTTCATTATTAAAGCGCCACATTTTTAATTATTTGAGTCGGTACAATTCTTTAAAAAGAAACACATCATATACAGTATGGAGAAAATCAGGATTACAGCCTATTACAGTAATACAAAGTACTGATTGTGAACCTACAGTAGCAGTTAAATTCTCCAGAAACATATTAGAACAGAAGAACAAAAGAACAGATTGAGGAAATAAAATTTATGAAAGTACAAACTGTTCAGACAGTACATCCAAGTTTGGGTACTTGCCCTCAACAGACCTTTCAAAAGTTAAGCGAAAGGCACACCAAATATATAAAAAAGATGGTGAGAGAGATAGGAGATAATAGTTAAGTTAAAATATTACTATTATTAAATGTGTATAGTTAATTTTATGAATGTAACCATATTCAGTTGTATATACTGCACTATAAACCCGGCTAAGTTGATTGTACTTTAACCATTTGAAGCAAGTGATTGCCTCAAATGGTTTAAATAATCGACAGTAGAAAAAGTTTATTTGTTTAAGCAGAGTCAACTTAAATAATTAACTTCTGACTATTTTACATTTAAGTCAAATTCACTCAGTACCATATTTGTACTAAAATAATTGTTATAGGAAAATTCCAGTTCAATTTGCATTTTCTTTTTGTGAATGACCACATAATGCAGTATTATTTTTTGGAATTTATTAAACATCATTGCTAATGATATACTCTTTATGAACTACAAAATCTTATACCACTTTCACACATTCATTACAAGAAAAAACATAAGAAACATGTATTAAAAAATTCTGTGCCATGATCATAAAATTGATGTGTCATCAGCATTTGAACCTTTGGTGGTAGCTCACTTCGACCTAAGTTTAGCATTACCTGCTGAATGAAGATAAAAGTGTTTTTAATGGACTTCAGGTACTCTAAGTGGAGTGTGTACGTAAAGTCAAACAAGAAGCACATGCTGTAGCTTGAGGCAGGTTGGCGAGTGCATGCATTACGAGGCTGCCCTCTAGGATGATCCCCACTTTTGAGGGGTTCATTTGTGGTGATGCTGGCCTTCTGGCTCTGTTGTCCTCATAGCAGAGAATTCCTACTGGAATGTCCAAGGATTCTCCATAAGTAAGATTCGTCACTGTGTGAGAGACAAGACAATAAAGAAGAAATTCAAGTAAACTGTAATTTGTCAATATATGCCTAGTTTGCTTTTTATAATTCACTGTGGTTTTATTTTTTGTAATGTTGAGTAAGCATAGAATTTTTACATAATGTATTACCTCTTGCACATTATCAGACAAATCAAGTTAAAATCAACTTAAATTCAATGAAACATCTTCATAAATACTAATCGTCATTATCCACCTTCCCAAATAATTCAAAGCATACAGCAAAATGGCGATGTTAACTAACAATATTAAGTAACTAACAATAATAATTCAAATGAAGTTACTCACAGAGCTGCTCTCAAAGATCATAGATGCATCATCTCCAAGAATGACTGGAAGTCCCCTCAGGACAAGACATCTAGTGGCTGTTGGCTCAGTGCTCTACAAGGGGGTACCGTACACACTGACATGTAGAACAAAAACATATTTTCTTTATTTGTCCAATTGACAGTTTTGCCTCTGACATTTACACTTTCATTAGTTTGCTATAGGGACAATATGTTTTTGTAATATGGATGAACCAACCATCAATAGTATTACAACAAAAAACAGAAATATCAACCCACCTTTGTCTATAGTAGTAGCTCTGCTTAGTGCTGGCCAACCTGACTTGAGGATTTCCATCAGGTTTGGACACAATCTATCAAGCACACCAAAGAATTGCTCTTTGAGAGCTTTTGTCTAACAACTCTGTTAAACTCCAAGTAAACCTGAAAAATACAAAACAAACCACATTTTTGCATACAGACAAAGTTACTGTACTTATAACACAAATGAACCTCTTTTAACTTGTTGTACAATTATGTATTGTATGTAAAACAAGTTAAATGAAAAAGACATTTAACCACAAAAGTTTCAATTGTTTATAATTTGGAGTACTTGAACATGGAAAACTACTCCCCAAGATCACCAAGAAAATGGCCCTCTTCAACTGTTGTTTAAAATGCTCCAACATTTTATTTTTTTCAACTGCATGCTACTACAAATCTTCCTGGCAGAAAACATATTTGTCCAAGGAGGTAAACTGCAGAAACTCTGTGAAATTAAGAAAAAGGTGCAATTTTCTCAAAATCCTCCAACAAACAAGCCCAGACTAGTTCAGAATCTTGAGCCAATCAGTGGCAACGGGGGTGTGGCCTTAGGTCAAACTGGATAGTTTAAGTGTGTTAACCTTACATAATTGAGTACACCTAGTGATTGTCCCAACTACTCATGCTGTTTAAGTAATGCAATAAAACATTTTTGTAAGTGATATTTACTCAAACTGTTTGCATAGAAGCAACTTTCGGGTTAACAGTGTGGGTGTGTATATATCAACTATACAGTACCTCACCTCAGAGTTCTACAGGGGTTGCAAAAGCAATTGATGATTGAATAAAAAATAAAATTTGCCCAGTGGTGGGCCATGCATTTCACACAGTCCCACCTTAATTATCCACCTCTTAATACCATTGTTATGATGGCATAACTGTAGAACCCATCAATAGTATACGTAAATGCAGTATAACTGGGAGCAGAAAAAAAATGTGGGCAATACTGAGTACGAAGATGATTCAATAGCTTACCTTAGCTAATAGGATTTACCTTAGTTAATAGGATTTACAAACAATTTTTGTCGTTAACCTTAAAAATGTATTATGGTAAAAATTCAGGGTCAGGTTTGCCTATATAAAAATGTAAATAAAGTGTATTATATACTGTACACCAAAGCCTTTCCCCGAAAGTTTTCCCCAAAAGCAGCATTGCTTGTAAGTGTCTAACCATGCTTGTTGCTGCCTTGTTTAGACAACTCACATTTGCAAATCCAGTGGGACTCCAAACACAAAGTCAAACAACTGCAAATAATAGATATTCCCAGCAATACAATTGGCAGTGCTGCTTGGAGGCTGTAAGCCAAGGTTAACACTCGTAGTTATTGAATTTAAAGAGGTGGACAAACCTTTTCCCTGGATGGGACAGCCCTGCCAGTTCCAGGGTTGATCGACCTTCCTCACAATACCCAGCTTTTCTTAAAATGTTGAATATCTTGAATATGTCTTGGAATGCATGCTTGCAACCAAATTTTATTTCTTCTTCATTACCAGCCGCTGTAGGATGAAAAAACAGCCGCTGAATCTACAGCGATATATTTTAGCTTTTTATTTTAGCTGACTCGTTCGCTCTATGACCATTCACTCAAAGGATGTGAAAATGCTGACGTTATTGTACACATGATAGATAGCCCTCGTGTCGCCAACTTGAAATCTGATTGCTTTAGAGCAAAAGTTTCATTGCCGTTTATTTCAAGCTCCAGGTGCCTGCGCTGGTGATCCCGAAGGTCTTAAGGCAAATTTCTTTGACCCTGGCAACACATGATGTCTGAAATATGATTGGAGAAAAGCTCTAACAGAAACATACACTACTGACAAGCTATGAAATTAATATAATAGACTATTGGGAAATATTTAAAACACATTCATGAAAGAAAATATATTAAAATGTATGTCAGTGATTTTGAGAGCCAGCAGAGAAGGCCTTGCTAACCCTGACAGCACCCCACTGTATTTACCTAAATTACATCTATGGTTTTGGTAGTGACTTCACATAAAATCATTCTGGTGAGTGTAACAGTAACGCATCATTCTTCAGGTCCTTTTTTTCAGATGCACTCATTTTGGAGGGAAGTTTACTTCTCGTGTCCACTTCTATATGTTTACATAAAAGTGTTAGAATAAATAAATTTCCCTCATCGAAACTGAAGCTGTCAAGTTCATGCTTTTGCTTATACCATCTAGCTGGCTAATTCTACAGATGGGCAAGGGTAGTGAGTCTGTATGGTAAATAAACACATACATACATGCACACACACACACACACACACACACACACACACACATCAGAAGCAGCTCAAAGACAAGCCCATTACCCAAACTGAATTGGAAGTGTGTGAAGTGCTAACTCTGCAAAACAGAGCGGAGGAGGCACACCATAAATTAAACCTTCAGTATGGAAATCTCATTTAAAACTAAATTCCTATTTCAACCACACACACACACACACACACACACACACACACACACACACACACACACACACACACACACACACACACACACACACACACACACACACACACACACACAAATCATCTCACAGTCTGTTGAACACAAGACAAATCTCTCTCCTGTCACCAGGTTTCAAACACGGTGCGCATATTTTTACACACATACACTCACACACACTAAATAATGAAAAGAGTATTAATAATACACTTTTACTTTCTGTTATTGGCTCGATTTCAAATTAAGGATCAAATCTTGATGCATGATGAAAGTTCACGAGAAATCTTTAGTTTTGACACTAGTGTGCCACTAGATTTGATACTTTTACAACACAACACACACAAGTTTTAAACACACGCCCAAATTTAAAGTGCGTTTAAATTGAAGAAAGTCGTAATTTGTATTTATTCATAGTTATATTTAATGAGCATTTTACAAACTACAGCACTGGAAAGACTTTACACAGTTTTGTTCAGTTGGCAGAATTCATATGGTCTATAATAAAGACTTGTTTTTGTGGCTTGTCTTTTGTATTGTGTATTTGAAGAGAGCCCATGTGTAATGTAATTTTTTCTACTGCTCTAATGACTTAAAGTCTATACAGGACCGAGAGAGAGAGAGAGAGAGAGAGAGAGAGAGACTTGGCAACAACTGGTAATGAAAACACAGTGTGTACACTTTCCAGTATGAGTGTGAAACTGAGAGTCGTTTTACACTGCGAGTGATGGTAGCTGTGCCTGAGCTCAGGTGTTCACAGTCAGTAGCTGAGTAACTGTGAGTGAGAGAGAGTTAGTGTTGGAGGTGCATTGCAGTTAATCACCCATGATTGGAGGCCACACTGTTTTCTGGCAAGTGGAGCTCAAAGCAGGATCTGTTGTAGACATAATTGTATGTAATTAAATCTGTTTAATAATTACAGAACTTTTTAGATTATTTTGTTATTTTGAGTGCCAGGACTGGGACTAGGACTAAACTGCTGTGTGGAGGCAATAAGAAAACCATGTGATTGAGACTTATCAGAAAAAGGCTTCAGCGTGCTAGAAAGCATCAAGAAATCTGGGGTTGCTTCAGTTGGCCAGGTCTGAGTTCAGCAATGTTATGTGGCAATAAATTAAGTGACCTATACTGAATGACCAGGTTATCACATCTATGGAGTTTTTCTTACCGGATGGCGCAGGCATATTCCAATACTCTGATTGTAAAGTTAAAGCTCTGAGTTACTGATTGAAAGGTCAGCAGTTCATTTTCACACACAATTTGAACATCCCAGAATCCTAACCTTACGGCAGAGTCCTAGCTCTCCTGCCCTTAATACAAGATGTGGGACAAAATTTTTCAATCAATGTAAATATGGAGGGAAATAAATGTTTTAATGCTGCATAAGTTTGTCAAAGCCATACCAAATAATCAATGCCATAATCATAGATTAAAATGGTCCAAGGATTAGAGCATGCACCTTCTTTAGGTCAGACAATGTACATTGCTTATTTGCTATCAACATTTTTGCCATTTTTAGGACAATGCATTGCTTATTTAATAGCCATTTTTATCTTTTTTAATTTGTATTTTTTGTATTCAATTCCGTTTGACTAGAACAATGCTTTTCTGAATGGACTCAGGGCAGCTTTGCAGATATGTGAAAAATATTAATTAGAAAATTGTAAAGTTTGTTTGTCCCTGATAAGTAAGCCAGAGGCGACACTGGCAAGACAAAACTGCCTGAGATAACAAAAGGAACAAACCTTGAGAGGAACCAGAATCAAAAAGTAACCCACCCTCATTTTGTGTGATTTCATATTGGATGAGCATATATACTAAATCCTGCTAGATCTGTGAAATATAAATTTCAAGATTCAATTATGTAACAGCAAATGAGTTTTAGTTACTATAAAGTCTACTTTCACTGATGGAGACTTAATGGGGTGAAGAAAAGGTCACATTATTTTTTAATAAGCTAACATAGATCGCAGAGGTCCTTAAAAAGTGTCGGATAATTTTCTAGCCTGGGATCACTTACATTAGATCATGCATTCTGGGATTTTATTTCGCACCCGCTTTAAACAAGCCTGTTGCTTTAAATGCAAAAGACCTACAGTACTGCCTCCCGATGCCCCTTTGCAGGAGCATCTCTGATCTCTGTTTGCGTTGCAATATGTTCTAATGATGCTACATAGAGAACTAAGGTTGCCACCAGGTTATGTACCACTCTGATAAAACTGACTTAAAATGTTTCGCACAAATTCTCTGGTACATTCTGACTATTCCTCAAAATCACCAGCTTGAAGACTTATCTTCCTTTAATGTGCAATAAAGGCAAAAATTGTTGCTAAGTTCAGATTCATGTGGGCATGTTTTATGTTTAACTTGGAGATCTGGGGAATTTGGAAGCCAGGTTGGCAGCCTTCATTTCTTTGCCTGCTGGGCTCCATACATGGCAGAAACCCTGGAAGTGGCAGAAACCCACCTCACAATGTGAAGCCTGAAAACTTGCCCAGATAATGGGAAATACATAATTGAAGTCTTGTCCACTGAAGAAATAGAAGAAAGACAGCTCTGTTAAAATTGAAGAGAGAGAAGAAAAAAGACCAAATACATAATACTGATAAATACTGTACATACAGTACAGACCAAAAGTTTGGACATACCTTCTCATTCAAAGAGTTTTCTTTATTGTGTTCTTTAGCCCAAACGCGTCTCTTCTGCTTGTTGCCTGTCCTTAGCAGTGGTTTCCTAGCAGATCTTCTACCACGAAAGCCTGATTCACACAGTCTCCTCTTAACAGTTGTTCTAGAGATGCGTCTGCTGCTAGAACTCTGTGTGGCATTGACCTGCTCTCTGATCTGAGCTGCTGTTAACCTGTGATTTCTGAGGCTGGTGACTCGGATGAACTTATCCTCCGCAGCAGAGGTGACTCTTGGTCTTCCTTTCCTGGGGCCGTCCGCATGTGAGCCAGTTTCTTTGTAGCGCTTGATGGTTTTTGTGACTGCACTTGGGGACACTTTAAAAGTTTTCCCAATTTTTCGGTCTGACTGACCTTCATTTCTTAAAGTAATGATGGCCACTCGTTTTTTTCTTCACTTAGCTGCTTTTTTCTTGCCATAATACAAATTCAACCTCTTTGAATGAGAAGGTGTGTCCAAACTTTTGGTCTGTACTGTATGTCTAAATGTTGAATTACTGTAATAACAGTGCCGTCTTATGCATGTAAAATTAGTGAATAGAGGTCAACCTCCCTAAGCCTCTACAAATCCCAGTGGCTCATCAGTCCTGACTTATGGACTCATCAGTCCATAAGGTTGAATGGCAGTTAGGGAGGATGACGTCCAATCAGCGATTTCAGAGGAAGTTGATCACGCTGGCAAGATTGCACATTCTTGATCATGCAGCAAGGAGGAGAGCTATCATTCAAATTTAAAAAACAAATAATTACTAATAGTTAATGAAGCTAAACTGGAAACAGAGGTCATTGTCCATGTTCTAGTACATCCTTCTACTACCAGTAATGCATCACATTTGGTTAAGTTTCTCAAAATTAACTTTTTGTTTTATATTTGGACATTTGCTGCATAGTCAGTATCCTCTCTTCAATTTCTTAAGAAATAAACACACACACACACACACACACACACACACACACACACACACACACACACACACACACACACACACACACACACACACACACACACACACACACACACAAAAAAAACAACAACAACAAAAGGTGTACTTTTATTTGAGTGGACCAATTGAATATATTTAAACATTTGCTTCCTGTAAAGCCAAATGAAAAGTTTTATCATAAATTAATCATTAGCAGAGCAGCTAAAAAGTGCATGGCCTGGGCAACTGTGTAAAATTCTACCAGGATTATAGTACTCTGCTTGGCAGGATATAGAAGGCATTTCAGTGTTATAATACATCACAGTATTTTTATTACTATATATACAAAAATACACTATATACTGCCTTCACATACATATGAATTTAAGTAACATCCAATTCTTAATCCATAGTTCAATATGGTGTTGGTCCACCCTTTGTAGCTATAACAGCATCACCTCTTCTGGAAAGGCTTTCCACAAGGAGTGTGTTTATGAGGATTTTTGACCATTCTTCTAGAAGCACGTTTGTGAGGTCAGACACTGATGTTGGACGAAAAGCCCTGGACTCAGTCAAGTGCAGGGCCAGTCAAGGCCAGTCAGAGCAGGCCAGTCAAGTTCTTCCACACATATAAGTCACTTATATGGACCTTGCTTTGTGCACTGGTGAGCAGTCATGTTGGAACTGGTGTCCAAGTTTGTACTTCAGTCATTGGGCTCGGCCCCTTACTGGGACAATTGGGACAATTATGTGCTCCCAACTTTGTGGGAACAGTTTAGGCATGTCCCCTCCCTGTTCCAACATGACTGTGCACAAAGCAAGGTCCATACACACATGGAAAAGCGAGGAAATTTGATCTCTAAGGTTAGCCTGATCTGGTGCAATTTCATTAGTCTGGTTGAGACAAAATAAAATATGATAACAAAACATGCAAAGAATGGAGGAAAACCATCAGAGAGTGTGTTTGACATGGATTTTAGTCAGATGGATCTCGCTGCAAATACATCTTGAAGCCATTGTTATTTAAGCCTTGATGTGCTTTCCTTTTGTGCCATGGAAAATCTGTTGTGTTTAGCCAATATGCATGTCATTTCAATTTGTGATGGTGGGCTATTCAGTAAAGGCGCCTCTTGCGCACACACACACTGCGCACCCGTGCAGGGTTATGTGAGTCCACCTAACAAGGGTGCGGGCAATCGAAACTCTCGCCACTTAGCATCCGCACAGGCTTTAAAAAGGCCTCCTCGTGTCCTTCCGATGAGTAATATTTCTTTGGCCTCAGACTTACGCATATCTCCTGTCTCCCTTGACTTAAGTGCTTTTGAGTTCTGTTTGCCTAGGGGAAAGCCGTCTGCTGTCTCTGCCGTCTCTGCATACATCGCACCACCTGCTCAGCACAGCTGCTCTCACCTACTCTGCACAAACCTGTGCACCTCTCATGACCCCACGCTGATGACCCCTAAGCTACATTAAACTCCAAGACCATCATGAGATGAGGCACCGCAGAGAAACCAAGACTTTTCTTTCAGAGCATTTGACAAAATGTCCCCAACAACAGCAAGGCCCAAACTGTCCCACGCATAAAAGAGTATTCACCCAGAGAATCCATAATGACTTCCAGGCAGCCATGGTTTACTGTATGTGGCCATCACCAACTGCAGGGCAACAACACCTGCCTGTGACATTGATGTCTACATTCCAGAAATGCTGAATAAATTCTATGTTCAGTTCGAGGGGGCAGAACGACATGGTAGTGATGAATACCAACCCTCCTCCTAATGACCAAGTACTCCATTTTACCACAACTGAGGTGTGGAAAACTCTATGCAGAGTCAACCCACAGAAGGCTCTGGACCAAACACCATTCCCGGCAGAGTACACAGAGGATGTGCAGACCAGCTAGCTCTTGTCATGTTCTCATGTTCTTGCAGGCATCTTCAGCATCTCACCGAGCACTGCAATTGTTCTGATGTGCTTCGAACCTGCAATCTGTAGCTACCCTGTACCTAAGACATTTCCAGTGTCCTGTTTCAAAGATCGCTGTCCCATAGCATTCATACCCACAATGATGAAGTGCTTTGAGAGGCTGGTTGTGCGCCATTTTCTTTGGACTGCAGCTTCCATATTGTTGCAACTGGTCACTGCCACCACCCACCATCTGGCACCCACACCTGGACAATAAAGTCGTGTTTGTTTGAATGCTGTTCATAAACTTCATGTTAGCATTAAATACAATTATTCTTGATCACCTGAGCACCTGATTAAGCCTCCCAGGTGTGACCACCTCCCTATGCAACTGGATCCTGAACTTTCTCACTGGGAGGCTTCAGACCTTGGATTGGGAATGGCATTTCCAGTACCAACACACTCAGAACTGAAACCCCCTCAAGGGCTGCGTGCTCAGACTACTGCTGACTTATGACTGTGCAGCAATGCACAGGTCAAACCATATCAACAATTTGTCAATGACATGACTGTGGTGGGACTTATAGCCACGTTTCAGTCTTCTTGTCTTTTACCATTTAGTCTATTTGTCTATTTTGCACATTCTTGAACTGGCTGTAAAACACTAAAATAGTGTACTTCATTGCTCTACATTATGGCTGCCAAACAGCTTGTAAGCACTGCATATATCTCAGTTGTCTTTTTGTTCTCATCAGAACTTTGCACTGGTTGGTGATGCACTGATTTTAACTGTGCACACTGTCTTGCACATTGTCTTGTCTCACACATACACACATGGACAAAATTGTTGGTACCCTTCGGTCAATGAAAGAAAAACTCAATGTCACATAAATAACTTTAATCTGACAAAAGTAATAATTAAAAAAAATTCTATGAATATTAACCAATGAAAGTCAGACATTGCTTTTCAACCATGCTTCAACAGAATTATTTTAAAAAATCAACTCATGGAACAGGCCTGGACGAAAATGAGGGTACCCCTAGAAAATACTGAAAATAATGTGACCAAAGGGACATGTTAATTCAAGGTGTGTCCACTAATTAGCATCACAGGTGTCTACAATCTTGTAATCAGTCAGTGGGCCTATATACAGGGCTCCAGGTAGTCACTGTGTTGTTTGGTGACATGGTATGTACCACACTCAACATGGACCAGAGGAAGCGAAGGAAAGAGTTGTCTCAGGAGATTCGAAAGAAAATTATAGACAAGCATGTTAAAGGTAAAGGCTATAAGACCATTTCCAAGCAGCTAGATGTTCCTGTGACTACAGTTGCACATATTATTCAGAAATTTAAGATCCATGGGACTGTAGCCAACCTCCCTGGACGTGGCCGCAGGAGGAAAATTGATGACAAATCAAAGAGACGGATAATCCGAATGATAACAAAAGAGCCCAGAAAGACTTCTAAAGAGATCCAAGGTGAACTTCATGCTCAAGGAACATCAGTGACAGATCGCACCATCCGTCGTTGTTTGAGCCAAAGTGGACTACATGGGAGACGACCAAGGAGGACACCATTGTTGAAAACAAATCATAAAAAAGCCAGACTGGAATATGCCAAACTACATGTTGACAAGCCACAAAGCTTCTGGGAGAATGTCCTATGGACAGATGAGACAAAAATGGAACTTTTTGCCAAGGCACATCAGCTCTATGTTCACAGACGGAAAAATTAAGCATATCAAGAAAAGAACACTGTCCCTACTGTGAAACATGGAGGAGGCTCTGTTATGTTCTGGGGCTGCTTTGTTGCATCTGGCACAGGGTGTCTTGAATCTGTGCAGGGTACAATGAAATCTCAAGACTATCAAGGGATTCTAGAGAGAAATGTGCTGGCCAGTGTCAGAAAGCTGGGTCTCAGTCGCAGGTCATGGGTCTTGCAACAGGACAATGACCCAAAACACACAGCTAAAATCACCCAAGAATGGCTAAGAGGAAAACATTGGACTATTCTAAAGTGACCTTCTATGAGCCCTGACCTCAATCCTATTGAGCATCTTTGGAAGGAGCTGAAACATGCTGTCTGGAAAAGACACCCTTCAAACCGGAAACAACTGGAGCAGCTTGCTCATGAGGAGTGGGCCAAAATACCTGCAGAGAGGTGCAGAAGTCTCATTGACAGTTACAGGAATCGTTTGATTGCAGTGATTGCCTCAAAGGGTTGTGCAACAAACTATTAAGTTAGGGGTACCATTATTTTTGTCCAGGCCTGTTCCATGAGTTCATTTTTTTTAATAATTCCGTTGAAGCATGGTTGAAAAGCAATGTCTGACTTTCATTTGTTAACATTCATAGAATTCTTATTTATTATTTCTTTTGTCAGATTAAAGTTATTTCTGTGACCATTGTGAGTTTTTCTTTCATTGACCGAAGGGTACCAACAATTTTGTTCACGTGTGTAGTCTTGTGTTCTGTCTTGCATTGTTTGCAGATGCTTGTACCTACATTTTATGTAATTAGTGTGTTTTTTTTTAAATAATGTGTAGGCATGCGTTGTTTTTTCACTGTGTATATGTGAATATATATGCTTGCTTGAGCTATATATCAGCAAATATTAATATAAACAAAATCTGAATTGTATATATTTATACAGTACTAGCATATACTGTAATGAGTTGACAGGTTAATTAATAAAAAAATACAACATTTACATTTGATTTATTAGTTACAAGAAAGGCGTAATTAATGAACTACAAAAACATTTCAAATAATCAATATATTAAAATTAAGTTTTAAGCTCTTAGTGCTGTGGAAACTGTCTTGTGTGTTTTTCAATGCACAAGATGATTTTCGTAGTCAATTACTGTATCTTTTCTTGCCTGTTTTTATAAAAGCCATGTGAGCATCTAGCAGTCAGTGTTTACAAACTAGACCTTTCCACGCATACATTATTTCACCCGAATACACCATCTGAATTATAACGAACAGCAAAACCAACCCCACTCACAGCTAATCATAGCCTGCTATCTGCAAAGCAAAGCTTCAGAGACAATCAGCACGTCTTCAAAGAGCTAGCCATTCTCCTGGTTATCTCAAAGCTCCATCAGCCATTGATTTTCAGCCTTTTGATGCAATTTTAAAGCCAAGCATAGCTCCGCACAATAGCACTGCAGGATCATATGAGCCAACAAAAGAGATAAATAAGGACACTTTTTTTGTAAATGACTCTCAGTATTGCAGATATGAAGGACTACAAGACCCTTTCATTTATTTATCCATCTATTCATCCATCCACCAACACATCCATCCATCTATTCAAGAATTAATTCATAATCAATTGATCAATCATTCACCCATGCATTATTTATCAATTCATCCATCTAGACAACGAAATCATTATCAGTCCATTCATCTGCCACTCCATCCATCTATCCATCCATCCATCCATCCATCCATCCATTAATTCATGCATACATACCATACATGCATCTATTTAAAATCAATTAAATGAGCATGGGTCGATGCACACTTTTTATCCACCCACATATTAAGACATCATTCAACCATCAATCCATATTAATGCATTTATCATCAGTCCATTCATACTTGCATCAAACCACCATCCATCCATCCATCCATCCATCCATCCATCCATCCTTCCATACATACATACATTTATTCTTTTATTTTAAATCTATCCATTCAGGCATCCTTCCTTCAGTCCACAATCAATCAATCTGTCTATTCATACATAAAGCCATAATCAATCCATCCAGCCATTATGCATCTCCACATGTATCAAACCATCAATTTATCCATACCTCCATTCACCCATGCTTCCTTGAATTTTGAATTAATCTATCATTGCAACCCTCCATCAGTCCACAATCAATCTATCCATCTCTTCAATCAATCCATCTATCCATCCATACATCATTTCATCATCCATCTATCCATCCCTTTAAAGGGCAGTGTCTGATATTGATTTTATAATCAGGCTTTATTTTTTTTCTCCTACTTTTTTCTCAGCACTCCGAGTGTTTAGGTCATTGAGAATGCACTGGGTGAAAATGAGTCTGCCTGTTCATTACCATCATCCCTTGGGGGAACAGGTGGTTTCTAGACGTAACGGAGAGGACATTTAAATTCTAATATTGTAAGGGCTTCAAATATTGTAAGAAATGTAAACACAGCTCTAAGGAATGCGCTGTCTGAGTTGAAGTAGTTACAGAGGACGGCTGTACGATGAGAGAAATGTTGATCTGATTATCAGATCATGGTCGAATCTCTTGCTGTGGTGGGATACAATATGAATTAATCAAAGTAACGGATTCAATCTGAAAGGCTGCGTAGAGACCCTATGACTCAACAGTCATACTTTAAAGATTTTTAAGAGATGTAGTAGTTGGTTTATACATTTGGGGTGGGGGTATTGTAGTGTTACATGATGTTCTATATACAAAGATATCATGTGACTTATAATCAGTATTCATACTGTATATAGAATAAATCAATTCATTCATATTTAGATATATACTTATCATCGAATAATAATTCTGTTAGAAATGTTGCTTTTATACAATTATTGGCCACCTACTAATACTAGATGGGACCCTGCTTCAGCCTCAGATTCCTGTTCTTGGCTGAGATGGTTAGAACCTACTGTGATTTTCTACTGTTAAAGCTCCTCCACATCCAGGTTCAATTCTTTCTGAAAGGTGTGTCTGATCATCGTAGTTGTAAAGTAGTAGTGCTTATAGTAGGTAGTATAGCGTTCCTGTCAGCTTGAACCAGTCAAAGAATTCTCCTTCAATTTCTCGAGGCATTTCTCCCTTCACCAAAGTTTTCCCAGCATAACTACTTTTTATTTTACCAAACCTTAGAGACTCTTGTGCATGAAAATCCCAGGATATCATCTGTTTTTCAAAATACTCAAACCAAACCATCTGGCGCCAAAGAGTAATGCCAGTGAAAAGTCACGATTATTTGTCTGTAATACATGAAAAAATTAACCATTAACAAACTGCTATAATATATAAGAGGGCGAAACCAGTCCTGTTATAGGAAAAGTGAAAAAAAAAATATGAAAAAAATATGGGAGAAAAAAATGTGGTGGAAAATGGCCTACACTTGACAGGTTATTTTTCTATAATGACTCTGCACTTTTCTTTGCAAAGAAAAAGAATAAAGCATTTTTAGAAAATGATATTTATTTACCTTTGGATAATATTACCTATATATATATATATATTTACCTACACAAAATGCATCTTTTTACATTATGTATGATAATAAGTAATACGGTACAGTATGTGTTTTGCATTGTTCTTTCTTTAGTATACCAAAATCTGTGACAGATCTTCCTCACCTCATGATCGATTGCGATAAAGCGAGAGTTTCTAGAGAGAGAGAGAGAGAGAGAGAGAGAGAGAGAGAGTTGTGATATTTGATGATATGATGATGGTTCGAGAAAAGGTCATTTCACCGCATCAAAGCCATATTAATGTCCACCAGATCCCAATGATCTCCAATTCACCAAACCTGCAAAGAAGAAAGTGTTATATTAAATTTTTGTATTACAGAGCAGAATTTTACTGATTGCTTTCAAAAATGTCATTTTGTATCCGGAATCTGATTTTCAAAGACTTATGTAAGATTTTGTTACTGTAAAAGGACGTCTTGTTCTATAAGTAAATCAGACACTCAGTATTAAAACTGTCCCCAAACAACTGAATTAGATTTGTATATAAGCAATATTTATTATATATATATATATATATATATATATATATATATATATATATATATATATATATATATATATATATATATTAAAAAGGGTTTTTAGTGTCTTAAAGCTAATTCTTAGCAATGATGGATAGTGCTGATACATTTTTTGCATCCCTCTGAGACCTGCCACATTATTAACATTATATTGTGCACATCAAGCAGCCATCTGTTCGCTAGTACTAAAACTGTCTGTCAATTACAGATGGAGAGGGAGAGGAACATAACAAACTAAGATCCAAAAGATAAGGAGTATTTTTCCCAGCCAGTTAAACCACTCTTAGACCATTCAGATGTTTGGATACAATTAACAAGATATTATTAACTTATAGCTTATGGCATCAATAAGGACTTTATATCAACAGATTTGAAAGAAACTGTGAAATATTTAGACGGAAGTGTGCCTTGGTGGTTAGCACTACTGCCTTGCACCTCCAGGGTTGAGGGTTTGATTCCTGCCAGAACCTGGGGAGACCCAAGGCGGGAATCAACCCTGCAACCCTGGAGGTGCAAGGCAGTAGTGCTAACCACCAAATCACAGTTCCGAAGATTAGGCTAATTAATGTTCCCAAATTGCCTATAGTGTGTGTGTGTGTGTGTGTGTGTGTGTGTGTGTGTGTGTGTGTGTGTGTTTGGTACCCCGCCAGGTCCCTCATGTCCCTGTATACTGGATAAAGTGGTATGGAGGTATGGACGATGAGTGAGTGAGGAAACATTTAAGCATGTGATTTGAGGCTGAGCTCTAATTGGATCTTTTCAAATCATCCTCCAGAGTGCAGCTCTGTGCGCCCCGAACCCTCGCACGTTTGTTCTTAGCGAAATAATATTGTTTTTAAATATTGGGGCTCATGTGATTTGACCATTCTCAACGAGTCTTTTCCAGCACTTCTTACGGCAAGCGGAGCTGCTGACTGGATGCAATGCGAGTCAGGCCTTTATTTTATACTAATAGTAATGATGCACAATCACCTGATAAATACTTGTGATAGATATTTACAGGTAATTATTAAAAGTTTAATTTTTATTTTGTTTGCACCCGCCCCCCCAAAAATCTTTGCACCAGCCGCCACTGAATTTAAGTGATTCAAAATCTGAATATTTTTGTGAAATCTGAATATTTAAAGTTACTTTTGTGTTAACAGGTTTATTTTTTATTCAAATTTAATCCAATCCAATTCAATTTTATTTGTATTGCACTTTTCAGAAATAAAAATGTACAAGGGGAAAAAGTATGAATTATAAGTTTTACTTTGTCCCTGATGAACAAGCCAGATTTTTTCAGTGGCAAGGAAAAACTCCTTTAGCTGACAAGGAAGAAACGTTGAGAGGAAGCAGACTCAAAAGGGAACCTATCTCCTCGAAGGGGTCAGGATCACTGCTCCTTCATGACTTCCTCATCTTAGAACTACATTATATAACAAAAAGTCACTTGAAAATCACATCCATATGTGCTTCTTGAACTAGATTTAGCTCCCCTTTGCTTTTTTAATAAAGCCAATTATTGTTGGGAGCCACAAGAGCAATAGAAGTCAAGAGTGCATGTGTTGGTCCAGTTCACCAGAAATTTGTTGAATATGTTTGATGTCAAGACTCTGTGCAGTACATTTAAAAAAAAAAATTTCAACTTAATAAAACGCCTTGATGGAGTCTTGCTGTGTGCAAATGGGCATTGTCATGATAAAACACATTTGGGTCCCTCAGTTCCAGTCAAGGAAAATTCTTAATGCGAAAGCATACAAAGACATAACATTTAAACTATCTCCCTTATATTGTGTAGGTTCATCTTGAGGCTCTAAAGCAGCTTTGTCCCATCAAGCCATGGATTGCCTAAGACCTCGGAAGGTGCACCATGGTATCTGGCACCAAGTCGTTAGCAGCAGTAGAGTTGTGAGGTGGAACTTCCATTGATCGGATTTGTGTGTTCAGCAAATTCCACAGATATTCACTCAGATTGAGATCTGGAGAATTTGGAGGCAAAGTCAACACCTTAAACTCATGATTCTCAAACCATTTCTGGACAATGTTTGCAGCGTGTCAGCGAGGACTATCTTGCCACTGTCAATAAGGAATACTGAACCATGAAGATGTACTTGGTCAGCAACAGTGTTTAGGTAGGTGTCATGTGTCAAAGAACCATCCATATGAAGGATTCAAAGGCTCAAAGTCTCGAAGCAGAGCCTTGTCCAGGGCATCAGACTGCCTCAGCTGGCTTGCCTTCTTCCCATATCGCATCCTGGTGCCATCTCTTCCCCTTTTCTCTATTATATAGAGCTGATGTACCCATTTTCGGCAAAATAATTGGTCATGTTTTTTGTTGTTGTTGTTTTGTTTGACACTAATCAAAGCACTGATTGTTCAATAAGCAATATATTACAGAAATTCCTACAGAAACAGCTGATAGACACACTAAATAGACAAAAAAAAGATATTTTTCAGTAGTTGCAGAACAGCATTTTCTTTGTAATTACTTTTTTTAGGGTCACTAAAGGCTGCATGTACATTTGCATGCACATCTGTTTGGCTTGGAAAAAGGAAAACAAAACATATGGTACCAAATAGCAGAACTGGCAAAAACAACCAACAGTGCACAATATTGGTTTGCCAATTCTACAATTAATGCCATTCTACAATTAATACTGCATGTTGCTGATAAATTATTTTTGGAAAATAATCTACAGATTGGAGACATATAGACATATCAGATGTGTGTTTTTATTTTTTTAATAAACAAAAGACCTGTACATGGCACATTGTGGTCAGACGACGTCTATCTTTTATTTATGCTTACCCTTGAAGTCTCTCCTCATTTGTGTGCGTGTGTGTGTGTGTGTGTGTGTGTGTGTGTGTGTCTGTTCAGAGTCTCTTTCTTCTTTAGTTTGTTTACTTTACTGTGTCAGGCCAGGGTTGAGAAGTGCAGCCTCACCCTTTTTCTCATTACAGCAAACATCCAGTCATCCTTTCTTGGTGATTTTTTCTTTCTTTGCCTAGTTCTCGGTTCTTCTATTCCCACCATGAAAGTCGCAGCACTGCTTTGGTCTTGGTGCTCCATGGTGCACCTAGGCAAAACAAAAAATTACTACTGTGGGAATGCTGTGAAATATATGCGCAAAAAAATATATATATTGTGCTTTCAGTTGAAGCTGATGTTTCTTCATCGAGTTATTGAAGCAATTTCTTTGTACTGGAGCAGATGTGACAGTCAGGATGGAATGAATGATCGGGTCGTGAGTGCAGTGGACAGACCAGAATATGTGTGGGGGTGAGAGAGAGAGAAAGTCAGAAGCCGTGTGTATGTGTAAGGAGATAAGATCCTCATATTCCCTTTGAACTTGGTTCAGTACAAGGTGACTGGTTCTACAAAGGGAAGCTTTGAGATGTGTGGATAAAACAAGGACACTCTGCAGTAGCACAAAGCACAAGCAGCTCAAAGATCAAGGGCTTGACATCAGTGGGCTTTCAGATGCTGTTCTTATATTTTAAAGAAATTCCCCCCACAATATTTAGTACTATTTGATAAAATAGTGTAACATTACAGAAGAATAATAATACACAGAGAATAGTGTAGGTGTCCTATGACTTGGTCCTCTCAGGTTTTCTTTCCCATGTTTAAGTAGAGAAATGTAAAGTTTTCTGACATTGTGTGAACTTTCTCACGTCGATATCTCTTACACACGTGGACAAAATTATTGGTACCCTTCTGTCAATGAAAGAAAAACTCACAATGGTCACAGAAATAACTTTAATCTGACAAAAGTAATAATAAATAAGAATTTTATGAATGTTAACCAATGAAAGTCAGACATTGCTTTTCAACCATGCTTCAACGGAATTATAAAAAACAAATGAAATCATGGAACAGGCCTGGACAAAAATGATGGTAGCCCTAACTTAATAATTTCTTGCACAACCTTTTGAGGCAATCACTGCAATCAAACGATTCCTGTAACTGTCAATGAGACTTCTGCACCTCTCTGCAGGTATTTTGGCCCACTCCTCATGAGCAAGCTGCTCCAGTTGTTTCCGGTTTGAAGGGTGCCTTTTCCAGACAGCATGTTTCAGCTCCTTCCGAAGATGCTCAATAAGATTGAGGTCAGGGCTCATAGAAGGCCACTTTAGAATAGTCCAATGTTTTCCTCTTAGCCATTCTTGGGTGTTTTTAGCTGTGTGTTTTGGGTCATTGTCCTGTTGCAAGACCCATGACCTGCGACTGAGACCCAGCTTTCTGACACTGGCCAGCACATTTCTCTCTAGAATCCCTTGATAGTCTTGAGATTTCATTGTACTCTGCACAGATTCAAGACACCCTGTGCCAGATGCAGCAAAGCAGCCCCAGAACATAACAGAGCCTCCTCCATGTTTCACAGTAGGGACAGTGTTCTTTTCTTGATATGCTTCATTTTTCCGTCTGTGAACATACAGCTGATGTGCCTTGGCAAAAAGTTCCATTTTTGTCTCATCTGTCCATAGGACATTCTCCCAGAAGCTTTGTGGCTTGTCAACATGTAGTTTGGCATATTCCAGTCTTTCTGGGCTCTTTTGTTACCATTCGGATTATCCGTCTCTTTGATTCATCATCAATTTTCCTCCGGCGGCCATGTCCAGGGAGGTTGGCTACAGTCCCATGGATCTTAAATTTCTGAATAATATGTGCAACTGTAGTCACAGGAACATCTAGCTGCTTGGAAATGGTCTTATAGCCTTTACCTTTAACATGCTTGTCTATAATTTTCTTTCGAATCTCCTGAGACAACTCTTTCCTTCGCTTCCTCTGGTCCATGTTGAGTGTGGTACATACCATGTCACCAAACAACACAGTGACTACCTGGAGCCCTATATATAGGCCCACTGAATGATTACAAGATTGTAGACACCTGTGATGCTAATTAGTGGACACACCTTGTATTAACATGTCCCTTTGGTCACATTATTTTCAGTATTTTCTAGGGGTACCATCATTTTTGTCCAGGCCTGTTCCATGAGTTTATTTTTTTTAATAATTCTGTTGAAGCATGGTTGAAAAGCAATGTCTGACTTTCATTGGTTAACATTCCATGCTGGTTTCCTTCACTAGAAGTAAAACCCCAAACCTGTTTCAACAGTACAGTGCCCTTGTTCACAAAGCAAGCCTGGAACAATGACTGTACCCCAGGTTCCCGTCACCCAAAATCAGTACCTGACCTCATTAATCCTCTTGTGGCTGAATGAAAACAAATCTTCACAACCAGGCTCTAAAATCAAGTGCAAAGTCTTAGAACTCTGGAGGTTATTAGAAACAGCAAAATCTAGAATGGGATGTTCTACAAGCAAATATGAGTTACTTGTAGGTAGGTGGCTAATAACCTTTTTAGTACCATGTTGCTGTGTAGGACATTACCAAAGTTGTGCTTACAATGTACTAAATTATATTTGATAATGATTTTACATCACTCTTTGCATGGCTTTTACATATTCATGAAGTGAAAAATCCTTACCTGGAATTTGTGTCACCTGGACTTTTTTTTGTTGGTTTGAAATGTTTCATTACTCATCCAAGTAGCTTCTTCAGTATGGTTGGTCAAAGGTTGTTCCGGGACCCCAAATATAGACACCACAGTTTGACATCTGATCTGAATAGGCTTGCTGGGTGAACTATAGCCACCTGTTCAGGCTAGGTGTGAAACTGCAGTGGAGGTTTTATTTGGAGGCTTTAAGGGTTACAGAATACTGTATACACCAACTGGCCAAAAATAAGTCACACACTTTTTCAAGATTTCATTCAATAACATTAGATTTGATTACAGCACACACTATGGTGGCTAGTTCATGTGTGAAAATAATAGCTCATGCTCCTGGAACCACTCTTTCACAATTTAAGGGAGAAAAAACTCTATACTGTATATGTGATAACCTGGTCATTCAGTACATTCACATTTACCTTTAGGCATTTGGCAGATGCTCTTATCCAGAGCGACTTATTGTACAAAAAGTGCTTTGAAGTTTCCATCATCGGATAGATAGCTACACTGGGTTACTAGGTTACTAACTACTGTAAGTGCCATCAATCAAACACAGTTGTGAAGGGGATTTTTTTTTGGAGGTATTAGTTCAAGTACTGAAGAAGGCAACATTTCATTTATTGCCACATAACGTTGTTGAGTCCAGACCTGTCCAACTGAAGTAACCCCGGACTCATGCTTGAACAGTGGACAATATGAATGATGGGCGCATCCCTCCATGTGCCTTCCTTCTTACTCTGATGTGCCCATTACTCAGACCAGATGACCTTTTTCCACTGCTCTCTAGCCAATTCAATGCACTTAAGTCTAATCCTGTGAGTTTTTATCACATTGTGCATGTATGGAAATGCTAGACATAGCTACTACTGTATAGTATTGCTACTAGGGTTCTTAATGCTGTTCTACAATCATAACTCCAAATCTCCCTAGTTGATTTCTTTTCTCGGTGCAGCCCAATAATTTGACCTTTCTGACATGGTGACTTTATTTCAGCTAGGCATTGTATGACACTATATTGGATCACTCACTCTCACTCACTCATCATCTATACCGCTTAATCCTGTATTCAGGGTCACGGGGGCCCCAGGAGACTTAGGGCACATGGCAGGGTACACCCTGGACAGGGTGCCAATCCATCGCAGGGCGCAGACACACACACATGCACTCACTCATTCACACACTATGGGCAATTTGGGAACGCCAATTAGCCTAACCTACATGTCTTTCGACTGTGGTAGGAAACCGGAGTACCCGGTGGAGACCCACCAAGCACAGGTAGAACATGCAAACTCCATGCACACAGAGACGGGAATCGAGCCTGGCCGGGGATAGAACCCGGACCCTGGCGGTGCAAGGCGACAGTGCTAACCACTACACCACCGTGCCGCCTATATTGGATCATTCAAACAAATGATATTCATTTAAAGTTGGTGTGTATAATATATAATTTGATTTAATTCTAATACTGAGAAGCAAGATGAACTAAAAAGGTTATTGCAGTTCATGGATGGAAGTGTAAGAGAGTAAAACTGGGCGCAAAGGATGGAATACTCTCATTATCCTGTCAATTAGAGTGACATCTGGGTTACTGATCAAAATGTTGGCCGGTTTAAGTCCCAGCTGGATCAAGGTTTCACAATCTGCCATTGTGAAACCTTATACAAGGCCCTCAACCCTGACTGCTCCAGGCACACCATACAGTAGAATGGCTGACCCCGTGCTCTGATCATAAGATAAGTGAGGAAACAATTTCACTGTGCAGTATATGTGACAAAGAAAGTTTGGAGCATATATGTTGTCATGTACACGGAAGATGTTGGATAGCGTTTTCCTCTGTTTCTTCTAACACTCCATGAGCAGCAGTCGAGCATGTTTAATAGGTGTGTTTAACTGGCTTCACAAATCTCAGAGGACTCATATAATATCCTTCACGCTCTCTGGGTGATAGATAGCAGACAGCTGGCGTGTGACTGGAAACTGGCCAAAACTAAATTAGGGAGAATTAGGGGGAGGGGTTCAGGGGAAAAAAGTACTACATTTAGAAACAATGCTTTTGTTTTATTCAGCCATTGTTTAAATGTATGAATTATATTTTTGCCTTGCTTTTTTTACAGCCTCTGCTGGTTTTGGTTGCTTGTTTGAATTTGGTTTTGGAAAGATTCAGCAAACACATCCGCTTTCACACGCTACTCTGTGACAATATCACGCTGTGAATCTATTATCCTGTCAATTTCCCTGACACAAATGACTGTTATTTAGGATAAAGCAAGTTTCTGCTTAGTTATAAGCACATGCTATATGAAATGAAAGTGCAACAGTAAAATAATTTACTCAGCATGGGACACATTTCCCAAAGCACCACTCTTGCATTTTATTATTATTTGTCTTTTTTTCCCCGTCACGACTGATCTGTTTCTGATTGTAGTCAATTGTTGTATGTTTCACTTCGATTAAGGAAGATGGATTTCCTTATTGTGTTTCCTCTTTAGATTTTGAAGTCCAATACAAGTTTCAATACAAATAGTCCAGTTTCAATACAAGTCCAATCTTCATGCTCCCTAGTCAATTCAATGCACTTTTTTCTTCTTAGTCTCACTAACAAATGCTTTTCTTATGGCCAGTATATACCAGTACTAGTCTCATTATGAAATGATTGAATGTCAGTTGGGTTATGTCGCTGGGTTCAGAGTGTTTTTTTTTTTTTTTTTCCTGTTCCCGATGATTCCGAAAATGTTTTGACTTCTCTAACACTTGCTCAGGTTTACAGCGTTGCTTATTGATTATTCAATTTTAATGTTGCCTGCCTGTGATTTGACTCTTTGGTATACTGACAGCGATATTCATTGAATTACAATTTACACTCCTGCTTCAATCATATCAAGTTTTGCTACCTTTATGATCAGAACATAATATTTCGCCTCACTTGGCCCTGTCAGTTTTTTAGTATAAATGTTTTCTGCAAAAGTTGTTTGCAAAAGCTCTACCCTCTGCCGCCTTGCTTTTATCTCCAACCTTGTTGACGTTGAAACTCTCTCCTTGCTCACACTTGCTCTTACACCATCTGAAACATTCAGAACTTAGTCGTCTGTCTTCTAACAATTCTTCTTGCCACACTATTACACTTACTATTTCACACTGTTTATAGACTCCCCATAAAACAACACTCTAAGCAAGAAAATTCTGAATGCCCGCAACACTAAAGTGCAACTTCAATGCCTTCAACACTCATCCTCTTTCCAATTTGTCCTATCGTCTCCTCTCATACCCATTCACCTGCACTCCTCACTCTTAGACCTGCCAAATAACTTTTTCGTACAGCTTTGATTACTGTACTTTGTCCAGTCTTGCACTTTGTTTCAGAGCGCATGGTATCTTTCCCAGACTTTTCTGCCCACAAGTTAGAAATGCTGAAAGCTACAATCTGTCTGAATCTTCCATTTACACAGCATGTCTGGAGCAATTCTAGGATCAATTATGGGCTCAGCCCTAATGAGAACATAACATTTATTGTGTCTTTCTATTAATACCTTGCTATTAATATGAATTATAATTTTATTATTAATACTATTGTATAACTTTAATAGATTTTAAAAATATATTTTTATCATCACCAATATTAGTATTATATTAGTAAATAACTATAGTAAAAAAAAAAATTGTGTCACATTCTCTTAATAAAATTAAAAATATAAATTGTTGGGCAGTACGCCCCTTAACTGCTGTACTGTATGTGGGTTTCACACCTGGTTCTTCTGGCTCTCTTTCTCATTTTCCGCTGTCCCCATCCCGCGCTGTCTTTTTGTCCTGTCAACCAAAAGTTAAAAACCATATAGAGAATAGAGGCAAATACAACCTCAACCAAACAACATATAACCTTTTTTTTTTCCCACTAGGCCATTATTTATTTAACAAAAATGAAGCCAAAAAGAAAAAAACATGTGGGGAATATTACTGTAAGTACCCCTTACTGGTGTTACAGGATTAATAAGGAGAAGTTGCAGCCGGGTGCTGCTAATCATCAGCCCTTGATTGATTATCACCAGGTGTGCAGTCCTTTATAAAAGTAGTATATTGTATTATATTATATATTATTATTCTATTCTATTCTATTCTATTCTATTATATTATATTCTATTATATTATATTATATTAAAGTTTTTGGCAGTTTGCCGGTCTGGAGCATTCAGGTGTGTGTTAACACAATGCCAAGAGGGAAAGAAATAAGCAATAGATTTACAGAAGCAATTGTTGCTGCCTATCAATCTGAAAAAGGTATAATTTGAAAGCATTCAAGACAGATGCCAATCCCAGGAGTGGACGTCCAAGAACATTCACCCCAAGGTCAGACCATGCAAAGCTCAAAGAAATACAAAAAACGCCAAGAACTACATCTCAGACCCTACCAACCTTACTGAGCATTTTAAATGTATAAAGTCTATAACAGCACAATTAGAAGTACTGTTTGCTTGGGAGAGTTGTCCAACTAGAACACGGAAGCATGTCTGAAGTTTTCAAAATCAACTGAAATGCTGTGGTGGGATATTAAAAGAGCTGTGCTTAAGAAACGCCCAAAAACCTCAATGAAGCAATGTTGTAAAGAATAATGGAGCAAAATGATGTGGGAGACTGATCATAAGATCAAGAGACATCATACAGAAAGCTACTACACATACTTCACATACAGTACTAAACATATTTCACGGATCTTGGCCAGAGACACATGCGATGTGTGTGCCACTGTGATATTTTTTTAATTTTTGCCACCTATTTTTTATTTATTTATTTATTTTGCCTTCATTTTTGTTATATAAATAATGCCACAGTGAAAAAAATATATATGTTGTTCTCTATGTGGCTGTATTTGTATATTAAGATATCATAATAATACAGTATTAAGACTCACTTTGATTAGACAATTTTTATGTTGTTATGCAAAAAGCATCGAGGGTGGGGGGGGGGGGGGGGGGGGGGAGTTCGGGGAACAGACATTCATGACTGTGTCCATGAAGTTATATCAATTGAGATGCAGGGAGGTGATGTCATTTAGAAAAAAGTTTCGTATATTCATCTACAGAAAAATAGGCATAGAAAACAAGTCAGGGTTTGACCTAATCATTTGATCATTTGACCTAGCCTATTGATGAAAAGTTCTTTCGGCTATCAGTATTTGATCATGTTAATGGGATATTGTATTCATGATTACAAAAACACATGCAGGCATACACAAACATCAAGAGAGAGAGAGAGAGAGAGAGAGAGAGAGAGAGAGAGCTTGCACTATCCCAGCATATACCAAGATGGCACAATTTATCCACTGTAATATGAGCATGGCTAACCTCTGAATCTATCCTATCTCGTTTTTCTTACCCCTGTATTGTTAAATCTACCTTCATTTCTGTTTCTGTTCCTTTACTGGCAAAATTAGCCGACATGTGTCAGTGAAGCCTATTTGAACTGGAATGAACTAAGCGACCCCTATTTTGACCAGCCAGTCACTTTACCATGATCACTTTCTTGAAATATCTCAGAACAGTAAACTGTATTTTAATAACCGGAGCTTTTCTAGACATCTGGATAAGAGCATCTTCCAGCTTTGCGTGCAGTGTTTAATCCCCACTCCCCTTCAAACGCTGAGGGGAAGTAATGTTCTGCTCTGTAAATTTCTATGTTGGTCTGATGCTTTGCTATATAACTTCAAGGCAAAATGTTCAAGGCTAACCTTAACATATTTGGGGCTAAACCATGCAGTGAATGATCGCACCTAAAGACGCCTCTGGTTGCATCTTTAAGCAGATTGAACTGAAATGGACAAGCATTAAACATCATTTTAGAAAAATATTGGTGTTTATTATTATCTTTAGGGGTGCTAAAATAATTTTGATTCTAAACATCACCTATGCAGTTTGTACAGTACTTCTGTGCTTCTAAAGGGTGAGATTGGTGAGACAAAGGCATATTTCTCCAGAGAATTTACATAGTACTCTTTAAAGAAAGTCACCTTGGTATATGTAATTAAGGATTCTCATTGGCTTTAATATACATGTGGCCAAACTAATGTTGCATTCAACTCAACTCATAAGTGGGAATTCAGAACTCGAAAAAAAATCATGTTTGACCCCTCATTCAAGTTTCTTGATTTGAGTGATTGGCGAGCAAGGACATGGCTTAGAGTGAGGTCAGGACTGTATGGAGGATGTGGTCATAATTCCCAACTGAGTTTCTGTAATGTGCAAGTGGTATTCGTGAATAATTGTGTGTAGAGTTCCCACAGAGTCTCCTCCACAAGCTGAGTTTTGATTTTTAAGAATAAGGAGTTCCACTCGCTAAATGTTCACGAGAAAAAATGCAGTGTGCTCCAAGCCACCCTGTCCGGGATCCGTGTGTGACCTTATTTTAAACATTTGCACCATCTAGATGTTTAACTGCAGCTAAGAGTCTCATCGCCGTACTTTGCTCAACCTCTTCTGTAAATGTCAGTCAGTTTTATGCCTTGACGAGCTTTTGGGGCTTGTAAAGAAAATGATGGCGTAGGGTTTGACCAAGCACTGCCCTCTGCAAAATTGAGACATAAGTATTTGAGAACACCGGAATTATGTGAATTTAGCCGTTTGTTTTTTCTGAAATTTTTATGGAGGCATTGTTCTCCCTTTCCACAACAGACAAGCCTTCTTTGATAAGAATATACAGTAAAATATGTCTTTATGTTGAAATCAAAGCTCCTGAGTAGGTCTTCTGAGTTATGTCCTCTAGTCATGATTCTTATGACCCCTAGTCAATCATTATCACCTTGATTTATTCAGTCAGTGTGAGTCACGACACAATAACTTGCATATTTGTTGGTTAACTGTTTTTAAAAGTCTTTGGTTTGTCATCAAGTGTTTGAGTTTGAGTTTTTTTTTTGTTTAAAACACCATATTATTGAAAAGCTATAGGTCTGACTTGCATTAATATTCTACCAGTAAGTTAGAAACAGCCTAATGTTAAATAGTGTTTCAAAGTGTATTTGTTTCAAAACTTTACCCAAGTGGTTAGCATGGTAATCTTGTACCTCCATGTTTGAATCTTGGATATCCTCTGGGTACTCTGGTTCCTCTGGCACTGCAGTAGGCTGAATGAATGAAGGTCCTAATGGGCTATGTGTCCCATCATGCAATTTGAAATGTTGTATCAAGATCAAGATAAATGTATTAGTACATTATCCACAGTCCCCTAGGTATAAGTACTACAGGCTGAAGACTAGCATTGTATCCAAAGTCATTACAGGGATTTAATATTTTGCTACCTAGGTGTGAAATCATAATTAAGAATACAATACCATTGTCCTTGAATATTGTCTGGAAACACGGCCATTATTTCTCTCCCATTCCTAATGACTCAATTCCACAGTTATTTATTTCTCTACGTGGTTGAAAATTGGCCGGAGTTATCCTATAGGTCTTCATCATGATCATGATCCCACATGCTTTGAAGAACGGAATAAAAACAGCTAATGGATTCCAGCATGACCCCTCACATGTTCCGACGGTAATTATAACCATTAGAGGCTCGTTATTACTATTCATGTTGACACGTATTAATCTTAAAGTGATTCATAATGAAACACCTACACTAACATCATTTGCACTGTGATGGGTCATTAACTTGGTCTTGTCTCCTGTGTGCGTGTGTGTGTGTGTGTGTGTGTGTGTGTGTGTGTGTGTGTGTGTGTGTGTGTGTGTGTGTGTGTGTGTGTGTGTGTGTGTGTGTGTGTGTGTACCCTTTAAGGGAACAATGCGTCTAACGCCAGGCTGGATAAAACACTACATTGAGTGTAACCAAGTACTGTAGTACTTAATTTTGGCAGGAAAAACACATGACACAGGCAGTGCCTTGAAATCATATCGTCTTACAAATGAACTGTATGTTTATACCCATAGTTTATTCTAAAACTGCTTTGCTATCTAACCATCGGTAATAAAACCATAGACTTTTGTCTGATGAGCACATAGTACCATCTCCTATTATGTAAATCAGTGTCACCAAAAGCCATTGTTCAGCGTAGGAGAACCTAATTTTTGAATTTTCTCCAACTAATCCCCCCCCCAACCTCCCTGCTTATTCAAAGACTCTCAGCACAGCTTGAAGAGCTGCCTAGGCCGGTGTCATTATGCATTCCCTGCACTTGGTCATAACTACACTAATTCAAGGAGATGATCAATACTAATTGGTCTCTTTGGAAGGCATAGCAGTAGGAAGGGGATGAGCTTGCAGCCGCAGCACACTAATGAAGAATTCATGCCGCGTGTCTTTGTGGCGAAAGGTCAGCTGTTAGCGCCAGCGTCTGCTCTCCCTCTTGTCCATTATCTCTGCTCGTGTCCATGCTGTTTCTCTCCCTCTCTGTCTGTCTCTCTCACTCTTTCCTTAGTATCTCATAAATTCTTCATTCCTCCCTTTCCCCGAATAGCTTTGCAGAGGGCAGGGGCCTTGGATGAATGACGGTCATAAAGGGATGACTTGTGAGAGGGAGAAACTCAGAGAGAGAGAGAGGAGGAGAGTATATTTTGTGTTACTCTGTGGCTTGCTGTGTCATCCGAAGCACCTAGCTTCAAGATTGCATTGCTAAGTGGCACATCTGTAACCGAAAAGAGGTCCAAACAATAGACCAGTATTTTCATAGCACTTTTTTTTTTTTTTTTTTAGAGAATGAAGATTGTCTCAAGGCAGCTTTTCAGACAGTAGCCTACTGCTTTAACCCTCAGAGAGAAAGGCAGGGAGGACATACAGTAGGCAAAACATAAAGAAGAAACCTTCTTAGGGCTTAGAAGAAGTCCATTCCTCTGTGTTAAGCACTGGGATTATCTAATAGTTTAGGATTGTAAGTTTAGTTAGGCAAGCTCATGAGTTTTTCACATACTGTATACATTGCTGCACAGTGAAATTCTTTTCTTCACATATCCCAGAGTATGGGTCAGCCACATATTGCACCCCTAAAGCAGACACAATTCAATTTGGAGCACCTTGGGCTTGAACCGCCAACCTACTGATCAGTAACCCAGAGCCTTAAGACACTGAGCTACTGGCCATAGTATGAGAATAATCCAGATAAAAGCCTTGTAATCATCCAGAGACCAGGATCTTATTAGGTAGTAGAATGATAGGAGCAGCCACTTGTAATTCTCAATATCTGGTATTCTTGACATAATTAAAAAAAAAAAGTGTGTAATTGTGATGTTTTCTACAAAAAATTACTAAGTATTACATTCAGTTCAATTTGCAAAGTGCTTTTAACACCAAGCCACTACACAGAAACGTACTGTATAAACAAAACCATTCTCTAGTAACAGCACATTTTTTTTGAAACAGTTTATTGAAATTGTGCATCGCATTTTTATTGGTGTCATTCTAATTTTTTACAAATATATTTTTATATCTCAATTTTTTTTAGACAAAAATAAACAGTGTTAAGAAATGAGTGATTATTGTTGCTGTAACAACAGAAAACAACATTAAATAACTTGTTTTGCATCAATTTGCACACCATAAATTGTGACTAAAACTCTACACCGTGTTGTTCTTTAACGTCACCATTGATTATGGTCATTTAACAGCCTGTTACATTGTGTTTTGTAATGTTGTGGTATAATATCAATCCTGGTCTTGAGACCACAAATCTATGGTCCCTCTCTTGTCATAAACTCAAGTGAAATTACTCTTGTTCTTGTCCTGGTCTCAGCCAACGTGACCTGAAATATTTTTCAGACACCACCCAAGAGTGTACCATTATTTTATGAGGAAATACTTATAGTGGCTATAAATTTTAAGTTTCTATGTTCGAAAACATTTCATTTTCTTATGTTTCAAATAATACAGCATGAGTACTTGTAATTCACACTTGTATTATTTAAAACTGGCTAAATAATCCAGAAACAATAAAACTAACCAGGAACGGAAAAGATTTTAGGTGATTAGCACAGAACAATTTAAGGGCAACATTTAAATGCAACAACAACAACAACAAAAAAATAGGAAACAGAATTTAACATTTACATTTTATATTGTAGGTAGAGTGTGTAAAACAGTTGCTCAGGATTAGTATCCCGATGAGTGCAACTGTGTCAGTGGAGTGAATTCCTGGGTTTCTGGGATGGACTGTGGTCTGGAAGTGGTGTTCCTGGAGTTGCATTTCTTCTTTGTCTACCTCTTGGGTCTACCCTTTGGTACCCCTTTAAAAGTAAAGATAATGAACAGATGGGCCAGTTCCTCTAGCCATTGATGACACTATTCTATGGAATGTTTTAAAGCCAGCAATTCCTGACTTAGGAAAGCCACCAGGTTTGACTATGCACCATTGATTCTAAAAAATGAATGACTTAGATGGGTGAAGGTGTTTTAAGATATGAGCAGTGGTGAACTTCATCTTGAGCTGCTTGAAGGAAGCAAGAGAACTGTTACTGAACAATCCAATAAGAACAGAGGATATCTAGGAGGGGGTGGATATAACAATTTTGCAGTGACTTTTGGACATGAACCACCGTAGCTTGCTGTCCATGTGAAGGGTGGGATAAAAGTGATTTGCCGGAGGTAAAACCTGGAAGCAATTTCAACTGTGCAGTTATAGGGTCTGTGAGGGTATAAGCAACTAGCCTTTGTTTTGATAAAGCCCTCTGGCTCTGGATTTGATGGAAATATATATAGGCCACTGGGCTTTGGGAATCACCATAGTTTTCGAAGGACAAGATAGGGGAACTGCTGATTCTGCTTATGGCAAAAGGAGGGCAACCCCTTATATCTGTGAGTTGTAAAGATACATCCAGGGGAATCTGAGGATGATTGGGTGCTTAGACGGAGAAATGAAACTTGTTCTTATTTCCTATGGATTCTCTATCACTTGCAGAAACCTTAAGGTAATGCTTTAGGGCTTCTGTGGGTATGCTGTGCTTCATGGTGCATGAAATTTCTGGCTGATTTCTAGTATCGGACTTACCCTCCCTCTAAGCACTTGCTGGTTGCAGATGAGATGGTCTAGATCAATATCTGGATCAATTAGGGAATCAAGAGACATTTTATCTCCTCAACAGGCCAGTTCAGTGATCCCTTCCTGATTGAAACCTTGGTGGTGCTGGCTTGAAATTCAGACTTGTTACATTCCAAAACTTGTTGAAACATTCTTATAAAGAAATAATATGAAAACAATTCCCGTCCCTGATCCCAGACCACCTTAATCCACTTGAGGGCTTTTCCCATCTGTGACCTGAGGAATATGGGCAATCTGTCCTATGAAGTACTGTATACTAAGCTGAAGCAGAGTGTAAAAAAAAGTTTCTCCTGCAAGCCGATAAGCAAAACAGGGTTTGTTTGTAACCACGGTTTTGTGTGAAATAAAGGTGGTGATGTTATTGTTGTTCTCCTACCAGCTTTCTCAGACCTGCCATGCTATTGGCCTATTTAAATTCTTTGCATTCATGGTGATGACAATGTAGTATCATGCAGTGGAGTTGGAGATGGATGCAAGAGCATTCAAGAGCATTTGCATTTGGAAATGCAGAATTTTATTAAAACTAGAAAACAAATCCAAAATGAGAAGCAAAATTATAACTGGCACATACCAGGAAACAAAACCAGATAAAAAAAACAAAACAACAACAACAACAACCAAAAAACAGATGGCAATGACTGAAAAAGCTACAGTTTGCTATGGAACATAAAGATTGGATTTTGGAACAATGAAAAAAAAAAAAAGAATTGAAACCATGAACTCATGCATTTGTGGATGTTATGGGTCAGGCTTCGGTTGTTCAGGTCTAGGCTCAGCAAATGTATGTGACAATAAAATAAAGTCAACTGACTACCTGAACATTATCTCATCAATTGATTTTTTTCTTCTCTGATGACACGGCCATGATCCAAGATCACAATGCCAAGATTCATTATGCTCAAATTGTGAAAGTGTGGCTCTGCCAGCATAAGGAATCGTTTTCACCTGTAAATTGCTGGGGAAGACTACGGAATGGGTAAAACAACCTCCATTTCCTCCTGTCATTAATAGAAAAAAAAGAATGCCAATTTAATAATTAAATAATTTTTGTGACATTGTATGAGGTTAATAAGCACTATAATTGCATTAAGGCGATGTCAGCTCAAACAAAATAAAAATATTTTATAAATTACAGTATTAAACAGAGCTAGTCATCTGCTTGTATGAACCACAGAAACGAAATTGACATTTTTTTCTGTTACTGTAACCTTCCTGAGTCTAAATGTGAGCAAATTGTTTTGAAATCGCCTCAGAACATTCAACATTTTATCTAAACAATTATAATGTAGTGCTTAATGTGTGGCAGTAGTGAGTTGCTCAACAGAATATTATCATTATTTTTAATGCTATGAAAAGAACCAGTGATTAAAGGGGAATTAGCAGTAGAGCCACTATAATTGAGATAATCAGGATATACACCTAGACTGTAAAAAAAGGCAGGTTATCAGTATTTTTGTCTAAGTAGATTTCATTTCTTTGATTAAAAAAAAAAAATCAGTCAGTCACACTAATCTTTAATTCCACAGATATTTACATTTTCTGTTGTAATGCGATGTTTCTAAGTAAGTTTAAAATTACTAATACAATTCTACTGATTTTAGCCCATATTTATACTACAAAAAAAAAAAACAACAAAATAGGACAGTTTTTGATGTGTTAATCAAATTCAGAGACAAGGCATCCAAATAGTAGCTTGCTCTGAGTTTCATTTACAACTGTTTGCAGCATTAGTCCTGCTAGGGCATTTAGGGCTTTCATCGCAGAGATTATTTCCTAAGAGACAGGGTAGCAATTTTCCTAGATATTTATTATCAAATTAATATTCTGATTTTAGATTGGTACAGCTAATGCATTATAAGGACACATTCCTCCTCAGAAGCTGGTTGATCATGAGCATTTTTTCCACACATGTACTAAGTAAACAGCATGTTAAGCAAACACAAGGTTAAATCCCTTGGAAAAATGAATACAATGACTACCAGACTGAGGTCTAGTATGACAGCTGGGTTGGTCCTGCAGTTGTACCTGGCTGCAGTGAGGACTGGTGGATGTTTGACATACAAGGTGATGCAAAAAAAAATAAAAGACCAACAGATGGCAGCACAAGGCTGCACGCACAGTCACAGGGAGCACATAAGTCAGTGTGCCAAAAGACATCGTCCTGTGTACACTGCTGCCATTGTTGGTGTGTCATACGGAACAGTGTAATTTTGAACATGCACCATGTTGCTAAGTTCGTCCCCTGGTTGCTGTCCTAGGAGCAGAAGGGATATCACATCAAAGTCCGCCAAAACGCCGTCAAATGCTGTGGATAACCCGTCCTTCATGTCGAGGATCATTACTGGTGATGAAACTTTCATTGTGTTGGTACGACCCTCGGACGAAGCAACAGACTTCACAGATAAAGAGCCATTTTTGATACCACTTCGTACATGTAAAGTCACCATATTGTGTATCCAAATGATTTCCCAGTATCTTACACCACATTTAGTTTGCAAACTTTAGTATATCTGGTTTGGCTGGCTTAGCATACTGTAATTGAACATGAGGGTTGTTAAATGCTGATCTTATATTTCCTATTCATAAATTGAAAAGGTTTTCCTGTGCCCAATGATTATGCTTCCAGTCTGTCTTACAATCAGAAAAAAAACTCATCCTGGCTCATTTTGAAATGGGAAGCATACCTTTTTTATTTAAAAACATGTCTAAAAAACTATAAAATAGCTATTTACAAAGATTTCAACCAGTTAATCTTTCAGTGCTTCAGTAAATCAGTAAAATATAGTGAATGTGATTTATTCACTAATTTAACTGTTTTTTATTTCTGTATTTATTAAAATTATATTATATGAGATGAGCTTGACCTTCCCACATTAATGCCGTATATAATAATGGGACTTTTTTTAAAAATCTGCTTTCAGGAAATATTAGGTTGGTCACATACAGTAGATTAATATTGTACCAAGCAATAAGGAACCAGAGTGTGAATGCATATACAGTAGTTTGCATGTGTATGTGTATTATACAATTTGCCTGGCCAAAGAAGTGGCTGAGTGTGATGAGTCATAAGCTATTTCTTCATATTTAACTTTTCCTTCTCTTGCATTTACAGCTTTTTAATTTAAGTAATCACACCCGGATTGTGAGGATGCGGTTGCATTCTTCTCTTTATATAATTCCCCCATGCCGCTGTACCCTTAGTCGCTTCATCTCATTTACTTCTCTGTGCTTCATTCTCCTTGCATTGCCCCCAACACCCCCCTCCCCCTCCCCCTCCCTTTCCTCCTCCTCCTCTTCCAAAATCACACCCTTCTTATTCCATCCCTGTAGCCTGGGGCAGAAAGCACTAACGTGTGAACAAAGATTTCTGATTAGGTTTCACTCTGCTGCCCTGGAAAAAGCAAAATAATGAAAATACCATAATATAATATGATTTCATACAAAGAGCACCTACAATAAATACTAATAGATTCTATGTGCATGTGTACATATGTGTGTGTGTGTTTGTATGAGAGATAGATATATAGAGTGAGGATGAGAGAATGGAAGGAGAGATCTATCAATTGGAAAAACACTATTATTAAAAAAAAAAATTCTCAGTTTCGACAATGAGAGTGAGAAAAAAAAAACATATATACATTATGATGTACACACGTGGACAAAATTGTTGGTACCCTTCGGTCAATGAAAGAAAAACTGACAATTGTCACATAAATAACTTTAGTCTGACAAAAGTAATGATTTAAAAAAATTCTATGAATGTTAACCAATAAAAGTCAGACATTGCTTTTCAACCATGCTTCAACAGAATTATTTAAAAAAATAAACTCAACAGGCCAACACGCCAACAGGCCTGGACAAAAATGATGGTACCCCTAGAAAATCCTGAAAATAATGTGACCAAAGGGACAAGGTGTGTCCACTAATTAGCATCACAGGTGTCTACAATCTATAATCAGTCAGTGGGCCTATATATAGGGCTCCAGGTAGTCACTGTGTTGTTTGGTGACATGGTATGTACCACACTCAACATGGACCAGAGGAAGCGAAGGAAAGAGTTGTCTCAGGAGATTCAAAAGAAAATTATAGACAAGCATGTTAAAGGTAAAGGCTATAAGACCATTTCCAATCAGCTAGATGTTCCTGTGACTACAGTTGCACATATTATTCAGAAATTTAAGATCCATGGGACTGTAGCCAACCTCACTGGACGTGGCATATCAAGAAACGAACACTGTCCCTACTGTGAAACATGGAGGAGGCTCTGTTATGTTCTGGGGCTGCTTTGCTGCATCTGGCACAGGGTGTCTTGAATCTGTGCAGAGTACAATGAAATCTCAAGACTATCAAGGGATCCTAGAGAGAAATGTGCTGGCCAGTGTCAGAAAGCTGGGTCTCAGTCGCAGGTCATGGGTCTTGCAACAGGACAATGACCCAAAACACACAGCTAAAAATGCCCAAGAATGGCTAAGAGGACTATTGGACTATTCTAAAGTGGCCTTCTATGAGCCCTGACCTCAATCCTATTGAGCATCTTTGGAAGGAGCTGAAACATGCTGTCTGGAAAAGGCGCCCTTCAAACCGGAAACAACTGGAGCAGCTTGCTCATGAGGAGTGGGCCAAAATACCTGCAGAGAGGTGCAGAAGTCTCATTGACAGTTATAGGAATCGTTTGATTGCAGTGATTGCCTCAAAAGGTTGTGCAACAAACTATTAAGTTAGGGGTACCATCATTTTTGTCCAGGCCTGTTCCATGAGTTAATTTTTTTTTATAATTCCGTTGAAGCATGGTTGAAAAGCAATGTCTGACTTTAATTGGTTAATATTCATAGAATTTTTTAAAATTATTACTTTTGTCGGATTAAAGTTCTTTCTGTGACCATTGTGAGTTTTTCTTTCATTGACCGAAGGGTACCAACAATTTTGTCCACGTGTGTACATGCTATTATATCTATTTAAAAATGATAATAACTATAACCCCATTGTGACATTGGGGTTGAAGCCCCTCTTGAATGCAATTCTGCAGTTTTTTCCCCACATAAACCTGTGGGAAAAACCATGTTGTTTTCCTCCTCCCCTCTCCCAGCTTGTTCTTTTCCCCCTTTTCCAGCCCAGCCTGATCCTGTTTCCGCCTTCTCATCTGTGAGTAACAAGTGGCTACTCTTTTCGTGCTGTACCACACTCCCAATTAGTGTTAATAAGGCTCTCTTAGGCCAAATGAAGGGCACTCTTTCTCTGATTGAGAGAGAATAAAGGAAGGAGAATGAGTGAAGACAGAACGTAGAAGAGGAAAAGGGAGGAAATTTTAGAGGGTTTCAGAGGAATAGGATCATATACCAGTAGCGATCATATTGGTGCCTTCAATCTAAAGAAATTATCTTACATATTTATATTCATAGCACACCACTGTTGAATTCTCGAATCTGATTGGTCAGAAGGTTAATTACATTGCTTGGATGGTAGTTTTGGCTGCAAGGCAAATCACTGGCTTATATTAACACGCTACTTCTAATACATTATCATATCTATATCACCATCTATTTAACAGGAGCGTGTGCAGATCCACCACTCTGACCAGATTTAAATTGTTAAAATGGTTTTCATACAAAGATTGGTCTTTTTGGGAAGAAGCCCAAGGTCAAGCTATTACTTTAGGTTTTTCAACACACTTTTAATTTCTTGCAAATATGATAAGCAGCACTTTTTGACTTTAAGATGAACAAAATAATGCTGTCAAGGGAACTGGTAGTGTTTGTAAATTATTCAGACTCTGCAAATGAACTAATATGTCTGACAAAACCTTATAAGGGTGTGACTCCTGGTCTAGAGAAACAGGAAAGTGTAACCTAGCACCTAGCACTTTAGATTTTTGTGGGAGGATGGAGACACCGGGATAGATAATGGGGTAGGTAGATATTGTGGTGCAAAGCTTTTTAAGTCCTGTAATGCAAAGACAAGGGATTTGAATTAGATTTTTGTTGCAACAGGGAGCTTATTGTGTGTCCTCATTAAGGGAGTCACATGAGAGAACTTTGGGTTGTAATAAACCTTGCAAGCAGCTGCATACTAACTGCTGTGTAAGGAGATATGGCATATAAAAAGAGACCAGCAAGTGAACACATCTGGAATTGTCAGACCTTGCATCAAGATTTTTTTTTTTCCATTAACAGGAAAACCCATAATTTTGGAAAAAGAAGGGAAATTTTTTTTTAGTGAAAAGTGAAGAAATTAAGTTTAATATTAATAGTATTCATTATTATTATATTACATTTTATTAAATTATTAATAAAATAGCCTTAGAAATTTACTAGAAATTTACAGATGACCTGCAAGTGTATTGATTGTGGGATCCAAATAGGCAAGTTCTTAGCCATGGATGCATAGCAAGTTTCAGATGGTGGGTTTCCAAAAGGAACTGTTTTTATTGTCCTTTTAGCTGCCAATTAGAGCCTGATAAGATGATGATCCACACATTTTGAATTTAAAAACCGTCAAGGTTTTTATTCAGGATTGGGACCAGCACTAACTTTAGCCTAAAACCACAGCACATACAGTAGTTGTGGGGGAAATGGCTGGGACACAAACCTGGGTCTTCCACATACTGTAACAGGCAAGAAGGCTACCACTGAGCAACCAGTGCCCCAGGCTACCAACAAGTAAATCTAAATGTCAGAAAGACTGTTTGATACGTTTAAAGAGTCATGGGATCTGTGCATCATCGTGATAGCAGTTGCAATGGAAGCAATATAATCGGATCACTGAGCATAGTGATTTAGTGTATATAAACAAGACTGGACCAAAGACTCACCCATGAGGAACTCCAATAGGGAGGATATGAAGTGGTGAAATGAAATCTCTCCAGGCTACATGGAAGATTGATCCTATAAATATAATAAATACAAGGTAAGAGCATGTATCCCAATGCCCAACTCAGCATGAGTGAAGATAAACATCGTGTAATATTGTGTCAAGCAACTGACAGGTTGATAAAAATGATAGTGGAGGATATTAAGTTTTCTTTCTGGTGTGGTGTTGGGTTTCAGTGTAAAATACCTGCATTTGTATCAAGACTGTTGGCATCCAAATAGGCATAGGCACACATTTTTTTTTCTATACTGGATATAGGGAACTGGATATTATGTAGACATGTGACCTGGCCTTAATGTTGAAGGAACTTATAGTTTAGTCATTTGTAGTTCTTAGAATAATTCAAAATTAACCACATCATTACTTTTATTACAGGTGTCAGAAATGGCTTTTTGAGGGAATAGGGAAATAATGCTGGCTATATGATTCTTTAAAATGGATATCATATTACTGAAGTACTAAACAGCTTGAGTGGTGAGTGGGTAAAATTTTTACTGCCATTTTTATCAAAGCCTTATTATATAATTCTTTCCTGTTATAATATTTCCTGCAGAATTATTCTCACTTTTGGATAGACAAAATTTTAATATCTCAGAAGATAAACGGTATGTTACGGTTCAATCACAAAGCGAATATATCTATCCTTAGATCATGTTTCATCTTTGCACAGCATGAGATGATGTGTGTAACAAAAGACATTCATGCTTGGTGTGTAAATGGATCTGTTTTTAGGATAAAAACAACCAAAACAGGGTTCTAGGGGGGAAAAAAACATTAGAAGCTTAAGTATTGAACTAAATATAGTACTTAAAGAAAAAAGACAGGGAAATTGGGCCCATACCTACTAGACTTTCTCTAACCTTAAAGTTCAAAGCCTAGCAGAGAACTATTTCTCAGTTTAAAGAAGCATTTTAATCCAATTAGAAGAATATTTCAGCACAGATGATGGCTATATGGTGGGGCTCTAGAAACCAACATGACAAATTCTGCCTTGCTGTAGAACATGGAAGGGAAAAGGGATTACTAGAAAACTCACTAATCCTCCCTTTTGGCCCCAACAGCTCCTCGCTTCAGTTTATTCAACAAGAGAGGCATGAGAAGAAGGAGGTATGCTTAAGGCCCTTTGATAATTCCTTACTCCCCATAATGTAAATCTCAAAGGTACTAAAAAAGATTGAAAAATGGAAGATTTGTCTATGTTATCCCCCTGTATTATCCCTTCAAATGGAACAGCAAATGTACAGTATGAAGAGCATTGGTGTCCAAACAATCTAATATAAAACATATTGCTGGCAAATGTTTGTTAGGATAAACACATAAATCTTTGAGTTCAAACCTTTGAGCAATAATGTTGTGTGTGAAATGTTAGTCATTTAAAGCATTTAGCAGATGCTTTTATCTTATCCAGAAGAGCATTACAATACCTTTAGTAATCCAGATGTAAAAAATACCATTATGCAGTGGGAGTTAACAGCAACATGGTCCCGGAGCAACAAATGAAGAGAGTATGAGCTCTTAAGTGATGGGTCTTATTTATAATCTTTATTTCAAGACAAACAGTGACTCAGCTGTTTGAACCCTTTACAAGCCAGTACAGGAAATAGACTTATATACATTGATGGATGGAGAGTCTTGTTTAGGTGTGCTAGTGTCTCAAAGAGACCATGGTGCTGACCAGCTTTTAACTTGGTGGTACCTCGGATAGTGTGGAAAAGATTTTCCAATGTTCAGAACAGTTGCAAGGGCATGATGGGATGGTGGAGAATGACCAATATTATGAGAAGAAAATGGTCGATGGGTGTTAAAAAAAAATTTGGGTGTAACATTTTGAGTTTTATTGGAGAGATGTTTAAAAAAAATGCAAGTATATTCTGATGTAAATAAAGTATGAAACACTGTCCACATAACCAGATTCCACAGACAGCAGGGGGACTTCTCCTTTTGTTTAATATTTCAACTTCACAAAAATTTTAGGTTGTGTGGTTGCAAAAAAGGTAGGTAAGTAGGTAAAAGTGAAACTTTATAGTGAAGTTTGTCTTAACAAGAAACAAATACAATTAATACTTCAGAGGTTGTTCACTCTATACCCCATTTATGTTCAAATTTATTTATGTTAACTTTACTATCAGAATCCCTGTTGGTCAAAAGTTTGGACATACCAAGTAGACTTGGACAGTCTGGAAGATTCCAGAAACTGAAACTTTTGACTGGTCAGCTGTGTTTAGACCCATGTTTAGACCCACCTAGAGTAAAGCCGTTTTTCATTTTTATGTAAAATCCAAGCAACTCAGCCAATAAAAATGGGGAGAAAAAATGTGGACCATCAGAAGTCTGGTTCGTCCTTAAGCACAAATTCCAAACTAATGAAACAACCATGAGCGTAAGAATTAAAAATTGAGCACAAATATACAAACAGCAACTAGCAAAGAGACAATGCATAATTAAATAAGGAGGTAGATATTCTAGGGATATAAACAAAATTATTTGAGTGATTAAACAATGCCTCAAGTCAACAACAAAGGAGATGGAGTACCAAAGTACTGTACTGTGTGTAGACCCCAAAGAAAGTCCTCAGCTGACATGGTCTGAAAGGCTGTCACACAGTGGAGGAGTGTTTTTTTGATCAGATGAAAAAAAAAAAACATTGAGGGATTAAAGGTAATGTTTCTAGGAAGAATACTTAGGGTGGCAGAATCATGTTGTGGTCGTGTTTTTTCTGGAAAAGAGACTGATGCACTTCAGATGGCATCATTAAGAAGGAAACACCAGCTAGAAGGTAAAACTTGGTCACAATCAAATCTTTCAGCAGACAATGATCCTAAGCATAAAAACATGAGATATGAGACATTCATTTGAGACTGAAAGTTTTAGTGAAAATGTGAAAGTGCTCTTTAATTTTGAAAATGGTGGGGGGTAAAGGAGGAGGAGAGAGGCAGAGAGAGTGAGAGAAGGGACGAAGTGTGGTAACTTTGGGTCCAGCCAGGCTGAGATGGCAGTCACAGGGAGCAGGCCAGTGCAGCAATGGCCAGTGCCCAGAGATGATAAAGACAGTGCCAAAAGTTGTCCTCAGCAGGTTCTGGACTGCAAATTGCAACTGGCTTCTTTCTTCGGGGTGTCTGTAAGCCAGAAATTGGTCTGTAATTAAACACAAATTCAATAAAGTCCTCGCTTGGTTGCTAGAAATTTAATTTACTTGCATTAGTCAATCATTTTAAGTAATAATTTAAGCTATGTCCCACAATGCATACTCACTGACCATTTCATAAGGTACAAATTGTTAGTGCTGTCTTGAACCCCCTTTTGCCTCCAGAGATGACTTACTTCTTTATAGCATAGATTCAACAAGGTGCTGGAACCACTCCTTAGAGCACTTGGCATCAGAAACTTGACACATCCCAAAGGTGCTCTATTCAATTGAGATCTGGTGACTGTGAAGGCAATTTGAGTACACTGAATTCATTGTAATGTTCAAGAAACCAGTTTGAAGTTATTTTAGCTTTGTAACATGTCATATTATTCTGTGGCCATAAACATACAGTATATGGTCAGCAGGTAGCCTCTGGCATTTAAACAATTATTAGAACAATTATCAGAATTGGTACTAAAATGTGCCAAAAACATTTCTCCCAAACAATTACACCACCGCAGCCTGAACCGTTGATACAAGGCAGGACAGATCCATGCTTTCATGGTGTTTATGGCAAATTCTGACCCTAGCATTCAAATGTTGAAACAGAAATCGAGACTCATCAGACCAGGCAATGATTTTATGGTGAACCCATGGGAATTGTAGCCTCAGTTTCCTGTTCTTATATAGTCCATCTGCTTCAAGTTTCAACGTGTTGTGTGTTCAGAGATGCTATTCGGCATTCTTCTGTTGTAACGAGATGTTATGTTATTTGAGTTACTGTTGCCTTTCTATCAGCTCGAACCAGTCTAGACATTCTCCTCTGACCTCTGACACCAACAAGACATTTTTGCCCAGAGACCTGCCACTCATTAGATATTTATTTTTCTAAATTCTCAAGATACAGTAGTTGTGCATGAAAATCCCAGTAGATCAGCAGTTTCGAGAATAATCAGACCAACCCATCTGGCACAAACAACCATGCCCTGTCACTTAAATCACCTTCGTTTCCCATTCTGATGTTCACTCAGTTCACTTCAGCAGATCTTCTTGACCATGTCAACTGTATATGCCTAAATACATTTTGTTGCTGCCATGTGATTGCCTGACAAGATATTTGAGTTAACAAGCAACTGAAATGGAGTACCTAACTACAGTAAGTGGCCAGTGAGTGTATGTGCAACTCTGTTAAAGGAAGAGTAAGTCACATGACAAACAAATTTAATCATCAAGACCTTTAGGTACGTCCACTCAACTACTGGAAACATGAAATATCTGGAAAGTTGAAAAGTATACATCTTTACCCTTGTGTATGTAAATATTTGGCTTTATCAGTGTCACAAACAAACGGAGACGGACCAGAAGACTAGCAGTTAGCCCTGTAGCGTAGATGGTAAACCCAAACGCGGAAGTAGTGCGAGTAGGCAGGATAACCACGCTGTTTATTTTTAGAACTCTCTCGGAACGAGAGCAAGAGCTTACACAAATAAACCCGCATTCTAATAACACACACTCAATCGAAAGCGAAACCCAAGAAAGTGAGTACTCACGATTAGACGGACAGAGCGCCGGCGATAGCATGGGCAACTCAATGACTGAGCAATGTGTGGAGCCATCTTGTCTCCTTTTATGCTTCCTGAATAACGACCACACTACCTCCAGGTCCTAGTGCCGGTCGTGTTAGGAGTGCGCATGACAGTACCCCCCTGTCCAGGACCGGCACCCGACGGTGGAGGATGGAGGATACCCGAAGACGGTAGTCCCGGATTAGCTCGGGGTCGAGAATGAACCGTGTCGGAATCCAGGACCGCTCCTCGGGGCCGTAACCGGCCGTAACCTTCCCAATCAACTAGGTATTGAACGCCTCTGCCCCGAGGCCGCGAATCAAGGATTTGACGTACGGTATAAGCGGGACCGCCCTCAATGATTCGGGGAGGGGGAGCAGGGTGGGTGGGTGGAACCATAGGGGAAGTGGTGAAGGGTTTGAGTTGGGATATATGGAATACCGGGTGGATCCGGAGCGCCGCAGGCAGCTGGAGCCGGTAGGTGACAGGGTTTATCCGGAGAGTGATGCGGTATGGGCCGATGAATCTGGAGGAGAGCTTCCGTGATTCTGTTCGTAGGTGAAGGTTCTTGGTAGATAGCCATACCTTGTCACCTATCTGGAATAGTCGTCCCGGAGGGTGTCGACGGCGATGTTGGAGGATGTAACGGGTGTTGGAGCATCGGATGGCGTTGTTTGCTTGGTTCCAGAGCCGTCGACACAGACGAACCAACTGTTGGGCCGACGGTACTTCAACCTCCGGTTCTTGGTGGTCGAACATCGGAGGTTGGAAGCCGTAGCATGCCTCAAATGGGCTTAGATTGGTGGCAGAGGAGACGTGGAGGTTATGCGATAATTCTGCCCAAATGAGGTAGCGGACCCAGGAGCACTGGCGATCAGCGACAAAGCATCTCAAGTAGCGCTCCAGTTGTTGGTTGGTCCATTCTGTCTGACCGTTAGTCTGTGGGTGGTATCCAGAAGATAGACTACAGGTGGAATTGATCAGACGGCAGAAGACCTTCCAGAACCGGGAGGTGAACTGGGGCCCCCTGTCCGCGACGATATCCCTTGGGAACCCATGCAGGCGGACTACGTGCTCTAATATCAGCTCGGCTGTGTTTTTGGCTGACGGGAGTCCGGGGAGGGCTACCAGGTGGACAGCTTTGGAGAACCGGTCGACGATCGTGAGGATGGTGTTCTTCCCTTCGGAGACCGGCAGGCCCATGATGAAGTCGACGGCATGCGTCCATGCGGCCGACGGGGAACTGGGAGTGGTTGAACTTCTCCCGGGGATGGTTGGTTGCTGTCTTTGGCCCGGGCGCACACTGTGCACGCCTGGACAAACTCATCAATGTCCCTCTTCATGTTGGGCCACCAGAAGGCGTGTCGGATGAATTGTAGCGTGCGTTGCCTTCCAGGGTGACCTGAGAGGAGAGAGGTGTGCCCCCATTGAAGCACCTCTGGCTTGACGGTGTTGGGCACATAGAGACGGCACGCCTGCCGGTTCGGTCTCCGCAGCTTGTGCCTGGCGAACCCTCGTCTCTATGTCCCAACAGAGTGGTGCGATGATCTTGGTAGGTGGTAAGACAGGCGCGGGGTCCGCCCGGGGGACGTCCTCCTCGTACTGTCGTGAGAGGGCGTCAGCTTTGATGTTCTTGGACCCTGGGCGATATGACAGGTGGAAATTGTAGTCCTCAAAAAACAGAGCCTATCGCGTCTGTCCGGGGTTCAACTGTTTCAGCGACCGGATGGTGATGAGGTTCTGGTGATCAGTCCAGACAATGAATGGCTCTCTGGTGCCCAGGAGCCAGTGACGCCATTCCTCCAAGGCCCACTTTATGGCCAGCAGCACGTGGTCCCCTACTCCGTATCGCTGCTGAGTGGGGTCAAATTTTTTGGAGAAGAAGGGGTGCAGCTTTTGGTCTGGACCTCATTGGGAGAGAATCGCCCCGGCGCCCACGTCTGACGCGTCCACCTCCACAACGAATGGTTTGTTGGCATCTGGATGAAGGAGGATGGGAGCCGTAGTGAAACGGCGGCAAAGTTCACGGAAGGCGGTAATGGCAGTAGAGGTGAGGTGAAAGGGGTGAGATGATGGACGTGTCAGAGCAGTTAGTGGAGCTGCAACCGTACTGTAGTCCCGGATAAAGCGACGATAGAAGTTCGCAAACCCGAGGAAACGTTGGAGTTGTTTAAGAGTCCTGGGTAGGGACAAGTGACTCACAACCTCCAGCTTCTACGGGTCCATGGCCACACCCTGCGGCGAGATGACAAAACCCAGGAACGTGGTGGAGCGCTCGTGAAAAGTGCACTTCTCCAAAACAGTACAGTACAGTACAGCTGGTGGGCGAGCAATCTCTTCAGACACGCTCTGACGTGTTGTACATGTTCACTGAAAGTCCGGGAGTATATGAGGATGTCGTCTAGGTAGACGAACACCCATCGACCTAACATGTCTATTAGAACGTCATTGATGAATTGTTGGAAAACCACTGGAGCGTTGCAGAGTCCAAATGGTATTACCAGACTTTCATAATGACTGGTGGGAGTGATGAAGGCCATCTTCCACTCATCGCCCTCTCTGATGCGCACCAAGTTGTAGGCGCTCCGGAGGTCCAACTTAGTAAAAATGGTGGCACCAGAGAGGGCGTCCAGGGCAGAGTTGGTAAGAGGCAATGGATGTCGGTTCTTGATGGTGATGTTGTTGAGCCCCCGATAATCGACACATGGCCGTAAGTTGCCGTCACGTTTCTTCACAAAGAAGAACCCCGCGGCAGCAGGCGAGGAAGAAGGCCGGATGGTACCTTGGCGCAGTCCGCTGGAAACATATTCCTCCTTCGCCTGCGTCTCGGTGGCAGATAAAGAGTAGAGGTGGCCTCAGGGTGGCATGGAGCCTGGCTGAAGGTCGATGGCAAGGTCGTAGGGGCGATGAGGAGGTAGGTGGGTTGCCCGTCTTTTACAAAACACCTCAGCCAGGTCTCGGTAGGCGCTCGGGATGGCGTCGGTGTCGACCTCGGGGGCCTCGGACTCCCTAGAACACGTCTCAACCCGGGCCCGTAGGCAGAGTTCAGAGCAAGTCGGCCCCCATTGTAGGATCTGACTTTGTGTCCAGGATATGAGCGGGTCGTGACGAAGTAACCAGGGTGATGAGATGGGGGTGAGGTAGAAGTGAAGCTGTTCCTGGTGTTGGCCGATGTTCATGGTGATGGGTTGAGTTTTGAAGGTGATGGGGCTGGAGGAGAGGGGCCGACCGTCGACAGATGTAATATTTACGGGCTCGGATAACGCCTCGATCTTTACCCCCAGTTTCTTGGCATAAGAAGAGTCAATGAAGTTACCAGCAGCACCGGAGTCGACGAAGGCGGTACTTCCGACTCGTTTGTGGCCAAACTGGAGGTGTACTCTTACCGTGAGACGGGAATCATTGGTCAGGGTGGTGGAGAGGGAGATGGAACCTGGTGAGTCACTCTGACCGGGTCTGCGCGTTTCCCGGGCGTAGAGGACAGATGGCCCGGTGTTGTGCTGCTGACCCGCAATACGCGCAGAGACCCTCTTTATATCATCGTTCCCGTTCTGCAGCGGTTAAGGAGGCGCGCCCTAATTGCATGGGTTCCTCGGCTCCGGTGTCAACCATGGCGGGAGGTGGAGAACCGACGGATCCGGTAGGTGCAGTGGAGAGTGAGGAACGAGCTTCCGGAACAGGCGTGCGAGAGAAGAAGGAGGAGCTTCAGGGCGTGAAATGAGGCAGTGGTGGCGTGATGGACGGCAGGGTGCGAGGAGCTGGCTTAGGGCGGGCGAGCAGACGCTGGTCGATCCAGAGGGCGAGTTGGATTAGGCCCTCCAAGGTGGCTGGAAGTTCACGACCGGCGAGCTCGTCCTTAATGCGTGCAGCCAGTCCCTCGTAGTAGGCCATCCGGAGGGCGGAGTCTCCCCAGTCGGTTTGGATGGCAAGGGTTTGGAAATCCGCTGTGTAGCGGCTCACGGACGAGCCCCCCTGCCGCAGATAATATAATTTTGAGGCGGTCTCCACCTCAGCAGCAGGATGTTCAAAGGTGAGTTTTAGCTGGCGGGTGAACTCTGTATAAGAGTAGGCTGCATCTGAATCAGATCGCAACATTCAAAAAGCTGAGAACAATCAGATCTCAGCTGCCTGCCCGGATAGCAACAAAACGAGAAGAGCAACGCGCAGTCGGTCTGTGGAGTATTTGTTGGAATTAAACTCAAACACTAGATCCAATGCGGTTAAAAAAAACACTGCACTTCCCATCTGTGCCATCCCATTTGTCTGGTAAAGCAATGAAGACATCAGAAGAAGGGGGAGGGAGTGGCGGAGCAGCAGCCACTGCGATGGGCGTGGCAGCAACTGGCTGAGCGACCGCCCCGCGGAGCGTCGCGTTCTCCTGCCGTAGTTCCGCCACCTCGCAGCGCAAGGCCGCGACGTCTTGGAGGCCTTGGCGGAGGACCGCGACTTCACTACTGAGCTGATCGATCAACTTACCGTGCTGGTCAACCACATTGCAGAGGTGAGTGTAATCCGCTGGGTTTACTGCTGTTGGCTCAGTCATTCTGTCACAAACAAACGGAGACAGACCAGAAGACTAGCAGTTAGCCCTGTAGCGTAGATGGTAAACCCAAACGCGGAAGTAGCGCGAGTAGGCAGGATAACCACGCTGTTTATTTTTAGAACTCTCTCGGAACGAGAGCAAGAGCTTACACAAATAAACCTGCGTTCTAATAACACACACTCAATCGAAAGCGAAACCCAAGAAAGTGAGTACTCACGATTAGACGGACAGAGCGTCGGCGATAGCATGGGCAACTCAATGACTGAGCAATGTGTGGAGCCATCTTGTCTCCTTTTATGCTTCCTGAATAACGACCGTACTACTTCCAGGTCCTAGTGCCGGTCGTGTTAGGAGTGCGCATGACAATCAGTTCTATACAGTAAGTTGATGCATTCTTTGTAGTTTTAACAATTCATCCCCTTACAAACCAGCTGCAGATCTTGTGGATTTACACTATTCCATCTTATAACTACTTTACGTACCTTATTGGTTTAACATAGCATGATTTTGGATGAATAATTAAATTAAATGGTATTTGCATTGTGATTTTAACAATAGACACAATGCTTTACATGAATAAAACTTTTGAATATAATTTGAAAATGTTAAATATTTTTAGATTTATTAGTTTGTCCCTGTTCACCAAACTGGAGGTAAATGTGGTAAAGAAAAACTCTCTGTGACAACATGCATAAGAAACTTTGAGAGCAACCAGACTCAAAAGTGATCCACCCTTGTTTGGGTAATACCAGGGAGTGTGACCCTGGTACAGTGGTGTTGCTGGTTAAAGGTTTAAACCTCCAATGCTAAGGATTCGATTCCCAACATTAATCATCATCTTGGGTCTGTGTGCTTGGAGTTGTGCTTGCATGTTCTCCCATGCTTGGTGTGTTTCCTCTGGGTACTCTGGTTTCCTACCACAGACCATGGGTGACGTCATGAAGGGTTTGAGTTGTGAGATGTGGAATACCGGATGGAGCCGGAGCGCCGCAGGCAGCTGGAGGCGGTAGGTGACAGGATTGACACGAAGGGTGATACGATAGGGGCCGATGAATCTGGGTGAGAGCTTTTTGGATTCTGTGTGGAGGTTTTTTGTGGACAGCCATACCTTGTCATCTGTGTGGTACAATTGTCCTGGAGGGTGTCGACGGCAATGTTGTGAGGTGTAGCGGATGTTGGCGCGCTGGATGGCCTCCTTCGCTTGAATCCAGGACTGTCGACACCTTCGGACCAACTGTTGGGCCGAGGGTACTTCAACCTCCGGTTCTTGATGTTCGAACATCGGAGGGTGGAAATGCTGGCATACCTCAAATGGGCTCAACTTTGTGGCGGAGTAGACGGGAGGCTGTGGGAAAGTTCCGCCCAAATGAGGTAGCGGGCCCAGGAGCGCTGGCGGTCGGTAATGAAACATCTCAGGTAGCGCTCCAATTGTTGGTTGGCCCGTTCCATCTGACCATTAGTTTGTGGATGGTAGCCCGAGGAGAGACTCCAGGTCCTTTTAGCTGACGGGAGTGCGGTGAGGGCCACCAGGTGCACAGCTTTGGAGAACTACTATGGTCATGATGACGTTCTTTCCCTCGGAGACCGGCAGGCCCATGATGAAGTCAATGGCAATGTGCGTCCAGGGTCGACGGGGAACGGGGAGTGGTTGAAGTTCCCCTGGCGTTGGTTGGTGGTCTTGGCCCTGGCGCACACTGGGCATGCCCAGACGAACTCCTTGATGGCCTTGGCCATTGAAGGCCACCAGAAAGCTGGATGTATTTGAGTGTGCGCTGCGTGCCTGGGTGCCCTGACAGCGGCGAGGAATGGCCCCACTGGATGATGTCGGCCTTGATGTTCCCAGGTACGTAGAGTCGTCCAGGCGACACACCTGCCGGTCCGGTTTCCGTGGCTTTTGCCTGGCAAATCCTCGTTTCCAGTTCCCAACGGAGCGGGGCGATGATCTTGGAAGGGGCCAGGTGAGACGTGGGGTTCGCCCGGGTGACGTTCTCCTCATGTTGTCGATAGAGAGTGTCGGCTTTGATGTTCTTTGACCCCGGGTGGTATGATAGATGGAAATTATAGTGCTCGAAGAACAGAGCCCACCAGGCCTGCCATGGGTTGAGCTGTTTCAGTCCTGTCTCCTGTCTAGTCCTGTCTCTCCAGTCCTGTCTCCTGTCTAGTCCTGTCTCCTGTCTAGCCCTGTCTCTCCAGTCCTGTCTCCTGTCTCTCCATTCCTGTCTTGTCTCTAGTTCCCCTATGTGTCTTTAGTTAGCTCCAGCTCCATGTTTTCTTCTGTCAGTTCCCTGTGGCAGCGCTCAGTTCCTTGTGTCAGTTCCGGTTCCCTGTGTTTTTCCTGAGCCCTAGTTTTAGTTTGAGTTTGTTGTTTTGGTTCCTTTGTTGGTTGTTTGTCTATTTTTGAGTTTGTGTTTAAATAAAAGACTTTTTATGTTTGCACACCCCTCTGCGTTTATGCCTGGCCTACATGCCCACGGCAACTACATCAGCCGGTCTAGCCAGCCACTACCACCAGCTAGGCCATGACACATGCAGTGTGGATAAGATAGGGGTGATGTGCTCGTATCTTCTGGTTTTAGTGAGGACTCTCGCTGCTGCATTCATTTTGGTTTCCACCATCTAGCAACATCATGCAGAACAGTTCTTTAAACAATGAGGAATGTTCATGAACATACTCATTTTCTGAGACGAGATAATTTGGGCAAATATTTTCAGTTTTTTTTTTTAATACAATAATACAAATTTTATGACCGCTCCTCGTATATGGTGAAACTGAGGGATTTCTTCTTACCAAGACCATGTTCTCAGCATAAGGGTATACAAAAAATACATCTTGGGCCAGGACATTACTCTGCAAACAAACATCGGAATCTGTACAATATATTTGCTCATGTCCTCATCACTATTGCAATCATAATATGTGAAGTTGTGCATCAGGCCAAACATTATGGAGAGGTTGGCAGAGGTTGAAGTGCCATATTAGAAGTGTAAGCCAGATCAAGCTCTCAGCAATAACAATGCGAGACCACCGTGAGACTCTTTAAAGGTAACAGAACAGACAATGTTCTGATCGACATCCAAGCTAAAAAGGCCATAATTATTAACTTCACCGTCCCATCAGACAGGAAATTGCCACAGTTGCCTAGAAAAAGAGAAAATATCAACCTCTTGCAGTAGAGCTGACATTGACATTCTTGAGTTGCACCAAGCTGAGATTGTTCCATGTTGTAGTCACAGCAAATGGATTAGTCACCCGTGACTTGTTGGTCACGAAGTAGAAGCTGCATTCACATGACTAACACTTGAAATCTATGCCAAAGGCTGCCTTATGAGGCACAGAAAACATTATTCAGAAATTCTTAAGTGCCGATTTACAGTTGTAGGAGCACAAGTTATCAAAATCAACTGAATTACATTTTTAATGGGACCATAGTGTTTCAAGTGGATTTTACAAAAAAAAGAAATTAAGAAAAAATTTGAGCCCGCAAGCCACTTTTACCCGCTCCTCTGGTCGAACTGTTCAGTTCCATAAATTTTGTTTTTGATAAGAACAATTTGTTGATGTATGATTCTGAGCTTTTGAAAAAAAAATATGCAAATGGACATGGTTGCTACTTGCTATCAGACATTATACAGTATAGTGATGTCTGCCGCTGAGCAAGGAAACCATAAACCCTCTGTGCTGTAGTGATGGTTGTTATGATAAGTCACAAGTTTCACAAGTTTCTGTAGACAAACACACATTTTCACTGCTTCGAACTAGTCACAAGAACATAAAGGATGAGGAGAATTGAACTAGGAGAATGAGTAAGAAGAGAGAGAAAGAAAGAGAGAATAGCAGCATGTCCATTGTTTGAGATTTACCAGACAAGGTTATTTTCAGATTATTGACTGCAAATGTTGAACGGGGTGGGGGGGGGGGGGGGGGAGTCAGGATTTGTAAGCAGGGCAGATCAGGGTAAAGTAAGCACCGCTCTAGCTTCCACTCTCTTACTTGCTGTGTGTGTGTGTGTGTGTGTGTGTGTGTGTGTGTGAGTAGAAGGAAACATTTTTCTTGCAGAAAGTATATCCAAGGTCAATGCAAGGAAATGATAAACACTCGCTGACATGCTAACACACACACAGAGCGCAAGAGAGAGAGAGAGAGAGAGAGAGAAGGAGAGTGGAATAAATAAATAAACCTTTTGGTAACCTTTTACTTACAGTGTTACATGTAAGGATGGTGTTTATACATGACACTTGCAGAAAGCCTTCAGTGGCATAACAGCTTTCATCGCTTACTGCTGTCATAGTGACATAGACTCTTGACGTACTAGTCCATGGTATCGCATATGACATCCAAACATGGCATAGTAATTGTTAGATTTAGTGATGTTTATACTGTTCATCAGCACAGAACCTGTCATACCATGTTACAACATTTAGAAAGCACAAATTGATTTCATACCAGGTAAGCAGATTTATTAATTTCACACATTTTTGAATGCTATGATTTTTTTTTTTTTAAACTAAACAAAACCAAGTTTAAACAGCAGAACAATTATCACAGGGCAGTGGTAGCTCAAAGGGCTGAGGCACTGAGGTCGGCGGTTCGAGCCCCGGCTTGAGTTTGAGGTTCGAGCCCCAGGTTGAGTTTGAGTAAGGCCCTTAACTGCTGACCCCAGTTACAGTACTCTGGAATATATGAAGAAAGAATTTCACTGTGCAATAATGTGTACTGTATGAGACAAATAAAGGCTTAACTTAGCAATATACAGATGAGAGTAACAAGGGCTTATCAGGTTTGTTTTAGGTTTTAGGCAACAGATTTTCTACAACAGGTCTGACTATTTCTTTAAAAAATATATATTTTTAAGTTTTAGAAGGGCCTGAATAAAGCAAAAAAACAACAACAACAAAATAAAAAAATAACAAGCTCACTTTCATGCTTGGTGAATTTTCATTGTATAAAAAAAGTATAATTACAGTAGAAATCAGGGCTACTGTATGCTTAATAGTAACAGCATTAAGACTGAACAGCTGTGTAGCTTTAAGAAAACAACTTGTTATTGAGACTAATCTGAGAAAAAAAATTTTTTTTGCAAGGGAGTATAAAGACTGGACATTGGAATGGAAAAAAATCAGGCCGGCTCATCTTTTCTCATTCTCCTCAAGGTTTTACCTTCGTAAGTAACTTTTGAATTTTTTATCTAATTAAAGTATTTAAACTGATAATGTTTTTAAATATATAGTTCTCAAAGACGTTTCAGGGGTCTGAGAAGCATTTTTTAAAATCATTTCAACACCGATATTATCAAATTTATTGTTCATACAGTAATATACCTTGGATTAAAATTCTGCAAAAAAAAAAAAATAAGCATGTGAAGTACTTCCAGTATATGAGTGACCGAGCATGTTGCACATACAGTACAGATCTTCCAGGTGCGCGAACATTTTATTGCCCGATCAAAACTTGTTTGCGTCAGTGGAAAGCCAAGCAAAGCGAGTTTATTTATTATTAATATTTTTATGTGAAAGATTTAGTGAATACATAGCACTATGGGTCCCAAGAATGTTTGTAATGCTTGTAACCACAGGAACACAGGAATTTTATTTCATCTGTTAACCAAACCCAAGAACACAAACGACACACAAACAACACTCAATATACCAAACCGAAATGTGTCTTATACAAAACTGACCCTTCAGTGCAAAAAATATGATTATTTACAATAATAAACAAATAATTTGGTGTGTATGTATCATCCCCACAATTATACTGTGTGGAGGCGGGGATCAGTAGTATTGTATCGGCCTTACCGGCTTTATGAGTCAATCCGAGAGCACGATGATGAAAAAACACTAGACTGTGATATGTCCCAATGGTGAGTAATCTGGTTTTGATCTGCAAAGAGACAAAAGGATTCACAGTCTTGTGCAGCGCTCGAAAAAAAAAATTACAAACAGTCGTATGCATGTAAACAACAATGTAGCGTTGGCCTCTCGGTGTATTCGTGGCTTCTTTTTAAACATGATCAGCTGACCTCCTTGCATCACCGAGATTCCCCTCGTGATTTGGAGAGAAAGTCTCTCAAAGATTAAAAAGTGGAACCAAACCACAACTAAAAGGGCAATATTCAATTCAATTTAATTTGTATAGCAAGTTGTCATAGACTCAGCAAAGCAGTTTTACACAATCAAAAGAAAATTATGGAAATTTGTATGAAATGTGAACGTGTATGTATCAAAATGATCAGATTGTCCTTGATGAGCAAGCCGAGGGTGACGGTGGCAAAGAAAAACTCCCTGAGACGGCCATAGAAAGAAACCTTGTGAGGAACCAGAATCAACAGGGAACCCATCCTCATTTGGGTGATAAGGGATAGCAGGAATTGATCTGCAGTCATACTGTGTGTTAGGCAGCTGGAAGTGTCTTTAAGTTAATATGGAGTCCAGTTTGTTATTGGAGACTCAGGTAGAATGTAGGAATTATGCTGCGGGTGGCACAAGTTGCCTAAAATGTGGTGAGCATTTATACTTGTGCGATGGAGTGTCTCTATAAAATTATCCATCTAAACCTCAAGTTGGTGGTGAGGTTTCTGGCCCACTGTGCTGAGTCTCTTTGCCCCTCTCTGGTGAGATGTATTGTGTATTACAAACATTGGTAAATGAAACTAAGCAGATCTTGCAGGACCTGAAGATAATAAATGCTTTTACTGAAATAAAAAATGTATACACACTCACACTCATACACACACTCATTCACACTTTAGGGACAATTTGGGAAAGCCAATTAACCTAACCTGCATATCTTTGGATGGTGGGAGGAAACCGGATTACCCGGGTGAACCCACCAAAAACAGGGAGAACATGCAATGGTTCCCTCTCACAGTTCAAAGTCATACAGATTAGGCTAATTGGTGCTCCCAAATTGCCCATAGTGTGTGAATGAATGTGTGAATGAGTGTGTGTGCCCTGTGATGGATTAGCACCCTGTCCAGGGTGTACCCCGCCTTGTGCTCCAGGCCCCCCGCAACCCTGAATACAGGATAAAGACAATGAGTGAGTAACACCAGCACTACAAAAAAGGGGAAAAAATGCCACAACAGCTTGACAAATTATGCTTTCCACATGTCACCACCATTGGAATTACACTTGAATCAAAGTAAGTGCACAAACAAACGCATGCAACAATAACCGACCAATCACGCAAAATGTCCTCACTACTGATCAAGGCTTCACAAAAATAAGGACACACATTCACAAACCTACGTTCTAACAAATATCACGTCAAGGTCAGAGCACTAAACGCCACGACGTGGCATTTGAGCAAACACTCAGTGCTTCAAATTGAATCAGGGCCTTTCCACCAAATGTCACGTTGTGCACTTCAGCTCAGAAGTGTGCATTTTGGACGGAATGTGTTTGGTGCAGTCAAAGCTGAACACAGATCGGCTAAAAGCTTTGCCCTGGACTCCTCTTAACCGATCCCTTGTGACCCCTCTCATCTGCTGCATGTGTGTGTATCTGAGTGTGTGTTGAAGAAGTGTTGACATTTGAGTGGTGAATAGTAGTCTGATGGTTTCTAGGACACTAGGGCTGCACTGACATTTAAAACTGTACTCAGACAAACACAGACATCACTAGCAAAGAACAAAGTGACACATCTAAGACTTCACCTTGCACCTGACCTCACAACATCACAAATACACATACACAAACACACTCATAATCACACTTTTTTCCACCTAACTTTCAGCATTAATACAAAGGCTTCAAGTCTATAATCAACATGATTACAGGATATTTTAGATAAACTAATTTTCTAACAGGACAATTTACCATTCTGTCCGTAATCATAAGTCATCATCATTGTCTTTATCATCCGAACCATTCAGACTAATGGACCGTAATGTCCATCATCTCTAATTCACACGTCACTGGAGGTCATTAGAGAAAATGGTCCAGTCTCAATCTTTTGCTACTTTTCTTACTACTTTCTGGCTACTTTTTCTTGTACGCACTTTCTCTGGCTACCTTGTTCTCTTAGGTCAATATTTGAAGTAGGAAAGACAAATCAAGCAAGAGTTCTCTCTCTCTCTCTCTCTCAATTTTAACTGAGGAATGGAGTTGTGTAGCTCATAGAAAGTGCCACAGTGACACCCTGCCCCTGGCTTGACCACTTTGTTTCATGTCAGTGTATCTACATTATTTCCCAGAGCAAGAAAGAAAGATGGAAAAGATAGAGTTAGCACCTAGGAATATGAAAGTAATAAAACCTAGGCATTTTTATGTATGGTTTCTGTCTCCCCCAGGAATTTGGCTGAACAACTAAAGTGCCTTGATGTAAACTAGAAGTTACATTAGTCTTGCAAAATCATGGCATCCAGCAACTTCTAGATGTATATAGGTGAGAGTTGAGAGTCAGATATAAAAATTTGAGGCTCAAAGAAAGAGTGGTTGGTTAGCATGGGACCATATTGATTGTGCAGTGGTACTGAAGGTTTGTCATCTGCCACGGAAGGCCCGAGTTTAATTCCCACCCAATGCCCAAACCCCAGCCACTGGATGCAGTGCCATTCCCAAGCCCAAATAAAATGGGAGGGTTACATTAGAAAGAACAGCAGGCGTAAAACCTGTGCAAAGTTGTGTGCAGATCAGATCGTTCGATATGGCGACCCCTCGACGGAAGCAGCCATAAGACGAACAACATACTGAATGTGGAATATGTTAATTTGTCTACCTTACATTTACCCTTATCTGGCTCAGCAAAATACTATATCTGAAGTCTGAGGCTAAAAACATGTCTAGTTCTAGTATGCCTGACCTAAAATCTTTGCTGGTGCAAGACATTGGTAAGGCAGGACAAGTACCAGTTGAAGGTTTTTCTTAATAGGTGTTAATATAAGTTCTTCAGACAGTCTTCATTCTTTGTTTCGACAAATTCATATGATCAACTATTCAGACAGCTAGAGGAAGCTTTGTCCTTTATCTGGGTACAAGTACAGAGAAGTATCTTGATGCTTGATGCTGGCATTCCTTGTATCTTGAGTAATAGGTGGTCAAATCAAGGTGAGGGGATCCTCCATCTTTAACTTTGTAGACAAGCATCAGTATACTGAATCTAATACAGGTAGTCCATAAGTTCGTTATGCACGTTCATAAGTCGGATTTGTTCTTAAGTCCGACAAAGTGTGTCGTATACGCCTTTGACACACAATGTAAAGCATATCAGTCTTGACTAAATCTCTTTTCCCACAATGCCATTATGTAGCCAAAAACCGTGACTGCACCTAAGGAAATTAATCTCACAACTGTCAAATGTAACAATGTTTTCTCTGCGCAAGGGGGATCCTGGATGCCATTTTGACTGTTTTTTTTTTTTTTTTCATTTTTACATTTTTGAGCTGTTGGCAGGGACGATTATAGGATTTTGTAAGTGGGGGGCACAGGGGGGACCATGAACCAGTAAGTGGGGACCCGTGGAAAATTTGATTCAATTAGAATAATGCATAATGGCTTAGAAAACTTTAAGTATGATTTACAAAAATCTTGAGCAATGCCGTGTGTGCTAATATGGGTAGTATTTAGTTAAATACCCTGTGCCCCACCTCTAGAACCGCCCCTGCCTGTTGGGGGTTTTTGTGTAGGATGACGTTCACACACACACACACACACACACACACACACACACACACACACACACACACACAAAACAGAATCATTGCTGAGAATGTTTTATGTCACACACACATGGTCACAGCGCTTTAGCAAATAGTACATGTGTGCAGATGTTGAATATATGAGTGAGGCATGCGAACTGAGACTAAGTTACTCTCAATACAAGGTTTTACTCTATTGGACTGTGAAATGGACTGTTTTGTTGAGGATTTCCGAAATTAGGTTTACAGGACGCCCATTTTCTATCATCGTGCTTTTGGACTGATTATGTATACCGGACTGAGGTATACATGTTGTACCATCATTTACACACTATAAATATTGTATATAAATGTAAATATTGATATCTGGTGCACTGCAGTGACTATTTTTGTACAATACATGTTTGTATCTATGAATGTTTGATTCAGCTCCATTTATATCTGTGGAAATTCGCAATTCAAATGTTCATACTGTAAGTCGGGGACTACCTGTATTAGTAATCAGCAAGGTAGGGAACAATATAGTAATAAGGGACACCTGGGGGGAACACCTACCAGGAGCAAATTGTAGAAGTTCAATCATGAGATAACATGGGACTGAACAAGCCTCTCCAGTAATCTCCATGGAGAATGCTTCACCTTCATATGTGGATGAATCTCCAGGGATACAGGATATCATAATTCATATAGCAGCTCATAGTCTTGCTGGGATTAATCTTTAGATGTTCAGCTGTCATCCTTGGCGTGTTCCATGTAAAAGGAAAAAAAAGGATAAGAGGATGACTTACATCATGACATTATTTCAATGTGAAATTTTGTAAAGAGGTTGAAAAAGGCGACAGAGCATATTGTGGATAACCAGCTGTACTTTAGACATTACCATGATAGGCATCACAGCAGGACCAGCAGGTACTATGGCACTTAGCGGATACTGTGGTAGTATCAGTGGTACCATGCTATATAAATATGACCATTATATGATACTGCATATATATATATATATATATATATATATATATATATATATATATATATATATATATATATATATATATATATATATATATATATATGTTTGTTTGTTTGTTTGTTGTTGTTGTTTTTTTACTCTGTCCTGGTATGTGATCTATAATACCATACTATTCTATCATTTTATTTGTATAGCGCATTTAAGAATTGTCATTGTCGCAAAGCAGCTTTACACAATCAAAAGAATTATGGAAGTTTGTATGAAATGTGAATGTGTATGAATCAAAATAATATGATTGTCCCTGATGAGCAAGCCGTGGGCGATGGCGAGAGTGGCAAGGAAAAAGTCCCTCAGATGGCAGTAGGAAGAAACCTTGAGAGGAACCAGATCTAGGATACTAGACTGCTGTTGTACCAAAGTATGGTAGAACCATGGGCATAGTCTACTATAGCAGCAAATATGTACCACAGTACTGTCAAATATGTTATAGGTACTGTACTACTGGACTACCATGGTACCTTGATCGTGGTAAAATTTCTCGTGTGGAACTGGTCAGAATTTACTAGGAGCAGGTGAAAGAGATACTGTAGACAAAACAACTCCATGTACTTCTCTAGGTTCAAATTAATATTAGCATCATGCTATCTTTTCCTCATACACTGACTTGCACTTTCAAAATTTCTGTTCATATTTCATTCATTTTGCAGCAGATTCTCCTTTTTTTTTTTTTTTTTTTTTTACAAAGAGGGTTACAACAGAGTAGTTTAGATCTTATTCAAGCGGCAGCTTGGGGAATTTGAGCTTTCAACCTACGAATCAGTAGCCCACAGCTTTAGCCACTGAGCCAGCACATCTTTATTTTTTTTCACATCTATCTATCCATCTATCCATCTATCTTCTCCTCCTCTTCCTTCTTATTATTCTTTATTGTCTTTTTCTTCTTCCTAGATTAGCATGCTGCTAAGTTGGTAATTGACACAAACAGAATGCACACACGTGCTTCACACTTCATGTCTCATAATCAAAAGATACCAGGCATTTGCATTTGAACTGCAAAGGAATGGAACGAACTGTAGAAACAGTGAAACCCAAACTGTTGCTTAATAGCTTACATCATGTCATTTTTAATGGCATTAATCAGAGACAGAAGGGGTTGAAGATGGAGAATTGATTGTACGAAGCTTCCATTGGGAGCTTTATTGATTATTAATGACAGCCTTCTAAAAGAATATGAACACCTACGAAAGGATCTCTTCAAAATTATTTCAGAGCCCTAACGTTACTTTTGCATGTTTTTGATAACTGTTGTGTTACTTATTTTGGATGGTCTGCCACCTACTTGTTTTAATAAAATCACATATTTTTAACTACACCTGCTTATACCAGATCACTGAAAGGACCTGACAGGATGGAGCAGGCTATTTAGGAAATTAATGGCCTGCAGATAGATTGTTCTTTAGCGCAATTGTTTGTGACTTTGATAGCTTTTGCCAGCAACAGCATTGGAAAGCAGCTGGGTGACCTCGGTCTGAGGTGATATTGTTAGCACTCTGTCTGCTGCAGAGCTGCCACACCACATATTGATGCAGTCAGGATGCTCCGTGCGGTGCTGTAATAGAAGTTGGTGATGGTGGTAGGAATAAATCTGAACTTCTTCAGCTTCTGTACAGCCTTCTATACTGTGAAAATGTGTATACTTAACTCCATGCAATGACCATCAATAAATTCCATAAATGAAAAAGTTAGAGGGTGTGTGACGACATAAATGTACAATGAGATGAGAAGGTTCTAACCTAGGTTCATTTTAAGCAACATAAAACTAAGTCTAAAAATCAAGTCTGTGGCAAACCAGACGCGAGTGAAAGAATTGCTAATATAGGGGAGTTCTGAATCAATCTATCGCCCCAACTTCATTAAAAAAAAAAAACTGTGATTGGAAATCCTAAGTTTTGACAAACCTGCTGTTGGTCTTGAAAATATAATGTATTACAGTGCAAGAGATATAAATTAAGGTAAGTTTATTCTTGTTTGATCTTAAAGGCGACCTTGTGTGACCAGAAAAATAAATAAAATGCATTCTTCTTCTTCTCATTATTATTATTAATAATATTAAGATGACTCATTCTTCAACTGTTAGTTGACTGAGAAATGTCTTGGTTGGGAATTGTACCTTTAGCTAAAAGTTCTAGAATAAAAATCATCCTAATCTGCACTGAATCAACCAATGATCCACTCCTCTCTCAGTGTCATTTCAGGCAATGCTACAGTAAAATCACTTACCTGTCCAAAACTACACAAGGCACATTAATATTTAAATGTTCATTTTCATGTGTCCTCATCTTGCAAGCACCAAAATCAGTAATTACTCTTGCAATTATGCTAATATGTTAGGCGGGACACGATACATACGCACAATAGCTAATTCACCTGATATTACACTTGTTCACTAGTAGGACTGCAGCACCGCATTCGCCAGATCCTGAGTTCGATTCCCACACCGGATCTGTGTGCATGGAGTTTCCATTTTCTCCCCGTGCTAGTGGGTTTCCTCCCAAAGTCCAGAAACATGCAGATTAGGCTAATTGGTGTGTCCAAATTGCCCATAGTGTGTGAATGAGTGTGTGAGTGTTGATTGGAGTTCCTCCACAGTTGTACAAATGGGAAAAATGGGAATAAATACAATGGTCAGTGGTACTAGTATTGGTCATCATTGACCTCCACGGTCACTAGTTGGACTACAGAGACTTCTAAATGGATGAATGGATTGATGGATGGATGGTCAGGTCCATACAGAAATATAATTATATATATATATATATATAAATATACTCTTATTTTGACACCGAGCGTCACTCTTGCGCTGCGGAATTCTTTCAGTGTCTCTTATGTGTGTGTGTGCGCGTAATTTGACACCGACACACACGCGCTAACACCCTGACACACGCAAAGACGCTCTCTCACCTTTTCACCCCCTCCCCAGCTTCACAAACACACAGAAACTCTGTTCTGTCATGATTCTTTTCAAAGGTAAGGTGCTGGTTCATTTGTTTTGTTTTAGTTTTTTTTACTTTACCGCAGTGATTCCGTTAGTATGCTCACGCCAGTGTCAGAGAGATTTCTTTTTTTCATGTTAAAACGGTGTTTCCGTTGTGTTTGTGTGTGTCCGTTTGTTGTGAAACTTAAAAAGTGATTCCGTTAGTATGCGCTGATGCCAGTCTCAGAGAGATGTCTTTTTTTCTGTTAAAACGGTGTTTCCACTGTGTTTATGTGTTTGTTGTGAAACTTAAAAAGCGAGGTGGGGAGAGGGAGGAGGAGTGTTACTGTGTAAAACGAGGCGAGGGAAGGGGCTAATTCCACACACACACACACACACACACACACACACACGGCGCCTGCGCACCAACGGAAACACTTATCTGTCGGGATTTATTATTACTTTTTTTTACAGGGTAAAGTGCAGAATAATTTGTTTTATTTTCATTTTATAGATTGTATTAATTATTTTTATGTATTTAATTTTTGGGGCTGTGAACGAATAATTTGAGTTTTCATTATTTCTTATGGGAAAATGATGATTTGGTTTACGAGTGTTTTGGAACACTTCCGGAACGAATTATGCTCGTAGACCAAGGTTCCACTGTACAATGTATAGAAACTAGGCTTACACACCTGGTAAAGTAAATGAGCCCCCAGATAAGAAACTGGAAGCTCCTGGCTCTCCATCAGCGATGTGTGTGTGTGTGTGTGTGTGTGTGTGTCCATGATGCAACTTCCTGTTGTTCACTATCATTTTCTTCATTTTGCTTCATGTTGTAAAATAGAGGTCATTGCCATGGACCCATTCTGACAACACTTTGATCTCCTCTCTGTAGCCTGACTTACGTGTGAAACAGGACTCAGGGGCTGAGTACATATATCTGTCAGGGGAATTAATGTGGAATCCATGATTCTCAACCTTTTTGGTCTGCCTGTCAGGAAGTCCATGTAATACACAGTAATGTTAAACTGTGGATTGTTGAGTTAAAAAAAAGGTTGGTGGGAATGTTGGTGTTACAGCTTAAATTACTAAACAATACGTCTCTCTTTATCTTTTTCAATTCATTTACATATTGCGATTCTTTTATGTGGCAATTCATTTCAAATTTTTGTATTTTTTATTTACAGTATATATGTTTGCATTCAAGGTGGTAAAATGAAATGCTATATAAAATGCTCTAACCTATTCACACATTGCCAGGCAGCACAGCATCCTGTGTGGTAGGACTAAATTATTTGCTGTTTGTTTAAAGTTGTATATATAATATATGTAATATATGTATTGAGTCGCAATATTTATAAAATTGTGATACTAACAAATCGCAGTACAACTTTAAATTGGGACCTAGGAATTGTGATAATATCCTATCATCTAGTCCCTCATGATTCCCATCTCTAGTAATGATCATACAGTAGATAAAGTCCCAAAACACCCATTTTGTGCCATGTGCAAATTGGGCACAAGAATAGGAGAGGTGTCACTGAAGAAAGCTAGTTAGAAGATGGAGAAAAAGAAAAACTATAGCCTCCGAGTGGCGCAGTGGTTAAAGCGCTCGCCCTATCATCCGGAGATTGCTAGTTCGAATCCCGGGTGGTGCTGTAACCTCTCGCAGCCGTAGCTCTAGAGAGAGCTGATTGGCCGAGCTCTCTCAGAAGGGAGGGATGAGAGGTACTTAGAGCTCCCACATTAATCACAGCTCTACAGCCAGTCAGGGGCGTCAGTGAGCTCGCGCAACAGAGGGATAGCGCTGTCCTCCGAGCGTGTTATGCCGCCCCCAACGGGGCGCGAGCGAGCAGTTCGAAAAGATGCGGTCGGCTGGCGTCACGTGGTTCGGAGGAAACACGTGATAGTCTTGGTAGTAGTAGCCTTAATGTGACACGACTAAATTAGGGGGAATATCGTGGAAAAATCCACCAAAAAAAAAAAATACTATAGAAGTAGAAAGTATTTTGTAATGCATATAACCAAAGTAAACAGGGCGTGGGAACTGGAAATAGAGGTAAATAATGACCTTTTACCTTCAATTTGAATGTTATAGTTTTATAAAGTTTATATATATATATATATATATATACACACACACAGTTGAACTGAATAGTGGTTTCATAATTATGTGAAAGGGCTCAGCATCTATTCATCATCTCATCAAATCAAACTCTCTTGGATTTTTAATGTAGTCTTGAAGACTTTTTTCTTCTTGAAGAATTTTTTTGGCTCTTATTGTTGGCAAGTTTTTGGCTCACATTTTAAGTCCAGTCCCCATACCTTACAAGTTTCAGAGGAATGTTTTGTTTTTTGTTTGTTAACCCACACAGTGACATATGAATCACTCAAGCATAGAAACCGTCTAATTTAAGGCATGTACCAGTGAGAAACAGGTGGAGATGATGACAGATGATCAGGCCGGTGATTAGTATACTGGAGATGCTGAATGCTGAGTGGTTAGAACAGACGAGAGGGGGAATTGAATATCTTGTCGCATGAAGGCCCCATGTGGTCTGCCTGGGATCCATGTGGTGACAGGGAATGGGTTCATTTTACCTTGGGGATGGTCTTGGCTCTCGGCTGGTGACTGTTCTCTAGGGACTGGCTGCGGTCCCTTAGTGGTTTTTTGCACCTGAGCGTCCAATAACAAACTGGACTCCATATAAACTTAAACACTTTTCCCGTTTTACTGAACTTCCAGCTGCCTAACACACAGTATGAATGCTGATCAATCCCTGCTATCCGTTATCACTCGAATGAGGATGGGATTCCTGTTGAGTCTGGTTCCTCTTAAGGTTTCTTCCTATGGCCGTCTCAGGGAGTTTTTCCTTGCCACCGTCGTCATCAGCTTGCTCATCAAGGACAATCTGATCATTTTGGTACATGCACATTTTCTCACACATTTCATACTTGTTTCCCTAAATTGATTTTGATTATTTAAATAAAAAACAATGATAGAAGCGGTGCACAATTAGATAGAATTAAAATGAGGTTGCTGTTGAGGTTGTTACTTAAACAAGCAATTTTTAAAATGTATCTTTAGACACTTTGCAGCTGGTCACCATAAACATTTGTTCTCATTTCTTTAATGTGATCTAAATCATTTAATTGAATTTAATATGAAGAAATTGGCTCGAGACTTTTTTTCACAGTACTGTATGTTACGTCTTGTGAGGCCCAATATATTGCCATGTACGAACATGATAATTTAGGCTTAATGATGAACACCTCATGTGTTTCATAGAAATATGGCCAGACAGTTCTCATAGCTTCTCCCACACATTTTGCGATTCCCCTAGAAAAACACAAAAATCATAAGGTTCTATGAGTAAGCTGGTGATTATGGGGTCTGAGTCTCACAGGCAGCAGAAATAAATTCACACAGTAACTCCCTTGAGGTCTCTGAATATCGTGGCTGATGCAAACTGTGGCATGTTTGTAGTAACTCAGTGACAGTCTTCATTCAAGCTTGCAGAAATTACTAATCCGATCACAAGCCATTGATCAATGAGGCAACGGAATGATGGATGAATTCCCTGCTGAGTAAAAGACTCTTGTAAAAGTTCAGTGGAAATTATTCAGAGAATTTAAGAATATAAGTGCTCCAGTTGTGCATCCTATAGGTAATAATAACAAGAATATTGTTGTTTATAGCTAAAGAAAGAAAAAAAAAAGGTGCTGAACCTGATCCCTAAATTTACCTGGATGCATCTTTTCAACCTATTTGTCCGGGACAAATTATTAGACCTAATCCTACATCTGTGATACCTTTTATACGGGCTACTGGCTTTTCATTAGCGTATCCAACTTTGCATTACATCTCAGCATTTTCATAAGCCTGATTTGTACAAGTCACCTCTGTTTGACCCTAGTCTTTGGTGTTGCCACTGTTTCTCTTTGTTCTTATTTTCACACTCTAATGCTCCCTGCTGGCAGTTGTTCACACCCTGCAGGAAATACCTAGCTCCTTACCTTTGACTACCCTTTTATTTCATCCTCAGATCATACACAGCGGGCATTACACTAGCACACATAGTGCATACTTATGATCGGAAATTCCTGAACATTGTGGTTATCTCAACTTGTAGAAAATGCTTTGAGGGCCATTCGCAAGAAAGAGAGAACAGGGTATTAAGGACATAAACTGTAAGAAGGAAGAATGGTAACAACACTCGATGTCCACAGCTACACGAGATGTACTACTCAAAACTAATGTAGCAAATAGAACACTTATGATTGGTATTTCTTTGTGTGCAATCAGTGTGAATGTGTTAAATAGACTGCAGAATTCACATGGAGCTGCTATAACACAGACATTTTTTAAAAAAGGTGACGGGATTTCCCAAAAGTCGTTCAATTGTGTTACATCATGAAGAATGTCTTGCTAACACATTGCCTGAAGGACTGAACCAAATCGTAAGACAGCCAGCAGATAAAGTTTTCATATCAAGTAAACTGTCATGTGGGTTTCCAAATGGTGGGAACAAGTTTTCTTTTGTTTATTCTGACAGGCCAAAGTACAGAGTTAAACTATGACAAAGTGCTGCAACAGTCGTGTATTCATTGAAACAAAATTCACAAAACTCAACCTGCACCTGGCTTAATCATTAGCAAAAGGAATGGCATCCGAACATGCACTGACAGCATGCACATCCTGTAACGTTCCTGCCCACTGACTGGAACTGAGGTGTATATGTGGTTAACTGCCTGTTTGTAGCTTGCATTAATCTCTACAATCTGTCACGATGGACTGGTTTTACTTGTTTGTAAAGAAGAGCAATTCATAACTGACATGACCGTTGATGTAGCTGTTATTTCTTTTCAGTCACGCCCAGTGGTTTGAACAAAACTGCTATCACTCAGCCCTCTATTTCATCAGATATATTCCAGTTCAGTTGTCAACCATTACGAATACATTCAACTTGCCTGAAACCCGAAGGTGCTTCTACAATATACTTTATGACATAACATGTTCCTGACACCAACTTGTGGTATAGATGAGACAAATAACTCATTAAGAAATCATGAATAAAACTTATATGCACCTGCCCCAATCCGTAACCCACTATCAGTATATGCCCCAATTTACTTTAACTTTAAATTAACAGTTAATACTAAAATAGTCTTTAAGAAAAAATTATTTGTGGAAAAACCATTTGATAGTTAACTATGACAAAGTATATATAAATAAAAGACAGTATGATATAAACATAAAATACCATATACACAAACATTTATACATAATGAATATTTTGTTGACTTGCCTAGCCCAAGAATAAGATGGTTGTTCCTCTTAACAGAGCATGCATTTAGTATCACATGAAGAAGTCTTCCAGAACGCCAAGGTCCACCAGGTCATGACCCATTTCTTTACTCTAACCTTTAATTATGATTATAGGGTAGAAAGGGATATTTCAAGATTCGTAGCTATTTGCTCTCTGGGGCAGTCTACCCTCAGATTGATTAACAATCCATCTTTTTGGAAAATCAGATATTTCCTTTGAGTTTTTCTTTAGAACACAAAATAAAATTTAATTAAAGACGAAAGAATTACATAGAATTCATTTACTTCTGGCCTGAGTAGAACCTTATAATAAGTGTTGTTGCTTTGCTAGAATAAGTACATTGCTTTGCAAAAGTATTCATACCCCTTGAGTTTTCCCACATTTTGTAAACTTAAATGTATTTTATTGGGATTCGATGTGAGAGACCAACACAAAGTGGCGTGGAAGGAAAATTATATGCGGTTTTCAAAATGTTTTACATATAAAAATCTGAAACGTGTGCCATGCATTTGTATACAGCGGCCTTTATTCTGATACACTGATACCAAAATCCAATGGAACCAACTGCCTTCAGAAGTCACCTAATTAGTAAATAGGGTGCACCTGTGTAACTTAATCCCAGTATAAATAAGATTAAAGCAGGGTTGGGTTATAAAAAAAAAAAAATCCCAAGCTTTGAACATTTCATGTCAAAAGGACAGATCTAGAGTCTACTATCTGCTGTATAGCGGGGCCCAAAAGAATTAAGACAAAATATGCCATGTATTATTTGCCTGTAGTTCTCCCTGTGCACAAACAGGTGATGCCATTAATTAGTTTTAGCCTGTTTGACTGAAGGGTTGGCAAATTAACAGAAAAATCTATCCAAAAAAAAAAAAGCTGACACTGACAATGGTTTTCGGCCTGGGTCTTCTCCAGACCTAAGCCCAATAGAAAACTCTTGGACAGTGGTGAAGAAGACAATAGCAGACAAGAAACCAACTTCATGATCGTCAGGAAGCAATTACAAAGGCAAGGACTGAGCAAAACTGGAGTACTACAGACATTTTTTTGACTCTATGCGGCTGGATGGAACAATGTTTTGATGAATAAAGGACTTGATATTAAATTGATTGATTTGTAGCTATTTCACTACATTAAATATCAAATTATTCTTATTATATTGATTATCATTTAAAAAAATTAAGAACATAATTAAAAAACAAAAATTGATAATAAACTATGTAGCATTTTACCCAGGCTCCCTCTCGTCTAATCGCATCGACCCATTGTTTTCTATGTAAGCTAGACAAATGTTGCATTTTAGAGATTAATTAATGAGAATGTGCCTCAAGCGTGTGTCAAAAGCACTCAAGTCATGGACAACCTACAATCTTTATGCAGCAAGCAATAATCATTTGCACTGGCTTATATGAAGAAAATATCCATTGGTATAAAGGTCTCATGCCTCTGTAATGATGAAAAAAAGAAACTTTACTTGGATCTGATGTATGAGGAAGGCTTGGCTGCTGGAACTTGTAGATTTTATCGGATTTCATCCTGTTCAATATGTACAAAGCTAACATATGTTATGCCAATAAACTGTGAAGTGACTCTTTACTCTTTTTCACAATTCTGTGATTTTTTAAAATGTTTTTACTAAACAATCAGCACCCTTCTATTCTGCTGGAGAAGCTAATCAAGTAAATAAATTCTCCCCAATACTCCAGGAGCCAAACTGTCAGGAGCTTTTATGTCATGTTAAGGTTTGTTGAAACAAGTGCATCAATCAATCTCTGACTTTGTAGCTGATGTTTCTACCTCATCAAAGGCACCAGTCCATGACGGCTGTTAGTGATTAGTTAATGAAGTGACTTAACAAGTAGAACTTAAACGTGAAGGCACCATTTTATGTTGAACTTGTTTCAAGCTTTGCCACTGAGAAGTCCTGTATCTGACAGGCCCCAACCCAAAGGTTATAATTTACTCACAACTGTTCATGCACCCACACACATTTAATTTTGCACATGAACCATGTCCATTCACGCAAGCCCCTCTATTAACCCTTCAGTCCGACAGCAGCATATTACTACTACATGCAGCCGAACTTCTCGTCTTGCTTCAACCTTTCTTTGGCTTGGCAGAACATGAATCTGTTCCTTCTAAAGCAAGACATGAAAACAGCCCAGCATGACCTCATAAAGTTTAATAAAAGGCAATTTTTTAATCACAGTAGGCATCTTTTTATGATTGCAAATCAAATTCCTTTACAGAACAGAATTTTCTTCCTAAAGCTTTTCCCCATGGCATATTCTGGCATATTCTTTTTTTACCAAAATATCCCCTATTATTAAATATTCACCAAAAATCCACTCAACAGCAAAAAAAAAAAAAAAAGTGTAATACACTTTACAAAGGTATATAGCATAATATATTTTTAAGTTCAAATGAACTACAGATTCTACATATCATGAGTAAGTGCAATGTGCAGCTGGCAAATAATTGGCCATGTGGATAAATGCATGCATGCTCCTAATCAAGTGAATGTTAAGTGTGTTTTTATATATTAGGCATGGCTGCATGCCATAATGTTACACCACTGTGTTACAACACTTTGCACAGTTGACGTCATTGTGACGTGGACACAGGAAAAATATCAACTCGTGCCATGAAAAAAAGCATAATATATTGTTGTATCCATACAGCATAATGCAATTACTTTTCACTAAATAAAACCCAATTAATGGAGAGGGGAGAGGATTGAAATTGTTGCTTGGGAAATGTGTGGTTTGAGTGTGTTTTCACAGTGTTTGACCAAGGTCATCTTGAAGTTTCTTGAAGTCACAGGATCGGTTTGACATTTTCACCTGGAACACTTCATTGCTGTGACTCACACATAGATGTCCTGCTACTGTCACGCTGCATTAAAGGGACATTAGGGCATGAATGGCAGACACAGAGAAAGAAAGACTGCAGCTGAGAGACACAATGACTTTCAGATGTTCAGTTATACATGGATTTGGCCATAGCATACCATGCTATTGAATCTTTGAATCTGATTGGCCAGAAGGAGGTCATTAATTTCCAAACATTAACACAGGTATTAGTTTCAGGTTTATTTTAAGGCCTTATTTTACTACATAGGTGTATCCTTAATAGCAATGAGTGATGTTTTCTATAAGGATAACGTTTTAGAAGAACTAAAGGAACTAAAGAACTTTAGGATTTCTTTTTTCAACACATGGATACCTTCAATGTGCATAAAGCATGTGGTGATCATGTGACAACATGAAATTCATATTGACACCATGCGATTAGCAGTGCTAAGTATTCCCGTTACTTCTTCTTGCTTTTGTAACATTCCGCATTTCGAAGATTTCAGCATAGAAATTGTTTACTTAGCAAACTATTCCCTCATAGCAGCCTATAACCAACACTGTGGCTTCGTCTTTGGCACAACTTTCCCAAGACGACCAATAGTGCTTTTACTACAGTACCAAATTGCCGGATTACTAGTCGAACTATTCAATGTATGGGGTATCATTCTTCAGAGCTGTAAATACAAGAAGCGTACACTTAAAAGTGAATTGCACTCTTCTACTGTAGATACTAAGATAGACAACAGAGGAAAATCTTTGGAAGAGATATTCTCTACACAGCTGAAGAAGAAGTTGTAAATGATCCATAATTACCATAAACGACTACATACCTTGTTGTTTGGATAGAGAGAGACAACATTCAGTGCTAGGCAGGTCTCTCTTCAACACCACTGACATGCATTTTAGCTAATATAATTGAGGACAAACAAATTGGCTTTGGATATATGCCAGATGTCATGGCTTGCATCATGTCCTTAGTGGTGTCACCTGACAAGGCACTACATACGAAGGCATGCTGCCCAAGCAATAAGTGCAGATTATTACGTTTCATTCTTTCAAAGACATTTGAGATTACTGCATACATGGGGTGCACAGGCAGTCACTGGGTAAGCCATATTGTTCTCATCCACACTGAGCGGATATTGGACACATAGTTACTAACCTCTAACAGGTGCAAAAATGCTCTTCAAGTAAAGGACAAGCTTATAGGCACCCCACTACTGCCAAAAAAAAATAAAAAAATCTTCAGATATCACGTGAGAACTTTAATTGCCAAAAGATACATGATTCAGTTTTGCTTGATTCAGACCGTTATCAATTACAGATCCAGTGAAGTTGTCCCAAAGTTATCCCAGAAAGGGACTCTATTAAATGCACTTTCTGATCTAGGTGTTCATCCATACAGTTCTGTATAAGGCCAATTTGGTAATCTTATTGACATAGTAATTTGGCTGCTTAGGTTGGACAAGAAAAAAAAAAAGTTAAAATGAACTACAAATCCTACATATCATGAGTAGGTGCAAATAAATGCATGCATGTTCCTAATCAAGTGGATGTTAAGTGTGTTTTTATATATTAGGCATGGCTGTAGGGACAGAGTGCTTGCAGAATGCCATAATGTTACACCATTGTGTTACAACACCTTGCACAGTTGATGTCATTGTGACAGGGGAACTTTCTTTTCTGTATCCAAAGATCATAAGGGTATCCTCTGAAAGCGCAACTTTTTAAACCTTATGTGTAAAATATAGAAAGGTAACAGGCTTGACTTGGACAACAGCAGTGCTTCTGCAAATGGACTTTTTATAGAGCTTGTAAAGACAGGAAACTTGTGCCATGAAAAAAAGCATATTGTATTGTTGTATCCATACAGTATAATGCAATTAATAAAAATAAAACCAAATTAATGGAGAGGGGAGAGGATTAAATTGTTGCTTGGGAAATGTGTGCTTTGAGCAGTGGTGGCTGGTGCAAAAAAATGGGGGGGGGGGGTGAGCATTAATGCTCGCCTCTAAATAGCCATTTATCAGGTGATTAAGCATCACTACTACTGTACTAGCATAAAATAAAGGCATGACTCACATGACTCACGTCAGTCAGCTCCGCTTGCCATAAGAAGTGCTGGAAAAGACTCGTTGAAAATGGTCCAATCACATGAGCCCAAATATTTAAAAACAATATTGATTCGCTAAGAATAAAAGTGGGAGGGTTCAGGGCTCACAGAGCTGCTCCCGAAGGATGATTTGACAAAATCCAATCAGAGCTCAGCCTCAAGTCACATGCTTTTCAAAAATGTACGCGCCTACATAGACACTCGTTTGTCCGGCGCCCCACGTACACCAACACAAATGGACGTAATACAGTTTAGATTTTTTTACTAAGAAATACAGCGGAATATTGTGACTAAATGACTTCATTTCATTATTAAAATAAATAATTATTATGTTAAATAATTACATGTTAAAGGAGCATTCTTCTCTGCCTAACTTTAAGGGGGGGGGCGCACCTGCGTCCCGTTTTGACCGGTGTTTTTCCTACTTGTCAGAATTTCCTACCGGTAGAAAAAACAGATAGTTATACCGGTCTGTCCTACATTATCCAAATGGACATAAGACTGCAAATACTCAGTTTTAACATGGGCAGCAGATTCTGACACATGACGGTACTTCATCAGAATGTAATTCCCATAGTTTTTAAATGGGTACAAACGATAAAAAAAGAATCACTCCAACCCTTCAATTCACAGGTCAACTGTTATCTGTACGCATGTGAATGAAATAAAATTTCAATTAAAAGCACAAAACTAGGAAATACCTCAATTTCAGCGTGACATATTTTTACTGCGCATGCGCAGAAAGGCTCGGAAGGAAATAATGAGTAGGATGAATTGATAGAACACCGGCCGCCACTGGGTTTGAGTGTGTTTTCCGTGTTTGAACAAGGTCATCTTGAAGTCACAGGATCGGTTTCACATTTGCTTGATTCAGACAAGAAAAAAAGCAGGCACAAATCTCCCCGAAGAATCCAGTCAAGGTAACTTCAAGCAGTAGAGGATAATTATGGGCCAGACAGGTCCAAAAGACAGAAGGATTTCATCAGACAGCATCAAAATATCCTACAGTAGTTACCTTATTTTTATGCCCTATCAATGGCCAAAACTGAATTTTTCCCTAAAAGAAAAGTTATTTAGCAGAAAGCTTGACTAAATAAATAGATTTTAAACACTGGGCCAGTGACTATTTATGGGTCACAAACATTAAATGGAAGGCTGTTCCATTTGGTTGTTTTGTTAGAAACAAATCAGCCCCTTTCTGCAGTCTTTGTTATTGTAGGTACTAATAAAAAGCCTGATCAAATTAGGCATGGTGGATCGTAACAGACAAAACCGTCTACGTTACAACCCATCTGGATGAATTTAGCTGCTTTTGAGATTAGCCTCGGATTGAGAGCAATCTTGCCCAGCATAAAGCAGTAACTGATAATGAATAAAAAAATAGGAGAATGTAAGCAGTTTTCACTATTTAACTAATAAGAAAATACATAATGATTTTATTTACTAATAAATTTGACATTTATCATGAATTGCAACCTGAATGCCACTAATTAAAAAAAATGTGGCAATACTGAAAAAGCAAAAGTTTGTTTTGGTACCATTCTAAAAAATATTTTGCCTGTGACAATGCAAGATACATTAGCACTTATAAGGATTCTTCAGATTTATTTTTGGTAAAGTAGTAGCTGCAGAAGCATTGAGCTTGTCAGTCAAACAAACTCATTGCATTGCTGTCTAAAAAAAAAAAAACACATGACTGAGCATAAAGCTTAGAGAAAATCTCTGCCTCCACTAGGGTCAGCAGCTAATTTATAGCATAACAATGCAAAGTGTGATGCTTTTCTAGGCATTCATGGCATTCATAGCACCAGGGCATACAGACAGAAGCCTGAGCCTCAGGGAGTTCATGACAAATATGCTGCACGTACATCGTCCTTGTGCGTGGGACGGCCTTTATCTCATTTCTGCACCCTTCTCTGCTTGTATTCTCTCAGCGCTTTCATCGTACATCACGCATCCTAAATTGACGCTTAAAGATGGACATGCTACTCATTGGCATTCCTAGTGATGCACTTGTTTTCTCCACAAGTCCTTATTTTGACTGTTCCTTTGTCTGCATGTGTCACAGTGCTGTGTTGTATCCATGTGATTACAGTGTGATTGCAGCTTCAGTGTGATTGACTTTAGCTGTTGTGTCACAGGGAACAAGAGAACATTATTGACAGGTTATTAAAGGTTCTTCAAGAACGACCTACATACAGTACATTAACGGATTTAAAGGCGCAAATGTAATGCAGCGTTCATACATATTAAACACACAAACGCACATGAGGCAGTGCATGATGCAAAGAGATCCGCAATCTCATTTCCGAAGTGCATAATTGGATCTGCCTTTATGCAATAATTATAAAGTAAATCATCCTAATGACAAACCTGCCAACCAGATGTGTTTTTGTGTATGACTTTGCATAGCATATGTTTTATGTTGATGAGAACATCTTGCTCATGTAGGATCAATAATGTGTGTGTTAATTAGTTGAATTAGGCAAAACTCAGCAGTGATGGCAGAAAATTAAATCATTCAATTCTTAGATTATGAAACTTAAATTTCCAGAACATCCATAATAAAGGGAATATTTTACAGTTATATTTAGGTGTATTTACGTATTTAGGTTTAAAAAAGAACATTTTCCTCTATGTGTTATATGTCTGTGGGGTTTACTCTCCTCAGTGAAGCGTCTGATGACCAACCTGAAAGAACACTGGTTACAGGAGACTATTTATTTATTTATGTATTTCTCGTTGTGTGTGTATGGAAATTCTAAAATCTGGTCATTTCATTAGACATAGCATTAAGCGTTTGAGACTCAAACTGTACATGCCCATAAAGCTGGTCACACTCTTGAATGAACATTCAGATTATAACATCAACATATCAAACTAACATCTATCTATCTATCTACCTAAAATGAGCCTTTTGTTTTTGTTTTTTTTTTTTTTTTACAAAATTTCAACTTGTTAAATGAGCGAGGCTTTGATATATGAGTGCTTGCACTTTGTCTGGAGAATGTCACATGATCACAGTTGAGCCAATGGTCCTTCTCTCTCTTATGCTGTGTGATTGTGGGTAATTGTCTCCGATACTCAGTCTCTCAGTGTGTGTGTGTCACTCATATAGTGACATCTGTACTGTTTTCTATAATATTGTGATCATGTGTGTGTGTGTGTGTGCATATAAAGCATTTTTTTTTTCGATTTTGTGTCGAAAATGTCTAAATGTACAGGGCGGGCCATTTATATGGATACACCTTAATAAAATGGGAATGGTTGGTGATATTAACGTCCTGTTTGTGGCACATTAGTATATGTGAGGGGGCAAACTTTTCAAGATGGGTGGTGACCATGGTGGCCATTTGGAAGTCGGCCATCTTGGATCCAACTTTTGTTTTTTCAATAGGAAGAGGGTCATGTGACACATCAAACTTATTGGGAATTTCACAAGAAAAACAATGGTGTGCTTGGTTTTAACGTAACTTTATTCTTTCATGAGTTATTTACAAGTTTCTCTTTGTTCACAGCCATTGACATGTCGAAGAGGTTAACACATGATGAGCGGATCGAAATTGTGTTGATATCTGGTGAACGCAGTAACCGGGTCATTGCAGCAGATTTCAATGCAAGACACCCTACGAGACCGCCCATCTCCCATGCTACAGTTAGCAAACTGCTTGCTAAGTTTCGTGAAACTGGTTCAGTGTTGGATTTGCCAAAATGTGGATGCATGAAAACTGTCACTAATGAACAAACATCAGTGGCTGTCCTAGCTTCATTCAGCAAGAGCCCACAGCGTAGCACTCGCCGCATGTCACTGGAGAGTGGCATTAGTCGAACATCCCTTCAGCGGATATTAGCTACTCACAAATGGCACCCTTACAAACTCCAGCTACTGCAGCATCTTAACGAGGATGACCCAGATCGGCGCACACAATTTGCAGAATGGGCAAAACAAAAATTGGAACAGGACCCTCAGTTCACGCAGAAGATTTTGTTCAGTGATGAGGCAAACTTTTATGTGAATGGTGAAGTTAAAAAACAAAATCACCGCTATTGGTCTGACACTAATCCACATTGGATAGATCCCTCCAAGACTGTTGGAACAAAAAAAGTGATGGTATGGTGTGGTATATGGGGTACAAAGATAGTGGGGCCATTCTTCATCAATGGAAACTTCAAGGCCACTGGATATTTGAAATTGCTACATGATGATGTGTTTCCCTCTTTATGCACTGAAGCTGGCACGTTCCCTGAGTTTTTCCAGCAAGATGGTGCACATTATGGGTGTCAGGTCCGAGCATTCCTAGATGAACAGTTTCCTGAAAAGTGGATTGGTCGTCGTGGGCCAGTTGAATGGCCCCCAAGGTCTCCCGATCTGACCCCCCTTAGACTTTTATCTTTGGGGTCATCTGAAGGCAATTGTCTATGGTGTGAAGATACGAGATGTGCAGCACCTGAAACTACAGATACTGGAAGCCTGTGCTGGCATTTCTCCTGCGGTGTTGCTATCAGTGTGTGAAGAGTGGGAGAAGAGGGTTGCATTGACAATCCATCACAATGGGCAGCACATTGAACACATTTTATAAGTGGTCAGAAACTTGTAAATAACTCATGAAAGAATAAAGTTACGTTAAAACCAAGCACACCATTGTTTTTCTTGTGAAATTCCCAATAAGTTTGATGTGTCACATGACCCTCTTCCTATTGAAAAAACAAAAGTTGGATCCAAGATGGCTGACTTCCAAATGATCACCATGGTCACCACCCATCTTGAAAAGTTTGCCCCGTCACATATACTAATGTGCCACAAACAGGACGTTAATATCACCAACCATTCCCATTTTATTAAGGTGTATCCATATAGTGACCATCATTTAGTAACTGCAACAACGGCCCCCGTGGTCTGTTTAAAGGTGTGATTACGTTACAGTGTGAGAAAAAATAAAAACCCTGCTCAGTCTGTTATAAAGAATAATACAATTACAATACTGTGCATGTTGAGCCACTTCTTGTTGTGCATGTTGAGCTCATTTCTTCATATTTTGCTTCTTACAAGCTTCCTGACGGAATTTTTTGGCTCTCATTTTTAGTCCTGTTTAGTTTTAGTTTTTTTTTTCTTTATTAAGCCTCTCTACGTACTGTACTATGAATCATTCAAGCATTAAAAAGCCATCTAACGCAAGGCATGAACCAGTGAGAAACAGGTGTAGATGATGAGAGATGATCAGGCTGGTGATTATTATACTGGTGATGCTGAATGCTGATTGGTTGGAACAGATAAGAGGGGGAATGAGGTTGCTGCTATAGTTGTTACATGAACAGTTGTCCCCACTTCTTTAATTTAATCTACATCATTAAATTTTATTTAACGTGAAAATGAAGGGTGGCTCAACATTTTCTCTAAGACAGTACTGTAGTCTATGCTATTAATCATCATTTACACAGCCTAAGGACCATACTTTAAAATCTCAAATCTGGTCATTTTCTCAGACATAGCATTAGGTATTAGAGATCATACATGCATGCACTAATAACCAACATTCAGATTAAGTATAAAAAATATAGTGAAATTTCCACAGTCATTGAAAATGTGTCTTAGTAATAATATATGTACAGTATCTTGCCACTCTATTTCCTCAAACATACATTCACATCAGCTGCTGTAACAAGAATTTCCAAAAGTTATCCATTATGATTAGATCACCAACTGACCCCAAAGAACTCAATCAGTTGACTGAATGCTTAGAGTCAGCATTCTATTATAGTTCAGATAATGTAACTCTACTTAAACTCTACTTAAAAGAAACTTCCAGAACAACGAAAAATATAGCACCCTTATATAATAATAATTACATACTGTATGCACTTTAATACGGTCCCATCATAAATTAGAACATAAATGTTTATGAATTCCTGAATGATAAAATTGAAAATACCCGACAAAAATTCTAACTATACATTTAAAGTTAGACAGTTTGATAATTAACCCTGTAGATAACACTATAACTACACCCAGAGACGAAAACAAATATCATAAGTTTCTCCAGCAGGATTGTAAACGTGTGTACTAAATCCCATACCTACTTGTTCCTTCAAATAAATAATTCCAGAACAAATTGAATGTCTTCTAAAAAAAAATCAATCCCCAAATCTTTTGAGCTAGCAGAAATCAAATCTCTGAAAAAAAATAAAAATTAATAAAAAGTAAACTGATTGCAATGCCAGTCAGAAGAATATTAAATCTCCCCATATCTCAAAGATCCAAAAAAAAGTTGTAGCACAGCAGTTATACTCGTATCTACATAGAAATAACATTCATGAAATGTATGAGTCAGGATTTAAGCCTCATCATAGTGCAGTGACAGCACTGGATAAAGTGGCAAATTACCTACTACAATCCTCTGATCAGGGTTGTGCCTCATTGCTTGTGTTTTGCTTGACACCACTGATCTTAGTATTTGCTTTAATAGATTGGAAGATGTAGGAGTTAAAGGAACAGCCCTCTCCTGGCTTCGGTCATATTTGACTGATTATTATCAGTTTTAAATGTAAATGGTTACTTCTTTATGTATGCTAAAGTAAAGTTTGTTTTTCTACAATGTTCAGGTTTAGGCCTGCTGCTTTTTTTTTCTCTATACTGTATATGCTATATTACATGTGTTGATATGATACATTTGAATATGATACATTTATATGAGGTATCTCAAAAGTATTGCTAGAATAAGAGTATATCACTACAAAATGCAGAAAAAAATCGTTCATGCTTTTGTTAAGTCTAGGTTTGATGCCTTACTGGATGTATTTACCAAAATGTGCGTGAAAAAGCTCCAGACTGTTCCCACACCGCAGTACCTGAGCAACCTGCTAACTATTTATTTCTTGATTTATTTATATATTTATTTGGATTCATAAATTTGTTAGTGGTGATTTGCTTTGTTTCTTTTGTTAGAAACATACAGTAGGGCCCATAGCTTTCTTTTGCAGTTTTGGAATCGCCTTCCAATTAATGTTCAGGTCTCAGACACCATCTCAATTTTTAAGTCTAGACTGAAAATATATTACTCGAGTTAAGCCTTTTTATTTACGTATTGTTTCCTCACATAAATCCACATTTAAGCTCATGTATGTGCAGGTTTGTAGGGTTCATGGCCTTAGAGGAGGATTTTGGTGAACTTGGATATTTGGATGGTGTTGCCTCCCTACTCTCCTGATTGTTAACAGTGAAGTGGCCGGCTGCTTTATGTCCCAGGGAGCCCTAATGTCCGTGTAAATTCCTTTCCCTTGTAATTATGATGTCCTATAGGTAGTCCTGCCAGAGTCCCTGCTTGCACTCTGGACACAATGTACATTATTCTCAATCATTATGCAACAATGAGCACACCTAATAACATCTCTCTCTCTGTCTACACATGCTACTCCTAAGATACCAGTGATCCAGACCGCATCTGCTCTCCACACCTGCCTGATCTATCCTTGGAATACTTATCACTTGGGAACCACTCACTGCTGCTGAGGATGACCCCATATGGGCAGCTTAAAGGTACACTTAGACAGCATGAAGATTGCCTCGGACTGCAATTGATACGAACAGTTTTGCTATGATGGTTTAGGACTGCAATCGCTGTGATAGCTTTAGTATTTCGATTGCCAATAACTGTTTGGCACTCAAATCTCCATCAGTGCACAGTTGATAACTTCGACAAAATATCATGTCATGATAAAACTATAATGAATTTCCTTGTTACACAGTTACACTTTTTTTTTTTTTTTTGCCTACATAGCACACAGTTATAGAAGGGAATTATTTATCATTTTCTTTCCATGTCACACAAATGAGGATGGGTTCCCTTTTGAGTCTGGTTTCTTAATGATGTCATCTCATCAAGTTATTCCTTGACACTGTTGCCTCTGCTCATTACGGATAAGGGACATAAATGTAATATGATCTGTCTGGAACTTATACAGTATACTACTATAGAGCTGCTTTATGGAGAACCTCTATGAAAATGAAATGTAACCAAGTTGAATCAAAGTATTCACCTTTTTTTTTTACATTTGCAATTTAGGCTCATTATTAAAAACAATCATTAGGTCCATTATTAAAAAAAAAAAAAAATCAATCATTAGGACACTCCCTAGAAGACGCCATGCACCTTCTTTCCTTGTAACTGCCGACTCTGATTTACAGGCGTATCCGGATTTCTGTAAAGCTCCTTTGTGGCAATTGCCTTTTTTTTTGTGCTATATAAATAAAACCCATTTGAACTAAATTGAATTGCCCAGCTTTTAATTCCCTTCTTACCTGATCACTAATTTTGGTGGGTCTGTTCTCTTTTATTCATGCTTGCGCCATATTCTTTTCTTTTCTTCTTCTTTTTTTTAATCATAGATTTAATGATGCTCAGAAGAAAGTTAAAAGTTTTTACCAACCAAACCCTTGGCTTGTCTTAATAGTGCTTTGTTGTTTGCAGTGCTGTTTGGACCTTCTTCTTCTTTCATTACCGCCAACTGTAAGGCTCATCCTCCCTCATCTTCCCAGCCTTTTAAAAGCTGATTTTCCGGTTCAACTTTCCTTAAAAAAAAACATTAAATGCTTCCTTCCCTGATCTTGTCTTGTCTTGCTCTGTGTCTCGAACTCATTATTTGCTTTTATCCGGCACTTGCACACAATCTTTCTTCTCTACGTGTTTCCTTTTTGTACCTCTCTGCGCCTTTGGTTAGAGTTCTATAAGTTGCATCACTGCCACCTCTACCTTTAAGGAGCAGGTGGATTTATATTGAGATCATGTGGAATTTCAATTTCACAAATCTATTAAACTATTTGCACTAAAGGTTATTATAGCAGTGTGGGTAGGGGACAGCGTAAGTAAAAATTACATGCATAATGACACTACAGTAATACCAACAAATGCAGAGATACTAAAAGGGTGACAAAGTAATTACAAATACATACTGTATGTAATAATAAAAAAAAATTATGCACTGACTCAGGGTATATACATGTACAGACAATTCCAGAATTTAAGTTTATATAACAATAAATGTTTTTTTTAAATACATTAAACACAATTAATATACATTTTAAGTATTAGTTCTACCAAAACCGCTCTTTCATGGAAATGAACATTTTCCTGATTAAACTGAATTAAAATGACTCATGCTAGTGTTGCTATTTTAATTGCACATCTGCAACACCCTGAGATGTCACTTTTCATTTGTCTATCCAGGCTTGAAGCCTATATGTTAATGCCATGCCCTAAGAACGAGGTAGGATTGTAACTCTGCTCAAACAACACCCTGGGTCTATAAATTCTCTCTCACCCCCTTACAGTCATGTTCTGATAGATTTCACAAATACACACCGACATTCACAGCGGAGATGCGCTGTAGAAACGCGCAAAGACATCCAGTCTTGCCTACATCACAGACTTGCAAAGTAAATGCTCACTGAAATTGTGACAGAAATCACTGCAGGTTGACAAATGTGGCATGTTTTTTAAGAGGTGCAGATCTGGAGGAAAAAGCTCAAGAGTAAAGCAAATTAGCTTTAATGGGTTAGGCTTGGATTGGTTTTGCTGTGGGTTGCTAATTGGTTAGGTAATACTTCAGTAACATAAAACACATACAGTATAATAAGACGTAAATTCATCGGAAACAGGATTGCAGATTTCCAATAGCTGGATAATTTAACAATCAAAAATGAACTAATTATTTATGATTAATGATAACAAGAAGGATATTCTGTCTTAGTTTATGTTTTATTAAAACAATTCCCAATTTATGTTAGACACATTAATGAACCAAAATTATTCGAATTTCACTGTGCTGTAATGTATATGTGACAAAATAAAGGCTTTACTTTACTTTAATAATAATAATAATAATAATAATAATGCTGTCAAAAATAGTGCTTTTGCCTCTTTATTCTCTTGAAAAAACAACAACAAGGCTGTTAAAAATACAATGTCTAATACAGCAAGTTACCTTCTTGTGGTGTACAAAAGAGAAAGATATGTGAGCTATGGAGATATACTGCAAAACAAACTATGGGCTAATATAGATTTATAAATTCTTAACAGCAATTAATCAGTTGATAATTAAAATCATTAACATTAACATTCATAATAACTAATCTATTGGGTGGATCTAACAGGGTAAAACAATAGCTATTGTATACAGTAGCTTATTACCTGTCGTAACAGTGCTAGTTCTATCCAGCATGCAACATTTAGAAGACAATTCACAACTTGTGTACTGTATAATCAACAAATTAATTAGAGTACTTCATTGGGGATTTTATGTGCAATTACGAGTATATAAAGATGCTTAAGGAGCCATTTCAAAGAATTATTAGCACAGGCATAAGGTTTTAAGAACAGGGACATCTTAGAATGTGCTTCTCAGCATTCGCGCTATAAATACCTTCAAGCACTATAAAATGCCTGTAAGGATATGTGAAACGTTGTGTTCTTTCTTGTAAAGAAATATTTTATGGTTTATAGTAACTCTTAATGTTTTATATAGTCTTGAAGAAAGAACAGTGAGTGAACTTGTAATAGGACAAATAGGACATTTCAAAATAAAAACAATAAAACAGATTGCTGAGGCTGGATTAACTAGTCAGAGAGTTGAATCCACAATAGAGGTAAATTCACAAGCATTTTGGCTTTTAAATATGACCTTAAATGTTATTCCTTGTTCTTTCTGTTTAGCATGATGGTGTATCTGATCTTTTCAAATTTTGTCCCCATTTCCTCACCCGTGCTTTAAAAAGGACGGATGTCCCCTGAAGCCACTTGAGCTGCACTAACAAACTCACAAAATAAGAATAAATGCATCCCTCTAATCTATATTGCAGTGTTGTTAGGTATTAACCAATATATGAATCTATTCCCTTTTTTATCGTCAGCGGTTATATCTGGGATAGGAATATGTTCACATAAACATCATAAGATAAATGAATAAATACATAATAAAAAATCTGAACTTTATACATTTGATATATACAGTAATGTGCTACATAGGCAACATATTATCCTTAGTACACATTTAGTTATATATGTTTATCATGTCTGCATTATGTACAAAATCATTCATCATTTCCAATAGTAATGGGTCATTCAAGAACGATTCGTTCTTTTTGAGCAAGTTTTTAACGTGACTAACAACAGCGAGTAGTCTCAGAGAGTGATTTGTTCATTTTCTACTGGGCACGCATGCGCAAAGCATCGCAAAACCTTTGCTGGTTATGTACAGTGTACTGCATAGCGTCTTTGAGGGGTCACGTCACAAAAGAACAAACGATTTGGGACGAGAAGATATGAGAGGTGAGCTGCTCATTCTGTTTATCATAATATGTCTTTAGCTGCATTGTAGTATTTTAATTACTGGAACTATAGCCAAAATTTGTGTATGTAGACGTGTTGGGAGTCTGGTTGTTGAAATTTTATTTCATTTCTGATCAAAGGAAATGACATAAATGACTCCAATGATTTGTTCATTTTGATTAACTAAATTCAAAGAACCGAGTCACTAAAAAGATCCAAACTTCCCATCACTAATTTTCAATCATAACTTAAAAATGAATAAATGAATAACATTACAGAAGAATATTTGCATGCACGTTAAGAAAACAGCGTATTACATAACAGACCAGAATAAACATTTACTGAAAAGGAGCAAATGTGATAAAGTTGCCAGAAGAACTCAAATTCTAGCAAATTTTCCAGCATGCTCAGTAAAACAGGTGTTTTACCTGTACAACTGCACAAATCTATATCTAACAATACTGATTATTTTTAGCAAGAGTTTTCACACCAGATATTAGCTATTTATTTTAATACTCTTTGGTGCTCTTTACAGGAGTTTCTTTTATATAGAATTGTTTTCCTAGGGCATCTTTTCTTATGGTATTCTTTGTCTGAAGTGAAAAAGTGAAAATAGGAAAACCACTTGTTAGTTAGAATAATCAGAAAAAAAGTGTTCAGGTTGCTAGGGAGCATAAAGATTAGATTTTGGAGACTTTTCATAAAGGTCATGTGGTCTGATTAGTCCAGATTAACCCTACTCCAGGGTGATGGGATCAGGGTAGGAAGTATGGAAGTATTAGTGACAAATTTCCTTAAAGCACAATAACATTTTGAATTACATAAGCTGGAAAACTAGTCTAATTTTTTTAAAAATTATTATTGAAATTAGATGGGTCCAGGTTCGATTCCTGGCCAGGCTCGATTTCCGTCTCTGTGTGCATGGAGTTTGCATGTTCTCCCCGTGCTCAGTGGGTTTCCTCCGGGTACTCCGGTTTCCTCCCACAGTCCAAAGACATTTGGTTTCCCAAATTGTGTAGTGTGTGAGTGTGCGCCCTGCGATGGATTGGCACCCTATCCAAGGTGTACCTCACCTTGTGCCAGACTCCTGGGATAGGCTCCAGGCCCCCGTGACCCTGAATACAGGATAAAGGTGTATAAACGATGAGTGAGTGAGAGTGAGTGAGTGAAAATTGATGAATGGTGAAAAAAAACAAAGCATTTACTATGCTTGCAATTTTTGTTGTATATTTTTAATGCATTTAATATTCAATGCAAAAATATTGATCTTGCTAAACTGCTGTTCGAAAATACTGTATATTTAGTTAGTAATAAAACACCATCCTTTTTATTCTTCACCCCTACAAATTCATCCAATAAAATTCACGTCGACAAAATTCGAGTTTTCATATTTGGGTCAACAGAATTCAGGTACAGTGGAACCTTGGATTACGAGCATAATTCATTCGGGAAGTGGGCTCGTATTCCAAAACACTCATAAACCAAATCATAATTTCCCATAAGAAATAATGAAAACTCAAATTATTCGTTCCACAGCCCCCAAAAATAAATACATAAAAATAATAAATACAATCTATAAAATGAAAATAAAACAAATTAATCTGCACTATACCTTTAAAAAAAGTACAAATAAATCCTGACAGATAAGTGTTTCCGTTGATGCGCGCAGGCGCCGAGTGTGTGTGTGTGTGTGTGTGGAATTAGCCCCTTCCCTCGCATCGTTTTACACAGTAACACTCCTCCTCCCTCTCCCCACCTCGCTTTTTAAGATTCACAACAAACACACACACACAACGGAAACACCGTTTTAACAGGAAAAAAAAAAGAAATCTCTCTGAGACTGGCATGAGCGTATATTAACAGACTCACTTTTTAAGTTTTACAACAAGCACATAAACACAGCGGAAACACCGTTTTAACGGAAAAAAGCGAGACTGGCATGAGCGCATACTAAAGGAATCACTTAAGTTTCACAACAAACGGACACACACATAAACACGGAAACACCGTTTTAACAGGAAAAAAGAGAAATGGTGAAGGTGAGAGAGTGACGCTCGGTGTCAAAATAAGAGTCGGATGTGTGAAGCATGATACTCGGCGCTCGTAAACTAATACTTGCTCGGTTTCCGAATAAAAAATTATTAAAAATCTTTGCTCGGTTTGCGGAACACTCGTAAACCACGTTATTCGCAATACGAGGTTCCACTGTATTTAAAAATTCAGGTCTTTACATGCGGAATATTACAGGAAGAACAATGAACTGCCGATCGCTGTGGTGCGTTCCACAGCGTAATTTACTTTGTGATTGTATTTGCATTACTAAGTGAAGGGGAAAGGAAAACCATCGCTATCACGCTTTTGCCTTGAAGATAGCAATTACACTGGGGGATCTATAGCAAGGGGAATTTTAGCGCATTATGTTTTTTCTGCCAATTCAGTTATAGGTGCTGTGTTCTGATCAGAAGAAAGTAAACTGCATAGCAAGCAGCACGAAGGGAGCACACTTTAATATACACTGTAAAATAGACCGCAGCTATCGGCAATCCATTGCTCTTCCTGTGATGTGATGACCTGAATTTTTTTTTTCCTGAATTTGAAAATTCTAATTTTGTCAACTTGTATTTTGATAGCTGAATTTTGGCAACCTGAATTTTTGAGGTTGTAAAATAATGAAGATAATATTTTTAACTATCAAATATATTTTCGAACAGCAATTTAGTCAGGTTGATATGTTTTGCTTTGAATTTTAAATGCTTTCATTACATTTTCATTTGAACCTTACCACCTCAATAAATTGCTGTTCTGTGGCAGTAAAATGAAGTCAGCTGATGACCAGAATGTACTGAATGACATTTATGGAGTTTTTCTTCTTTGATGACACAGGCGTATTCCAGGACTAGTTCTGGGAGCATGACGAATCAATTATACACATGATTTGGCCACCGCATTGTGTGTTGAAAGCTAAAGTGAATTAAAGCTAAAGTTGGTTAAATTAAATATTAGAGCATGTGATTTTTTTTTATTTTTTTTTTTGGCTAGGCAGTGAATGTCCTATTGCCGAATTAAGGTTAATAAGTTGTAATGTTACCAAGAAAACTGCAAAGCCACCTACTGTACTGTACCTAAAGTACTGTAGAGACAAACATTTATAAAAACAGATGCATTAATATAAACCTTGCACAAAACTATTGTCCTGGACTTTTATGCAAAATTAATCAACTTTTTCTTTAACACCAGAGTCTGCACCTTATAATTATATATAATTCTGAGTAATTATTGCATTCTGGCACAACAGTATAAACAAGGGAGTTTTCAAAAGATTTACTATGTACTATGTACCAAAACGTGTATATACTTTGCTGAGGCAAGAACGTAATGAACAAATGATTTACAGGCATCTAATTGTTCATGTTTTCTAAAGGTACTTGAGGAAAGAATAGGTTTTGATTATACCAATCTTGTCTAAAGTTGAGATCGTGTCATAGCAATATATGCATATAGCAGCCAACCTTTTCACTACTTCCTTACTTGCTTAGCATCCATCTAGTGAGAAAGTAACTTATAAATTCATACATATTGCCTGGTGTTTTATTAGACTGCCCATCTCCTGCTCACAACAGGTGCCCTCTCTTCCATTGTCATTCTGTTTCTCCTACTTTACCATTCATTTCTCATACATAAAGACTCTATGCACACACCAAAATGTCACACACATTTTGAAATGTTTCTGCTTGCATGGTTCTTTAATGCTGCTGAAGGAAAAACAGCACAAAACAACTGCAACTGAATTTAACCTTTCAGTATGTGAAATATGTGCATAGTTGAATGCACAATCAATTACATGGGCTGTGAATGCCTGTGAACAGGACGGTGGTCTTAATGCAACGTGAGTTACAATGCCGTCACATTGATACTGACGTGATATTGAACTAATAATAAAGTGCCTGTAGGGATTGTGAAATGTAGACTACACACACCAACAATGAGTTATAGTAGTTAGAGAAAAATAATGACAGGTAAATGAAGGCATTGAAGTGTTTTCATGTAATGCAGACTTTGTTTGGATTACTAAGAATAAAGGCATTGAGAAACAGTTTTACTTCAAAATATAATTTCATCAGTAAATATTTGCAATTTTCGCTGGCAGAGTGGCTTAGCGGCTATCACTGTCACCTTGGACCCCTAGCTTCTGTGTTGGGTCTGCCAATCAATTCCCGCCTTGGGTCTGTGTGCATGCAGTTTGCATGTTCTCTACTGTACATGCTTGGTGGGTTTCCTCTGGGTTCTCCGATTTTCTCCCACAGTCCAAAGACATGCACCTTAGGCTATTTGCGTTCCCAGATTCTCCATAGTGTGTAAATGTGTGCGTTCCCTTCGATGGATTGGCACCCTGTCCAGGCTGTACCCCACCTTCTGGGATAGGCTCTAGGCCAGCTGCAACCCTATACACAGGATAAAGATTTATAGAAGATGAGTGATTGAGTGACATACTTTGGGTTACTAAAAATAAAGGTATTGCAAATAAATAAATAAATTAGTTAATTAATTAATTAATACATTTATATATAACTAAATATATACCTTTGTCTTACTGATGCAGTTTATTATATTTTGGGGTTTTCACTGTGCAAGCGGATGCAATTATAATCCCCTGACCAGGTCCTGGGGATCTGCTGCACTGCACATTAGCTTGTTTATCTACTTTGATTCACCTAAATCAACACGTTGACTTAATAGCAAGCTGTTCATGAGGTTAAGTGGAAGTGAGTAGAGAGGGAAACACTAAATGTGAAGTGCAGACTAAAGAGGAACTCCTGCAGCACGACCGGGAAACACTGCTGGAGACTACACATATGATAAGCCTAGTGTAGTATGATGACTACAGCAATGCGCTCCGTCTTAAACAATACGGTCCAGGAACCAATCAGCTTCACACAGGGGTGGGTTTATGTGCTCGGGGGCGGCGTTTTCGCTTCTATTTAAAGTGAGGCTGTGCGTCAAGTTGAAGAGTAGTTTTAGCTCCGAGCAGGGAAGAAGTGGAGAGAGTTGCCGATACGGGGGAAGCCTGTCGTGTGGAGGAAAGAACGCTGAAACACGCATGGAGTGGAAGATCAATTAACCGTGCGCGCCCGGAAATACACAGGTATCCTCATCAGCCTTCGTGCGCCCAGGAAAACCTCTGCAGCTGTTTAGGTTTAGTGTCAAATCGGTACATTTGCTCAATGCATATGCTGAAATGTTTGGTGTGTGTATGTGTAAGAGAGAGAGAGAGAGTGTTGTCAAATATCGGATCGCCCTTGTGTCTCGCTCCATTTTGCAGTTCGCTCCAGGCGCAGTGACTTGTTTACAAATCCGAGTGCATGAGCGTGAGGCTGAGCTGCTCTCGTTTTGTTTATGTGATTTTTTTTTTCATTATTATTATTTATATTTTGTTTGCTTGTTGACAGAAGCTGCTTTCCATGCCTCTCGCGTGCCTCTCCCGTCCTTGATGGGCAACCAACTGGACCGGATCACGCACCTGAGCTACAGCGAGCTACCCACCGGGGATCCGTCGGGCGTGGAGAAGGACGAGCTGCGCGTCGGCGTCGCCTACTTCTTTTCCGACGACGAGGAGGAGCTTGACGACCGGTCGCTCGAGCGCAGCCCGAGCGAGGAGGGCGCCGTGGAGACGCTGGACGAGCTCGAGTACTCGGCCTTCTGCTGCCACGAATGCATCTTCTCCAAGGTGCGCGCGCGCGAGGACCTGCGCGTGTACCCGGTGCCCGCGCTGCTCGCCATGTGCAAGCCGGGCGACGTGCTCGAGCTGGTGGCGAGCGCTCAGGCGCCGCACTGGGCCGTGTTCGAAGGCGAGGACCAGGTGATCCACCTGCACAAAGGCGAGATCCGCAAGGACAGTCTGTTTGACGTGAGCGGCGGCCGCCGCGGGCGCATCGCCAACGAGCGCTACCGATTCCGGCCGCTGCCGCCCGACCTGGTGGTGCGCAACGCGAGCGGCCATCTGGGGCTCAACCGCGCCGACGTGTGCTGGACGAGCTCGGAGAGTTTCGCCGCCTGGTGCCGCTTCGGCAAGCGCGAGTTCAAGGCGGGCGGCGAGGCGCACTCAGCCGGCCAGCGATACCTGCTCAAGGTGCACCTGTCTGAGAGCACCGTGCACACGCTCGTCTTCCGCAGCCTCGAGGAGCTCATACGCGAGCGTAGGCGCGTGGACGCCAGCGGGATTCTGGAGGAGCTCTCGCTGCTCGACGGGAAACAGTGAGCGGAAATTCGAGGTCGTGGCTACTATTATTGTTGTTATTTTTCTTTCTTTTTTCCTTTCTTTTTTTTTCTTTTGCATCGCGGACACGAACTCGGAACTGCGCACGCGCCCGCGACAAGGGCTGCTCGTACCCTTCTTGCAAGACTTTTGAGGAATGTGCGCCTTTCATGGTAAAGCCCAAGTGTTCGCAAAGACAACGCCCTTTTTGGCTCGTGCCGTGTGATCCGGTGCACCCCGAGTACCGCGGACCTTCTTTTTCGGACCATTGATCATTGCGCACTGGGACGCTGGGAAGCCCAGCCGAGCCGCACGGCAGCTGGAGAGGGTCGTGGCTGATGCTGCGCGTTCGGGATTCTTCCTTCTCCCCCCCCCCCCCTTTTGTTTTATTTAAAAAAAAAAAAAAACCTCCCAAAGCTTTAGCATCAAAGACGAGTCGCGGAGATCACGCGCCACTGCGTAACGACTGCAATCCAAACACGGCGACCTTTTAACACACGTCCGGCTTTTATTTCAAGACAACGCGCAAAAATGTACATTGTTCTCATTTCTTCTTTCGGAGTCCATATTTTTGTATTTTAGTTAGGCAACAGAATCTTTGTTTTATTGAAATAAAACTTAGATTTGCTCTCTGAAGCGTGCGTGTATCCGCTCTGTTACTTTGCGCGAGTGGGTTTGCGGGCTGAGCTGCATCTCAACGAGCATCACGAATCCCTCAGCAGCCCTGTACATGCTTGATATGCATCTCTGCACGTGCCGTTCAATCAGGAGAGTTTGTTTTTCTTTGCATTAGTATGCATTAGGGGGATACTGCAGGGCTCTGATCTCCTACCTGGTGTTCTGGCTTGCACTATGCTTGCATGTAATAAGCCTTGGATTCGCAAGTGCACATTGCAGACCTGATGAATAGCTGGCATGCACATATGTAGTTTAAAAGTTTCGTCGAAAGCTTGATTATTAGCTGATGGATTCATAGCTTGTGATTGAAGCAAGGACTATGGAACTTTTTTGGGGGTTATATGCTCTGAATCCCAGTACTAAATGCACTATGTATTAGATTTTGAGTGTGCCAGTTGTTGGTGCTAGTCATGCAGTCTATACTTCATTCCTATGAATGCTGGAGTCTGACAGCCTGATAAGTGTTTACAGTGTTTTGACAAGCACACATGATTGATGCACACTGATGAACATGGCAGCGTAGGTTGGTTTGTGCTACCTGTAGAATGCAGATTGTGCTGCATTATCCATTGTTTTTTTTTTTTTTTTTTTTTTGGCCAATTAAGGATCATTAAAGTGTCATTAAGCGAAGTTTAAAGCTCAGACACTTGAACATCTGTGCCATTAAACTGTTTCACTCCCCAAGATGGATAAGAGATACTGGGTCCAGGATCTGCTACATACTGTTTGTTGTAGCTGCAGGACTTCTGTGGTGCAATAATGTGTGTGTGTGTGTGTGTGTGTGTTGCTCAATGCAGTATTGGCAATTACATTCATGCTCTGTTGGCTTTTCTATTAGCCGCAGCTGGGATTAGTTATTATTTTTACGTGAATATCAGGACTTATTAACCTGCAGTACCTTAGTGTGCATTTTCTGCTTATGAATCATCTCCTAGAATGCTTTAATCCACTCCGAAGAAAGATTTTAACTGGAAAGTTTCTCAAAGCAGTTGATTTTTGCTTTCATGTTTACTTGGTATTTAAATATATTTTTGCTTATCATGCTAGGGTTAACTTTTTTTTTTTTTTCATATGTTGACTTGTAGTCTGCAACTGTATAAGGGTAATCATTTAATATTCCCACTATCTGGTGTCACCCAGAAGATGACAGGAACCCGTTTGATTCTGCTTCTTCTCTCTAGAGGTTTCAGCCTCATGTCCCCGCTGTTGCATCTCATTTGTTCATTAAGGACGTCGAGATTTCCCAAAAGCTTCTTTCAAAACACATGTTGAACAGGAGGTTCTTAATGCAGTTCTCCTAAATGAGATTAAACGTGTATCCACTTCGGATAGGGAAACACTGTTGTTGGGTCTCATTCAGAATCTTTAAGGTTTCCCCAGAAGGATTATCAGATGTTTAGTTTTTGTTTTTAATGCAGGACTTGTTTATTGCCATGGTCAAAACCCTTGGACTGTTTATCTTGGATATTTCCGCTATGTGGTTGATCAGATCAGACGCACGTGTTCTGCTTTATACTCTTGCTCTCCTTGCTTGCATGCTTCAACCACCTGGAATTTTCAAAGGATTATTGAATTTAGAAAGCAGCTATGGTGTTTCTGAAGGCTCGGTGGATGTTACGCTAGTGGTCATTTGCAGTCCATGAAACTGGCTTAAAGTCAATACAGCTACAAGAGAGTCTATGGAAACTTTTGGCTGAAGCTCATTTGCCTCCTGTTGGAGCAACTGTCATAGTAGTAGTCTATTTTTCAGCTGTCAAGGAATCCCTCTCCTTCTCTCTGCTAGGTTTTTTTTTTTTCCCTGCTTCTTTTGACAGTCTGTCATCAGCCTTATCTTTTCACGGCTAAGAATTGAGGGCAGTGGGGCAGCAGGCTATATGTGGAGAATGGGGACAAGCTCATCTGCTGCAAGTAGAGGAAAGACTGTTAACACCACGCGACATCTTCTCCCTGACGTTAGCTTGTTTCCTACTGACATCCATCAATATGTGTGTGGATGTGGATTAGGGTACAAAACACATGCTGTTCATACTGAAGCTTGAGCGGATCATAAGTATTTTTTTTATTTTCCTTTCAACTAATTATCAGGTGTTAATTGATGCACTAATTGAATTGTTTAAAAAATATCATCCTTTTATACTTCTAGGCTCAAAGGCAAATTCTAAAATGATTTGATTTTGCCAAACACTCCATCGGTATTCATTTGTTTACATATTGGAGGTGGTGCTGCCCCCAGGAGTATCAAACTGTCCCGGTCCTGCCCCTTTACCTTAAAATGCAATTTGTTATAACCGTATTCTACCAGCTATATTGGAAAAAATATTAGGATTTCTGTCTGTTTTTATGGTCCTGATTCCCAGCCAGGTTCGATTCCCACCTCTGTCTCAGTGAAAGGCCTGCAGATTAGGCTAATTGGCGTTCCCAAATTGCCCATAGTGTGTGTTGCTGTGTGTGCACTCTGATGGAATGACACCCTGTCTATGTTGTACCTTGCCTCGTCTCCTGGGATAGGCTCCAGGCCCCCCGCAACCCTGTACAGGATAAACGGTATAGCTGCTGAAACGATATCTGCTCAAGTTTAAAGGCATGCCAGGCTTTTGCATGAAAACAGCTGGATTATTTGTTTTGCCTTCGGCGCTTTGTTGATTTTACAAAGTACTGTATATTTGAAACATAAAACGCCTTTATTGCTTTATTTGAACAGTTAATTTGCTTGGTGGTTAGAAAGCGAGCTGTGCATACACGAGATAAATAACTTGTTCCCACACACCGTTTGGGATTTCCCAGGCTCTGTACTAAGCGGAGTTGTGTGTGCTTTGAGTTGCTTTTTATCACAGAAGCAAAAATTTTCACAAAAAGCTCGAACATAGTGATTTAAGGGTTGTTCATCTTTGTTTTCATTTTTGCCCTCTAACAAAGCCTTCCGAAACGTGAAAGGAAAATATTAATCCTGACCTTGTACTTTGCTGAGACTCGAGGCCTGATCTTGGCTTGCGGTGATTGATTGCGGATCAAAGAGATGCTGACCTCGCACCTCTGGGCTCTGACTTTATTTGGACATGTTTGAACGAGCAGAGCGTGCAACCGCAGCGTAAAGAGGCCTCTAGTTACGGAAAGACGACCGTGTCATAGTAGGACTGCTATTTTTAGATGCTGCAGCACTGGCGATTTTTGTGTTCGAGTTGGTAAGCGAGACAACGAGCATGCTGCGGTGCATCACATCTCAGGGGAAAAAAAAAATGCTAATTGATTTTTCAAGGATCAATAACTGTGACTCAACAAAAAAACCAACAACAACAACAACATGGAGAGTATGGTGCAAGGAGGCGTTGTAAAAAAAAAAAAAAAAAAAACCTTCAATATTTTCACCCCGAGCTTCTGTGTGTTGTTGTGGTGCGCAGGAGACAAATGAGGCGATTAGACTTTTACACGCCAGGGGACAAAGTCACACCTGTAGACCTGAATGCATGCACACACACACACACACGCGCACACACACACACACACAAGGTCATTATTCTTTCTTAGAAAAAGTGAAACTCTTTAAAAGAAATGTGTGTTTTGGATGTGTCTTTAATGAAAGTGTGTTCATTAATGTCTAATATTTAATCCTTTAATCCAGTTTATCAATTAATTACATGTTGGCCATAAAACGTTTGAATAGATACTGAAAATTCAATTATTATAACTATAACAAAAGGCAAAGCTGTCTTGATGGACACGAGAGATTTTTAAAATGTTTAAATGAACTGCAATAGGTTAGTAAGGTCAATATACTGTAGGTCAATAAGTAGAGTATGCGATTAGAAACATAAAGCTAGTGTTAGTTAGCTGTGGACACAGTGTCACATGGCGCTCTCCTGCAACTAAACAAATTGACATTTTCATTTGGGAAATGCTGTTCTAACCTTTGATTGTGCACAACACCAGAACAGCTATGAGAGTCAACACTCCCTTTATTTCTCTATATAATCCATGGCTACACTAATGCACCTTTTTTAAAACAGTTTTTAAAATGTGCTGTTAATGAATAAAGTTCAAGTCCGTTATTTAATAATAAAAAAAGGATTCTAGATTCCAGTGTCTAGACTCAACAGAAGCGTGAAAGCCAATGCTTTACAATCGTGTTTTTCACCACAAGAAAATCTGAAAATCTGTGAGCTTTGCAATTTTTTCTTTAGTAACTAGCTGCATTACTTATTGATTAAAAAAATAATCAGGTAATGGTGAGATATATAAAAAAAATAATAATAATAATCAGGCAATGGTGATAAGTGATATGTTCCACTAAATTATAATGGAACATAAAGTTTTTTTTTAAATTTATTTTATATTTTTTTTATTAATTTAGCATGTCCTTTTGTATTGAACAAGAAAATTAGTTTTTTTTTTCTCCCCTAATTTGACCTCATGTAATGAGAAATACTTTTAATGAAATTAAAATACTGCTACCATGGGTAAAAATAGTTTTTTTTATTTTTACCGGTCCTACGTAGCCAAAAAGTGAGGAGAATAGAATTTGAAGCTGATGCACAGTCCTGTCAACCTCCTAAATTTCCTTCTATGTATCCACTTACAGCCTAAGCTGTAACTAACTGTTCCAGAGAGAGAGAGAGAAAAAACGTCCCAAATAGCATTAAATTGAAAGCTAGTGTGCTGTGTAGGGGGTAGAGTCCCTTGTGCCCTTGATCGGAGTTCAAGCTTGATTTGGGATTCAGCCTTGTGTTAGACGCTAGGTGGGTTTATTGCTTGCGTTAGCACTACGCAAACCAGACAGGTGTGACATGAACCCGCAAGACACACTCACTCACGTTAGCTTGCAAGTACTTAAAGATCAAAACAAAACACAGACAGTTCAAGGCAATTCATAATGACGAAGGAGACGTTTATTGTAAGTGATGTTTAAGATGACATAATGTTATCAGATGTGTTTTCTTGCTGAACGTGCTTCCATGACTGGTCTTGAATGCAAGTTGTGGTCGGCAGCTCCTCACCCCTCTTTCCAGTAATTTGGATTGTACCAGCCTACTTCTATGACTGTACCTGTGGTCATAATCCAGTTTAGGATGGCATCAGAAGGCTTTGAATCAGGTCACATGACTTCTTCTTTTTTTTTTTTTTTTAAGATCAGATTTTATAAGTTGGGTCCACAAAACATGTCACATTGTTAACACTGACCCTCATGTGCATGAGCAGAACCTAGTCTGAACCTGTCTGCTATTGAGCTCATGCATGACGGCACATTCGTAAGATCAAGCTATGGCTCACAAAAGGGTCGCTGTGCCGAGCAAATGAGCGAAAGCAACTCTCAAGAGGAACACGCTGGAACTAAAAATGTAAAATGGCTCTAGTGGATCATGTCTCAAACATCTGACAGCACAGACATCAGGATGCAGCGTTCTCCTGCCTTTTGGAAAGGCAGTGTCATTCATAATTCCTCTTTCACATGTACACACAGAGATTTGTTATGCTAATACGATGTGTACTCCAGTTTCAATGGTGACGGGTACAATCTCTTCTGAAAGCGGCACTCTCAATATTTATTCAGACAATTCAGGCCGGTGTGCATGCACGTGACAAAGATTTCGCTTTTCACCCAATTACTGGACTTGCTGTCTGATCTGTCTCATTCCAACACTGTGTGTGTGTGTGTGTGTGTGTGTGTGTGTGTGTGTGTGTGTGTGTGTGTGTAATTGTAAGGACCAGATGGAGGAGCAATTTGATGCTTTCTGTCAATGTTTTTGTGAGGGTTTCGAACCATAGTGATATTTAATTGCAATATTTGGCTGCTAGCAGAATGTTGGTCCTCACATTTGTGAGAGCAAGTTTGTGCATCGTTTTGTAAATATGAATTTTATGTGTACGCACAGTGTCAGTGATGATCTCCAACAAAGCAGATCAGAATCAGCCGAGTAACATTAGGATCAGACAATTTCTTTCTAAAGTGTGTAATGAAATCCACAGGATGAAGGAAGACATTTTTATGGCTGTTGGTGAAACCTTTGCAGATTAAAGTTGTCAAATCCAGAGGAACACTTAGCAATGAGACATAGGGGCTGCCTTCACATCTCCCCATAAAACCTTAAACCTTCCATTGATTGAATAATTAATTTGATCATTACTGCAGCGATTAATATGTTCCAGCTGCAACAATTCGTTTTACCTTGTAAAATGCAATGAGCAGCTTCTTATTTCCTAAACAACCATGTCGGAAGATGTATCCCATGATCGTGTAAAGGATGTTACTGTGTTTCAGACGGGTCCGATTATTGTCCTGCATCAGGCAAAGGAAACAACCGAGCAGATGGCTGAGGTTACCGGACTTATGTTAAGAGATTTTGGTGTACCACATTATTAAATCCCGGAAGGATGGTGCTGAAGCATTAATTTTGTGGAAGAAATGTGGTCAGGAAAAAAATAAATGCGTGAATGAGTGTGATTAGAGATCATTTAAAAGAAAACCACTTGTTAGTGAGACTGATTTGTAGTAGAGAAAAAGTCTAGGGATTGCACTTTGGAGCAATGGGGAAAAGGTCAAGTGTTTTGATGAGTCTACGCTGACACTATTGCATAGTGATGGGTGTGTCAGGATAAAAAGGGAAGCGCATAACATCATGCATCGTGTCCACTGTACAAGCCTCTGGAGTCAATGTTATGTTCCGGGGTTGCTTCAGTTGGGCAGGTCTAGACGCAGTAATGTGCCAATAAAATGAAGTCCGCTTTCTACCTCAATGCGCTGAATGATGAGGATCAGGAACATAATCCAAGACTCAAATGATGAAAGGGTGGTCCTGAGGCATGACGGGTCATTTTTACACTTGAACTAGACACCACAGACGCCTGACACTGACTGTTTGGGGATAAAAGTCTTTGGGGTGTGCTGCACTGTAAACCTGAATAAGTTGGCAAAACTCAAAATTTTGAGGTAATCAGTTCCATCCAATTTTTTAAAGTAATGTTTCCAATTTTAAGTAAACAGAACTATCAGTTTTTGAGTTTGTTGTACTCGTTATTTACTTGCATTACTGCTCCTGGCAATGAGCCACCACAGCGGTTTGTCACAAGTTTTTACACCAGATGACGTTCTGAACACAACCCTCCCATTTGTATCTGGGCTTGGGACAGGCACTTCATCCAGTGGCTGGGAATCGAACCCGACCCTGTCACATGGCAGATGAAACACCTCCCACTGAGCCACCAGTGCTCCAGTACAGCGCAAATAACTATTATTTTACTTTAGGGTGCCCAGATTTGTAAAGATTATACTTGCAGCATCATGCGAAGACAGAACAATCCACCATCCTGATTAAAACAATTCAAGGTCTATTAACTTGGACAAATTGTAATTGTTTAAGTTAACAGTACTCAATATGTTTAATTACTTTGAGCATTAGGGTTTACAGTGTGGAAAAGACTTTTTAAAAATATTTTTTTTGTTTTTTTTTGTTTACATATGTAGTATACTGTATAGTATAAAATTTCTATAGTATTTAAATTCAATAATATTTATTGCCAGTTTTCAGTAACTACATTAAATATGACCTTGTATATATATTTTTTCTATTTGTATGGAATTCAAACAGTCTTTAATTAATCTTCATTGAATCTTCATGTGCACAGTGCTGGGCTGTGAATGAATGTGGAAGGCATAGCTCATTAATCCATTCATCTTAGAAGGTTCAGTTTTCATAATCTACTTTCCTTTTTTTTGGAGTAAGCTATGCTGGGTCGTGCTTTTGTTTTTGTCGAGGTGAAAAATGCTATATTAATTATTCTCATTTATCACAAAAGCTTCAGGATTCGGATAGGATAGTCACTGGGTAGGGATCTGAACCACGGTCCGCCATTTAGTGATGCTTGCATATAGATTAAAAAAAAATGTTACAATGTAGTAAAAGAAAAAAAAAAAAAAAAAACTCCTCTCCACAATTCTGGATGGCCCAACACAAAATGTACCAAAAAACCTTATGTTGGATGAGGAGGCCTGGGATGCATGTGCTGTTCCAGTTCATCCTTAAGGAGTTCAGTGGGATTGAGTTCAGTCAGGGCTCTGTCCAGGACACTCGAGTTCCTCCACTCAAACTTTTACACACCGCGGAGCTTGATTGGCACACAGGGGACTTGTCATGCTGGAACAGGTTCCAGTGAAGGCAAATTATAGTGCTACGGCACAAGAAGACATTTGATACAATTGTGTTCTTCCTTCAGTTTTCAGTTTAATTTTGTTGCATGGTAATTTGCTCGAGGTGTAAATGAGTGTGTGCATGTGTTTGTATGTTTGGTTTATATTGAGATGAACTGGCATCTCATTTAGCGTTTATAACCAGGGTTTACAGAAGAAGTTTAGATCCTCTGTAACCCTGATCAGGATAAAGCACTTAGTGATGATGGATATAGTCTCCCTATAGTCTCTCTCTCTCTCTCTCTCTCTCTCTCTCTCTCATATATATATATATAAACGGACGCAGGTGCTGTAGTACTCCAGATCCTTCCCCCTTCCTGTATATTGGAGACGAGTGTGTAAAGGTTGGATTACTCACAACGCCACACTCTGCTCCTAGGTCTTTTTAACCCCCATGCCCTAAGTTATTTGCTCTACTTGATTTGCTTTTTCCATCACATCGTCTCAACATTACAACCTACCAGGATTGTCATAACCCTGCTCCTTCTGTTATAGCTCAATAATTAGCTCCAGCAAGCAGCGATCCATGAATATGAATAAAATCAGCATGAGGGCATGTTGGCTAAATTGATTTGGGATTGTTAAAAATGCCAGACGTCTATCAAACTGCTGTTGGAACCCTTCTGACGCAAATGCATTTTGGCATATTGTATAGAGTAGGTAACATCTTTAATGATGCATGTATTTTTTTCATCTACATGATCATTATAAATTCTGTGAATTTTGCATATTTATTGCTAAAAGTGATTATTCTTAACAAATCTAAAAACTTAAGTGAGTTGAAGACCTAAGAACACCCCAGTTAGATTTCCCCACTAACGTGACCTCATACATGAAGAGGCCCCTGCCCCGGCTCGTTCTCCGGAGGAGCGTATCGCAATAGTAGTGTATTACCTGCAATAGTACACCTGAAGAGGAGTGAAACAGAGGGAATTTGAGATATCCATTCTCTAAGGTGTATTTCAGCTGGAGCATTAATACACGCACGCACACACACGCACACACGGGTGCTCTGAGACCTGTGTTAGCTTCTTACAGAAATAGAAAAATATGGAACTTTTAATACAGTAGTACAGCGAAGGTTTTTATTAAAAGTCAAATCTTTTCAAGGACAATTGTTTTTATTTTATTTTATTTTTATTTCAGTCTATCCACTTCTGGGATAAACCATGGAGTACTGGTGTCTCTAGTACTGGTGTCATTACTCTAGTAATGTTCTATAGTTTATTCACAGAAACAGATGGTGTTCTACAGCTCCAGCTGCAATTAAGTTTCACTGAGGCCACAAACACAACAGGCTTTAAAGCCATGATCAGCTGCTGCGAATTAAATTGCAGTCAAAACCATCAAATAAATAACATGGAGCATCTTTCTGTGGGTGACCTCACTGCCTCTTTAATTAAAGGGATCTGATCTATAGAGCAAACACAAGGGGGGCTCAAGTCAAACCGGGACATGTGATGAAATTTCTCGTAAATAAAGCCGACTGACAGTTACAGAAGACTTGGAGCACAGTCAATGATGAGACTCTTAGCTACAGTAAAACATTTGAATGGTGAAAATGGGCCATACAATACGTCTGTGAGCAATCATCCTGGCTGAGGTGGATCAGAGCCCACTGTAGTCATTCCATGAACATTCAGCAAATGGGACACCTGATCCTTGAAAATAGACCGATAGCTTGCTACCAACTTGTCTAAGAGACGCATCTGTCTGTGGGAACTGTACACACAATCATTCACCATCATATTAACATATAGGAACTCGGCTGTGAGTTATTGCCACTTCCTCCGTACAGTCCTGATCTCACTCCGAGCCATTTCCACATTTGGGCCAGTAAAGGAGTTCCCAGGAGGCCAGTGTTTCAGACGTGAAGCAGGTAGTCCGATCATCCTGAGCAAACCTTCTACCCTGATGGTATCCAAGCACTCGTGAAACACTGGGATAAGTTCATTAGTGTATACAGTATAGAGAATTGTACTCACATAAGTGTTTTCTGTTATTCTGCGCAATACAAAGTCCCGGTTTGACTTGAACATCCCTCGTATGAATAGTGAAAATGCAAAAGCTGTTAGTTTAAGAAATTGGCTAATTTCTTAAACTAAAGAAAGTTTAATTATAGAGAGGAATGATCCACTGATACAGTATACACGTGCTTTCTAGTTATCTTGAGTTTCACAGAACTCATCGAGTATTAGACCCAGTGATGCTTTAGGGTGGTCTTATAGGGTTAAAAAAAAAAACTATTGTCTCAAGGCCTTCTCATTTCCTTTTACCCTCTCGCACACTCTATAAAACTGCATTCACTCACACAGCAGGGATCTTGACCACTTTATTTATTTATTTATTTATTTGTTGCCTTCTCTTGACTGTGTGTTTCTGTGCAATACCTGTAGTATGAACACCACATGAGTCACTCAGCCTTTTCATTTAAATAATTAGCCCGATGCTAATTGCTACATAAATCTCATTAGTGTCATCCCTTCCTTTATTCGCCTCCTGCGTTACCTGTGACGTCCTGAGACAGAGACGAGACATTGCACTGCTTTGTAATTGTTCTTTTTTTTTTTTTTTAATCTCTATGATTCAAAGACAATTTCATCTGACACGCTCATAAATGCTCACGTTATAAACGATCTAATTATCAATCCATTTTTCATCCATCCATCTCTGTCATAGCTGCTAACGCATGCATCTAAATGTAGATCTAATTGTCGAGTGCTTCTCTAGATCTGTATGAGTATCATAACAAACTGCTAATGAGGGTGAAACAACAAACGCAGGAACTTAGTGCAGGGGAGCACTGAGACATCTGGGGAAATTCGATCGGATGGCAGGGTTTATTTTCTGTACACTTCTGATCACTTTTGGATGGTTGAATGCGCCCCATTTTGTTCAATAATAGAAAGGCTGATATGATGGCGGTGTGTGCGGTGGCTGTGGTATAATATATGGTGGGGTTGGTTATCAGAAAACACAGCAAGGAGCCTTTTCCTGCAAATGGACAGGGGTCCTAAATGAACACATGCAGCTTGGTAATCTAAGAGCAGCACTTTGAATTATACATCACACATACACAGATACACACACATTGCTATCACGCTGTGAGCCTGCGCCAAGGGGCTACCTCCGGTTCTGAAAATGAGTCCATCATGTAAGTGCCTAAACAAGCAATTCCTAGAATGACCACTAGGACCTCTGGCTCCAAGAATAAGTCAATCCTCCTAGACCTCCATGTTAAAATAGCCAACTGAACAACATACAGTAAATAAGGTTTTGTTCTCCATAGCTAGATTTTACATTCATGACAACTTTCCAGGCGTGAATTTTTTTATGTAGCTCATCAGTTGATTTCAGTTGATTGCTCATCAAAATTTCACTAAGGTATAAAATTATACATAATTATCGGAGTGCCGTTTTGACTGAGAGCTGCAACAAAGTTGTCAAACTGAGAGCTATCTGCTAAGTGTCACTTTAGCTAACCAGCTAACTGGAATCATTGTAGTGTAACTTACCACAATAAATGTTGAAGTTGACATGGGAGGATGTGTAGGGTGCGGACGATGGCGGTCAATCAAATGTATCATTAGCATACAAAAATCTAAATATTTGTTCTTTGCATATTTAGGTAATAATGCATGCTGAATTTAATTTATTCAGGGTGGTGTAGTGGTTAGCACTGTCACCTTGCACCTCCAGCATCCGGGTTCGATTCCTGGTCATGCTCGATTCCCGTCTCTGTGTGCATGGAGTTTGCATGTTCTCCCTGTGCTTGGTGCGTTTCCTCTGGGTACTCCAGTTTCGTCCCACAGTTCAAAGACAGGCAGATTAGGCTAATTGGTGTTCCCAAATTGCCCGTAGTGTGTGAATGAGTGTCTGTGACCGCCAAGTGTCCTGGGATAGGCTCCAGGCCCCCCGCAACCCTGAATACAGGATAAAGTGGTATAGATGATGAGTGAGTGATTGTAAGAGAAACTATTTTTGGGACCCAAAAGCATTAACTTACATTACCATTCTTAACCTACAGAAGTGTTACTTTAATACACAGTGTGTTGTGTGTCATCAGGTCTCCACTTTGCTTTTTGTTCACATTAAAGATGAGTCCAGAAGTCTATCTAAAAAATAAAAAAATCAGTTCTCAAAGCCTTGGAGTTGACTGATTTACACCCAGTAAAAATGGTTGACTGATAATTATGGAATTACGGTATTTGGAAGTTCACAACTGACCAAATTTAAGTTTGAATTTCAGGTAAGACCTTCTCTCAGCCACTGGGCCATTAATCATTGTCCTCCATCGATGACAAATGAATGTAACTTTAGAATAATTCTGTATCATTGCTTGGGTATTTCTTATTGTTTGTATTTTCTTCTTCTGATTAATAACTTGGGAATCAGTCATTTGTATGTTGAATGCTTTTGTTGTAAATACATTTATTCATTTGTGCCTTAACAGTGCAATTTTTCTTATGACAGTTGATCTTTTCTTAATCAGGAACATGCAAGGGATGAGGAAACTGAATAAGTCAGGGGAGGAAAAAAAAGCATCCTGCTATATGTAACTGTCACCATGTGCATAAAGCCTATTGGTTAAACCTTGGCCAACGATTTCCTTAAACTATTTACGGTCTCTTAGAATAGACTTATTAATGCACTTTACTAATTAGCTCAATAGCAATACATTATTACTAATTATTATTATTACTAGCTAATTAGCAATACATTATTAGATTACATTTCCTACCAGGTTTTTAGCCTACTCAGTAAGGTTCAGGATAACCAAAATGTTTTATAGTTTTATTTGTTCTTTATCTTATGTCATTGCCAACAGAGTTATTGGAGTCTTAATATACACTATATAGACAGAAGTATTTATAGTGTGTATATATAGCATACCAGAACATCTTGGACAATGCTATGCTTCCAACTTTGTGGCAACAGTTAGTCAAAGGCCCTTTTCTATTCCAACATGACTGTGTCCCAGTGCACAAACAATGACTATAAAGACATCGTTTGATGAGTTAATTCTGGAAGAACTTGACTGGCGCTAACACAGAGCCCTGCGACCTCAACCCCGTCAAGCATCTTCAGGATGAACTGGAACTGTGATTGTGAGCCAGACCTTATCATCCAACGTTAGTGTCTGACCTTTATAAATGCTCTACAGAATGAATGGGTATGAATTTCCACAAAAACACTCCAAAATCATTTATAGCTGCAAAAGGGGGACCCACTCCATAATGAAGTACAGTGGAACCTCAGATTGCGAGTAACGTGGTTTACGAGTGTTCCGTAAACCGAGCAAAGATTTTTAATAAATTTTTAATCGGAAACCGAGCAAGTATTAGTTTACGAGCGCCGAGTATCATGCTTCACACATCCGACTCTTATTTTGACACCGAGCGTCACTCTCTCACCTCTTCACCCACTCTCACTCTCTTCACCCACACAACCCTTCTTGTTGTGAAACTTAAAAAGTGATTCCCTAAATATGCGCTCACGGCAGTCTCAGAGAGATTTCTTTTTTCCCTGTTAAAACTGTGTTTCCGTTGAGTGCGTGCGTGTGTTTGTTGTGCAGCTTAAAAAGCGAGGTGGGGAGAGGGAGGAGGAGTGTTACTGTGTAAAACGAGGTGAGGCAAGGGGCTAATTCCACACACACACGCACACACACGACGCCTGCGTGCACTAATGAAACACTTATCTGTCGGGATTTGTTTGTCCTTTTTTTTTAAAGGTAAAGTGCAGATTAATTTGTTTTATTTTCATTTTATAGATTGTATTAATTATTTTTATGTATTTATTTTTTGGCTCTGTGGAACAAATAATTTGAGTTTTCATTATTTCTTATGGGACATAATGATTTGGTTTATGAGTGTTTTGGAACACGAGGCCACTTCTGGAACGAACTATGCTAGTAATCCAAGGTTCCACTGTATATGTATTTGGATACAATGTCGTTGCAGGTTTGGCCATATACATGTACTTTTGTCCATATACTGTTGCGTATCATTAACCTACAGCCCATGCAGAATAAAACACAAAAAAAAAATTCAAAAAAAAAAAAAAACTCCATATTTTTTTCAGTCTAGCAGAAAGATTAAATATCTTCCCAAGACTGGAAATGTTCTTCACAGACAGAATTTTAAAATATTTAGTATGAAAGACATTAAAAACTGGGTCTAAAGCTGGTCTTCAAGTCTGCCAGAGGCAGTGGGGCAAACCATGCCATATTTAGGTGCTATTTGTATTTCTACCCACTATGCCACTCTAAGAGCTGGCATTGGCGTTGGCCTTTAGCAGAGGTGAGTGGATTTGAAATAGCATCCACTTTTTTTTATGCAATCACATATACAGTATTAAAGGCAGTGCGTGACCCAGAACTGACAGGCAGTCAGTTGCTAATATGTTTTCGTTCTGCATGAGCTGGACAGAATCTGAGCTCAGAGCTGTCGTATTAATTCTGCCGGGAATTTGTTCTTATCCTACATTGTTCTCCTGTATTCCCATCAAGAGGATGCCTATTTCTGATGTATATGTAGTAAAAAACAAGAACATTATAATTAAATCATAATTTAAAATATGTGTATGTGCTGTGTAAAAGTATTTGCCCCCTTCCTGTTTTTTGACAGGTGTTGACATGCTTACAGGATTTGGATCATCAAACAAATTTTAATATTAGACAAAGATAACTTGTGTAAATACAAAATGCATGATTTAATTTATTAATGGGGGAAAAAAGCTGTCCAAACCTGCCTGGCCCTATGTGGAAAAAGTAATTGCACCCTAACTCTAATAAGTGGTTGTGCCACACTTGGCACAACAGCTGCGATCAAGAATTTGTGATGTCAGTGAGTCTTTCACATTGCTGTACAGTAGATACATTTTGGCCCACTCTTCCTTGCAGAATTTATTTCATTCAGCCACATTGCTGGGTGTTAACGTCAGGCGAAAACATCTCAATCGGGTTTAAGTCCAAAACTGATTTAAAAAAATTTTTTTTTTGAGCCATTCACAGGTGGACTTGTCACTTGCCATGTGTACTTGACCTTGAGGTCACAAACTGATGGACGGACATTCTCCTTCAGGATTTGCTGGTAGAGTACAGAATATATGGTTCCATCAATTATGGCAAGTTGTCCGGGTCCTGAAGCTGCAAAGCCCTAAATCAGCCCCAGACCATCACATTATCACCACCATATTGGTATGAGAAACAAGCGAAATTTAACTCAGCTTTCCAAAAATCACATTTCATCCATGATTAAGAAATTACTTTTTCACATAGGGCCAGGTGCGGTTGGACAACATTTTTCACTTGATAAATGAAAAACTGCATTTTGTATTCACTTGGTTTACATTTGTGTAATATAAAAATTATTTTGATTGTCTCAAAAAAATTTGACTACTTTCACAGCACTGTACACTACTGTACATTGACTTACTGTTAGTTCACTGTTGATCCAAGTGGTGTCCCTAAAATGCTTATATTTAACATAACAGCACTGGGACAATACTAAGAGAAGTAAATATCAGCAAGGCTTAATACAACCAATTTAGTGCCATGCTGACGTTCAGTACAAAAGCACTCTTGCACCAAATAGACATTTTATGTGAAAGATGAGAAAACGACAAATAAATCAGTGATAGTGTGCAGCTCTTAAATGGGGTGTCATCACAGTAGCAATTGCAGCTGGAACACAAAGCAGATACAGGTCAGGACTTACAGAGGTTTGGTATTAATATTCACATCAAACCTCAGAAAAAAATATGATCTCAGTGACTTGGTGTGTATGAGAATTTCTGCTGATATTATTATTGTGAAATACTTTCCAATAGCTTTCTTTACATAATTACAGTGTAGAAATAATGACTTGGAAAAGCCCTTTGTCTCACACGCTCTCGGGCTCAATAGGCACTCCTAAGGTTGATGTCAGCCCTTATTTTGTTTCCTAGCGTTCCTTTTGATTGTAAATCGCTGTACATTGTTCGTAGTAAATGGTTTTATTCACTTGCATGGATGTATTGTTCCACTTATGCACATGTGTTCATACTGTATGGTTCTGAAAAATCTATACTGTAGTCATATCACTTCTACTCTAGGATAGTGATTCTCAATTAAATCTGCCAATGACGAATAAAATAATATTTATGGCCAGGAATATGGCTGCACACAGACTGATTATGTGTCACCAGAAGGAGCCGTGTTCTGTCAATAGCGCTGGCTCTTTGCATTATTGGATATTTAGGGTTCTGAACTTGAGGCTGTTACACTGCATGAAGGAACTGACTGCAATCCTGATATAATATATCGGGCAATTATTGAAGTGAAAAGTGAGAGTGACCCTGCAGTCAGGCTGAACTGTGGCCTCTATTTATTTACTTACTGAAGAAAGTCACTTTCTTTTTCTTTTTTTTTCTTTTGTAGGAATAATGATTGTATTCATTTTCATTTATTTCTTCCTGTGGCTACTTCTTAATACTTGTGTTCATTTTCCCTTCTTTGTAGTCATTCTTACCCCCTGTCTCCTTTCTTTCTTTTCCACTTCCTCCTTCCTTTCTTCTTTCCTCTCTACTTTCTCTACCTTTCTTCTTTATTTGCCTTCTTTCGTTCTTGTTTCTTCCATTTATTCATTCATTCTACCTTCTTTGCTTCTTTCCTTTCTACTTTTATTTTTTATTCCTTCTTTTCTGTTTCCTTCCTATTTCTTTCTTTCTTTCGTAATTATTCTTTCTTTACTTATTTTCCTTCTGCTCTACTTTCTTCTTTTCCCTCATTCCTTCCTTCTTCCCTCCATCCTTCCTTCCTTCTTACTTTCTTTCCTTTCTACAGGCTTCCTTCTTCACATTCTCCTTCCTGTCTTCTTCTTTCTTTCTTTCTTTCTTTCTTTCTTTCTTATACTTAAAATGAGTCTGTAATTATTACAAAAAATGAAATAAAAATATAGCTGAACATAAAAAAAAAACATGAAAAAAGACAGATGAAGCAAATGGCTGTGATGTCACTGGCATCCACTTGGCTAACAATAAACGTGTCCTGTACAGTATATACAGAACTACAGGTATGTTCATTAGAATTTGTTTAACCTGACTGTTTTGTTCTTCTGCACCAGCTATTGCTGTTAGCCTAAAAGACTCACTTTAAGCAGGAGCTCAGTAGAGATAATTTGTCCATGTGAACATAAACTTTGCACTGAAAAGGATTAGATCAGGAATGATTTGTTGTGATTGCTAGCTGTCCATGAGCTTTACAATCTCATTTTCTTTCCCTCTTCTTTCAAACACGCACAGATTCACAGACAGCAACAGTGCAGATTCATTTTCCTCCAGTAAACAAGACCATCTCCATGGCAACATGACAAAATATCTCCTCTTGACTCTGTATTGGCTGTAAATGAGAAGATGGACAGATGATTTGACAGAGAATGGAAAGAAGCTTAAAGATAGCAGTGTGTTCATCACGCGTACACGATGACACTTGCACAGAAACACACAGGCTACATACAGTACCAACCTGTTCTCACACACATTCCAGCAAGTCTAATGAGCAAGGAGTGTTTCTCTTACAAGAGAGATAGAGAGAGAAAAAAGGACTCTGAGCCCGTTTTTGACATGAACCATTTTCACATGACTTTATTGGCGCTGATTCTTAGGGCTTTGGAGTTATAAGACAGTGCTGCACATGTGCACCCTGTCAGGGTGTATTTAAATGCTGGAGGCTAGTCATGGGTGCTAGCATACAGACAGTGTGTGTGTGTGTGTGTGTGTGAGACAAAAAGCAGTGGTGAAAAGCTCCTGAGTTGAATTTAAATCCGCATCAGAAATCCTGCAGCTCTACTCCACCGTCTCCCAGATATAGTAGTCCCACAAGAGACACTAGCACTCACCTTTAAAGAGATTCCCCATCAAAGCTCTTGGCATTGACACCAAGGGAGATAAACAGTACTCCAGCACAGCACTGAAGGTAACGATGCTGACTTCTATAACCTGGACCACATTAGGACAAATTTTATGAGTATTTTGTTTGCAGCAGTTTTATTGAAAGCTTCCCATAGTGCCTTTTTATATGTACCTCAAGGTTTGCTGAGAACTTTCTGAAATGTGAAAAAGCCAATATATTGAAACTTTTAAATCCACAAACTTCTTTAATCCTTGCTCATGGTTTTATTTATATATATATATAACTACGAGTATATGTGGGATGTGTACTTGTGTCCTGCAATGGGTTGGCACCACATCCAGGTGTCTACTCTGCCTTGTTCCCCCTAGTTCCCCTGCAATAAGCTCCAGACTCTCTGTGACCAGAAGTACACAAATCCTTTACTTGAGTAAAAGTAGAATTGTCCCAGGTCAACTATTACTAAATTAGGAGACCTCTATTTGCAATTCTTCTTAAGTCAACATACAAAAGTACTCACCTTCAAATTTACTTATCAAATGTCTCTCTCCACTGTGGTTATATATAATGCAAAGCCAGACACCAGGGGTCGGCAACCCGTGGCTCTTTCATCCCTCTGCTGCGGCTCCCTGTGGTATTGAATTTAAATTTATTTTATTTTAGTTTCGTAGTTTTTAAATGTAATTCCATATTTGAAGATTATTATTTGATCTTGTAACATTAAAATAAATCGTTTTTAATCTTTTATTGCTCAAAATATGCGTCACAACCGCTGTTGTATGACACCCCTCAGCATGCCATTTATTTGCGCCCCGGTTTTATTCAGGTTGTCAGCTGACCACACGCTGCAGTCCACATGATAAAAGGATGAGGGCACACAGAAGCAGGCCGCATTTGTGATTTGTTGCAGGTGAAAAATTTAAGTTCAGATTTTTATTTCATAAATACGAGGAGGACTTAAATTGACATTGAGTATTTTATGTGAAAGTAACCTTCAATCCAGCATCAGTTCAACATGTTTTTGTTGCATGCAGAAATATGATTTCGTTTTTTCTCTGTGTCAGTTCATTGATTTTATAAACGCTACACATTATAGTTTTTTATACATACCATAAAGGTAGAAAAGCGATATATGCAGTGTTATCTTCATTTTAGATGTCAAAAGGCTCCTGTGGCTCCTGGTGTTTTCTTTTCTGTGGGAAGTGAGGCCAAATGGCTCTTTAAGTGTTTAAAGACCACTGCCATACACAAACGTAGTGAAGTACAAAGTACAGATATTTATTAAAGAATTTACTGCAGTAAAAGGGAAAAGAATCCACTAATAAAAATACTTGTTAAGTACATGAAGAGTACCCTAAGTATGTTCTTAAGCACAGTTACAAAGCAAATGTACTTCCCTCCTCTGCTGGCAACCCTGCACAGGATACGCGGTATAGATGATGGATGTCTTTAATTCATCTTTCATAGGAAAACAACAATTCCTTTAAACAAATCAGTTTCTTATTTGTCCATTTGGATTTTTTTTAATGCTTCAAACAAAAACACAATAATCACCTATTAGAAAACCTTAAATAAATCTAAGAGACGGTAAAGTACAAAATGTAATACACATAACATACGGTATAATTGATTAATTCTAATGAATACAGTAGTGTTTTATTCCATTTGTGTCCCATGTGATTTCTAATCTTTTCCCATTTTAATGTATTATGAAATAAATTGTGATGTTTTAAAAATAATTTATATTAGAATAATGTTGTGGAATTTTCATATGAATATAAAATATTAATAAACATAAAATGTATATGTTTGAAGAAGAAGTCACTCCTGTATGGTTGAACACCATAAAAAATAAAACTTGCAAAAAACTTATGACAAAACTATGAGATTTACTTTACTATTTTCACTTACTCTGCTTTAGAATATCAACTCTTCTGTTTCAGGGTTGAATCCCAAATAGCGTTAAATAGAAAGCTAGTGTCCTATGTAGTCTGTACTATCCCTTGCTCAAGGTTGGAGAGGGACTTGAGATTCAGTCTTGTGTTAGAAGTTCGTTTTTAGCTTACGTTTGCCTTGGACAGTATAAGATGAACAGTCCAGAGGCAATTTAGTGCTACTTAGACGAATTTACTAAAGGAAACAAAATGTTGTTTAAGATTGATTCATCAGATGTATTTTCTTGCTGAAAGTGTCTCTGACTGGTTTTGAATGTGGGTTTTGGCAGGCAGCTGCTCTTACTGTACCTCTTTCCAGGACTGTGGACAGTACCGACCTACAATTAGTCTAATTAACGAATGAACGTTAGAACACCTGTGATGCATTGTGATACGTATAGTTAGACATTACAGTGTCATTATGCTCTATACCATCACTTGATCGGAACAATCTGTTGTCTAAATGGTCAATGAAAACCTTCATACAAGTGTTTCATGTACACATACATTTGTCACTTAATTATAGCTGACACTCCTGTCCATGCCATGCTATTATAGGTCACTTAATAATTGCTCCTAATTTTCAGTAAAATTATTGACATATTTTTCGAACAAAAAAGTATGAAAATAGATTGATTTTAAGAGGATTATGCTATCAATAATTGTTGCTGTCTTACCCCATTTGTCCTGCTGTGCTGTGTATTGCAGGGGTGCATATGAATAAATAAATAAATAAATAAAAAAAGAAGAAATTTCTCAAAACTTCTTGATACCTGAAAAGAACCTGATGAAACATCATGGGATACTTTTTGAGTACTTGGATCATAAGCACGATCATATATATTTTAAATAGATATATTTTAAATAGTGTAAAAAAAGTTTAGAAAACCAGATTTTTTATTTCATAAGATTTGACCTTTTCGCACCTCCATTAACTGAAATGCCGAAACACCTTGAGTGCTCATGCTGCATATTTTCTCTTCACCTAAACTGCTGATGTAGGTGTTATATTCATCTAAGAATCATGGTATTATATATATATATAAAATGTGTGTAATATATGGAGCAATTTTCAGATAATAAAATCTGTGTTTATTATTCACTGAGCAATCTAAAAGTTAAAAGCATTATCCAGTGACTACTAAAAGGATGTACAACAGTGAGGAGACCCCACTGCCATGTACAAGGTACACCTCTGAGTTTGATATCGCACTTTATTCTCGTTTTAAAGGAGGCATTTGTTACATTTAACACAATTTCTAGTGATATTTGAAGGATATTTTAGGAAGAGAGGAAAAAAGTCATTATTTTTCTCCATATGTGTGTTTGTGCCTGTTAATGTCGTACGGGTGGCGAGAACTGTGCTATGCATTTTACAGCACTGGAGAGCTCAGTGATATTTGCAGAAGCGAATTGAAACAGTGACCCCATTTACACCTGGTCAGTTCATGCGTCTTGAGAATGAAATAAGTAATGAAACTCTTTGGGATGTGCTATTATAGGAAAGTAATCAATGACAGGGTGTTATGATGTGGCCTGAGGCAAAGCAGCCAGTGTTAACAGAGGGATTTTTTTCTAACAGCAATCCTGAAGTTTTTATTTTTATTTATAATTCCATTTAATGACATACAGGGGAGGAAATAATTATTTGAGCCCCGGTAGATTTTTGGAAGTTTGCCCACTTACAAAGAAATAAGGGCTCAGAATATCAACCAAAAATCCAGAAAAAACACATTATATAAAGGTTATAAATTGAGTTGCATTTCAGTGAGTAAAATAAGTATTTTGTAAAACAGAAATTTATATAAAAAGATGCTCATAACAACAACTTGTGTATAAAAGCCAGCTGTACACAATCTCTATATTCCATTCAAACCTCACCACCATGGGCAAGACCAAAGCGCTGTCAAAGAGTCAGGATTGTACTGTAGACCTGCACATGGCAAGCAAGAAGCTTGGTGAGAAGAAGACAACTGAATTACAGTACCATCAGTCACCCTTGTTCTGGAGCTCCATGCAAGATTTTATCTCATGGGGTAAGGATAAGCCTGAGAAAAGTGAAGTATCAATGCAGAACTACAGGAGAGGAGCTTGTGACTGACCTCTAGAAGGTTGGGACCACAGTCACCAAACAAACCATTGTTAACACAAGAAGCCGATTGAAATCCTTCAGCAATGCAAGGTCCCCTTCTCAAGAAGGCACATGTACAGGCTCGTCTAAAGTTTGCCAATGAACAAAGAAGGATTGGGGAAGGTGCTGTCAGATGAGACCAAAATTAATTTATTTGGCATTAACTTTACTCGCTGATTTTGGAGAAAATGCTGACTATGACCCGAAGAACACCATCCCTAAAGTCAAGCGCAGAGGTGGAAACATCATGCTTTGGGGCTGTTTCTCTGCTAAAGATACAGGCAGACTTTGCCGCATTAAGGGGGCCGATAGATAAGGCCATGTATTGTAAAATTTTGTATGAGAACCTTCTGAAGTTCTGAAGTGGGTGGATCGTTCAGCATGACAGTGAATCAAAACTTACATTAAGGTCATGGAGTGGCCTTACCAGTCTCCAGACCTTAATCCCATAGAAGATTTATGGAGGGAGTTGGAACTTCAAGGTTCCAAGTGACAAGAAACGTTGAGGATTTAGAGAAGATTTGTAAAGAACAGTGGACCTGAGATGTGTACAAACCTGGTAACCAACTGCAAGAAACCTCTGTGCTTGCCAACAAGGATTTCGCCACCAAATATTAATTGATTTTTTTGCTTGGGGATCAAATGCAACTTGATCCCCATGCAACTTAATTGATACCCTTGTATCATGGTTTTTTTTCTGGATTTTTGAGTGATATTCTGTCTCTATACCTTAAAATAAGCTTATGATAAAGATTATAGACCCTTCATTTCTTTGTGGGCAAACTTACAAAATCTGCAGGGGATCAAATAATTATCTTCACTACATGAAATTATAGCAAAATAGTGATTTACAAAAGATTCACAAAATATATATATTTTTTCTGCTTTTTGTCCTTTTCACATTTTTATTGGCTTAAACAAACCAATTAGATTTTCTCCTAATATGACCTCCTATGTATTATCTTGATAGTAAATAATTATATTAAAATGTGCTACCCATACAGTTAATAAGAAATAAAGTTAAGAAAAAAATATATATACATATAATTTATATATAAAAATTAATTTGAGGCATAAAAGCCAGTAACAGTTGGCAACCAGTAGCAACTGTCCAGAATTTGAGAAGGAAGCCAACGTACATGTTGTATCTGTTAGCAGCGACCTGAACTCGAGGCATAGAAGTTGAGGCAGCGACTGACATCTTAACAGCGGCTGAATCTTGGGAGCTCGTCATAACTGAACATGGAAGTGCAGAGGCTCCAGTCACAGTTCATCCACCCCTGATCCTTGGCAAGCTACCCAGCGATGAAAAACACCTCTTAGGATCGATGCCTGAAACAGCACACTTCTACACTCTCACCATGCCATGTGTTATCTCCATTCCTGATTCCCCCTGAACTGGTATCCTCACCGCCTTTTATCTGGGAGCAGAGAATCTAAAGCCTTAAGTGGTGATGAGCCCAGGCCAGGCCATGTAGCAGTCCTATCCCCTCACATTCCTGACTATGGTGTGGCCACCATGCTGAACAAGCTTGTTCATTTTGGTTTCTCCTTGAGCAAGGAACAACACACAAAAAAAAAAAAGTTTAGGGCACCTGCCAGTCACATGCGAAACTGTGACACGTAAGGAATCTGTAATGATTTTCCCTGCCTGTTTCCTGGTTTGTGATTGATGTGCACAAGCTGGATTTGATAACTGCAGGGTAGGACTGGATCAACAATTCTGCTGGGCCTTTTTGAGAATTGAGTTGATGTTGATAAAAAACCTCAGGTCTTGGGAAAAGATAGTTTCCAGACAGTCTCCACAGATAACACAAGGCTGCTGGATATTGTGACAGGGGGCAGTGCTGAGTGGTGTCTGCTTCATGATATTTGTTAAAGCTGTTCATATTTCATAGCCAGCTTTCCATCAGATTAATGAATTATTTCCTGATAACAATTCACATTAATTTCTGTACAGATCTAGCCAGATACTCCCACTAGGAAGACTTACAGGGGATTAGAACTGTATTTGCTATCCTGCTCATTACATCACGACCGAAGAGCTTTATTAGAATTCATTTCCATTTAGCCGTCGATGAGCCTTATTCACTAACACATTGTCTACAAGGAAATATGTGCCAGCTTTAATGCACGTGGGTCGAATTTGGCCTAAGATCCAAATACCAGACTAGAAATGCAAAAAATACATGCTAGTTTATTATCAAAGTTGATGGATTTACAGTTTTAAAGTGCTTTGCTGCACCAGATATTAAAGATGGAAAAGTTCTGCATATGCAATGCTTTCATACACAATAACTCATTTGGACTTGACTTGTTTATGCAATGCAGCTTTACAGCATGTGTAGCGTATATTACTAGTCCATAAGGGTATATTTGTATCTTTTTCAGTCACAGAGTGCAAGATGCCAAAAGGCGATTTTTCTAATTCGTAACGATCTGCACGAGCCAGTTATGGATGTTTAATATTAGGGCTGGACTGGGCAGGGGAGAGACACTCCCTAATTAGTATTCCTGCTGATTTTGTGTGAGATGTGTTTGTCTGAGCTGTAATTGCGGTACTTAGGCTTCGGCTATAAAGGAGAGACTTAAAAGCTGATGTGTATCAAAAGTTTCCCTCTGCTCTTGAGACACATAAAGGGAACTGCAGACATCCTCATGAGAAAGGGTTTATTCTCAACAAATATAACAAAAACACACTCATAATCATGAAAAATAAATAAATAAATAAATAAAATCACAGGCACATTTTAATGTCCAGGCTCAACGGAGTGCATATTAATCTAATCTTAATTCGGTTTCCCTCAAATGATCATTAGTATGCTGGAACTGTGGCTCAGATGTGTTTTTCATTCGGAATGATCGTTTATCCAAACTGTTCATTTCTGAAACAGGCCAGTAAGATACATGGAGTATGACAGCTGTTTTAGAATCGAGTGTGATGATGTGTGTGAGAGAGAGAGAGGGGGGGGGGGGGGGATGGGGGCTTGTTGAACATTGTCTCGAGGCTGATGTGATATGAAAAACTTGAGTGCAAATGAAGCTTCAAAACACTATGAAAATGCATTGAATCACTTTTCTCCTCTTCAAATCAGTCTATATGCTCTTGTCTCAGTCTCATACTTACACAAACAGCCTTTCACTTAGCCTTCACATTCTGTTCACTACTTAACATTAAATATCTCATGCCCAGCTCTTTGGATCATATAACAAGGCAGTTTATTTGAAATGATCTGAAATATACATACAGTAGCAGTACCAACAAAACCTCCACATTGCTTATTTTCTATAAACTTTTAACGAAGGCCATGTGTGGCTACAATGATATTGTAAGGATAAAGGTTTAAGGGCTGACGGAGATTGCTAGAAAACTAACAATTTGTATTTATTTGGTGTATAATTTGGAACTACAGTAAATAACACGGTACACGGAGCTCAGACACAGGGTATACACACCGGGAGCATTTAACAAGAAACAAGAAGAACGTCTGATCCTTGAAAATCGACATGTAATTGGTTACCAACTTAAAGAAAAGTCGCATCTGTCTGTGGGAACTGTACATACAGTTATTCACAAACACCACTTGAACATTACAGTGAGCTCAGCTACAGGGAGTTATTGTCACCCCCCCCCCCCCCCCCCCCCCCTCGTACAGTACTGACCTCGCTCCGAGCCATTTCAACATGTTTGGGCCATTAAAGGAGTTCCTGGGAGGCCAGCGTTTCAGATTTGTCTGAGAAAACTCTCTACCTTGCACTAGTGAAACACTGGGATAAGTGCATTAGTGTAGCAGGAGATTATATAGAGTAATAAAGGGAGTTTTGAACTCTTATTATTGTGGTCTGTTATTCTGCACAATGAAAACCGGTTTGACTTGAACACCCCTTATGAAAATGCGAAATCTGATAGTTTCACTGTTCACTAAGCAGTTTAATTATCGAGAGAAGTGCTCTACATTGATGCTTGTTAGTTATCTTGAGTTTCACAGAACTCATGCACAAGCGTCTTGTTTCGACAATGACAACATCCCACAAAAAAAAGACAAAATCAGATTAAGGATCATGTTAAAGACAAGCTTTAAATAAACCAACGCATCACCCTAAACACTAAACACCTGGGGTGTCGACAATTTTTCCCATTTTAAAAGTCCTAAAAACCCCATAAAATAGCAGAGGATACCATACCCTGAGAGTTATAGATGCTTGTGGCAGATAACAAAAATACACATTTTTATACACACTAAGTACACCATTATTGCTTTTACTATTTAGGCATATTTGATACACTGAATTCTTTCACAGTGTGTATTGGCTTGTGAAATTAAGTCAAAGCTTAATACATTGCAGCACTGACAAAATGTATCTTAAAATAATTTCTATAGGTGAAATTTCAAAATCCAACATCCAGCGTAACGGCGATATGCATACAAGGGAAAAAAAATTAACAAATAAAAAGTTAAAAAGTTAATGCATTTTAGCTGTTTTTTGCTAAATGTTTTTTTTTTTTACTTGTATTCAGTTCATCCCATCCATATTCATTTTCAGCTTGAATGCAAATCAAAGTGCATTTATTAGCATCACATTATTGCACAAAGCACAAACAGCAATAAAAGGTTTAATAAACAGGCTTTTAAAGGAAAACATCACTAATAGGAGCATATTATCTGGTCTGCGTCATGTGGACTGCAACAAAAAGACCAATATTGTTCTGTAAAGGTTTTCTCACAGGGGAGCAGCAAGACAAAGAGCCGATATGGACGAGTAAGAGGGGTGTCGTCTAATCAGATGATGGTTTGCTTAGTTGTTTGTTTGTTCATTTCTTTGTTTGTTTTACTCCCCTCGTGTATCTGATTACATCCTCTCTGTGTCCCTGGCAGACTGCAGGAATTGACACGGGATTAAAATGGATTACAAAAGAATTACGGTGAACAACAGCGGAAACATATTCATACGCAGGGTTATCCAAGCATATTGAATCATAAAACGTGCCTCATTTGATTACGTAATAAAATGCCAGGAGCCCGGGGCGCTGCGTCAGGTGGAGACAAAAGTGTCTGTCTGTGATTCCTGGAACAAAATAAAAAGAGTGAGGGGGAGAATGAGTGATGTCTGTGATTGAGGGACAGAAATATTTACCTTTTGCATTGTATTCTTACACATACATGAGTTTGTCTGTGTGTGTGTGTGTGTGTGTGTGTGTACGCACACGCACACACACACACACCCAGAGGATGGAATCTCTGCCCTCTGCTGTAATTTTTCCACATGTTAAGAGCAAGTGCTAAACACATATCAACTCCTGGAGTTAAGCCAAGTGTGTGAGCTGCTACTGTTAATTGTCCACTTAGCCATTTAATTGGGTGCTTGAGTTTGGATTGCATCCTGATTCCATTTCAGTAGCAATTCAATCATGCTTATAATCCCTGACCGCGTCCCCTCAGGACGCTCAAAAAGACATCATGGCTTACTCATGTTGCAACGTCATTGATTGCTCAATGATGTATAGAGCGTACTCTGAGATGAACTATACACACCAGGTGGATCATCTCCCTTTTTAATCCATGTGACCTTTGGGGATTAAACTAAATCCTGATGTTTTTATTGTTGTATTGTTTAACCCATCTGTTACCTTTAAAGTTACAATTTAATTCAAATGAACATCTTTTTTTTTTTTTGATTTCCCCCCCGATTTTCTCCCTAATTTAGTCGTGTCCAATTCCTCCCCGTCACTAGGGGGCTCCCACATTAAGGCTACTACTACCACTCAGCCGGGAGGGCCGAAGACTATCACGTGTTTCCCCCGAACCACGTGACGCCAGCCGACCGCATCTTTTCGAACTGCTCGCTCGCGCACCGTTGCGGGCGGCGTAACACACTCGGAGGACAGCGCTATCCGCTCCCTCCGTTGCGCGAGCTCACAGACGCCCCTGACTGGCTGTAGAGCCGTGATTAATGTGGGAGCACTAAGTACCTCTCATCCCTCCCCTCTGAGAGAGCTCGGCCAATCAGCTCTCTCTAGACCTCCTTCTGCGCGAGGTTACAGCACCACCCGGGATTCGAACTGGCGATCTCCGGATGATAGGGCGAGCGCTTAACATACGGCACCGGTACCTATGTAACCGGTATGTACCGAAACAGAACGCGAATTTCGGTGCCACTTAAATGCCGGAACTGTCGATTAATATATTTTTTCTCTGGGGCTGTGATGATGACAAAGTTGTAATAAGCATTAGGTTCATCAACACACATGATCGCTAGTAAAATGTAAATACTGCATTCATGGGGTGTCAGAAATGATCGGAAAAAGAAATTATTTCCGTAATTAGAAAAATCTTGAGGACTTCGGGAAGTTTGATCATACAAATCCAAAACATTGTTGGGGTAATGTTACTGTCCATTTTATTTTTGTAGATTAAAATTTTATTAGATTAGATGAAAAAAAAAATTAAAAGCACAAATCATCAGGAAATGAGACAATCCGACATGCGCGTGAATGCATCTTGCGTTACACTCGCTCTGACGTCAGCAGGTGGTCTACCGCTATCTTAACGTGCTAAATGAACTTTCGTTAAAATGCCTTAAACTAAACGGTCGAAAGTGTGGCTGTGTTTCACAAGAAAGGATTCCGACTCCGCGACGTGCAGTAAATGTTTTACAGCAGTCGCGTGTAAAGGGGGAAACATTTGAGGGCACATGGAATAAAGTTAAAAACAGAGGGATGCGCCGTGTGTGACAGCTTACACAAAACAGCTGGCACTATTGGTGTGGATGACCTCAGCCCCGATCATACCAACCGTAGCAAAAAGGATTATAATGACGTCAGCAGCCTTTCCGCAGGTTAGTAGTCGGCTAATGTAATGTTAACTGCAAAATGCTAAATCTTGCATTCATGCTAACAAATGGTCAAACGATTTGTAAAATACGAATGTAACATGGATTCTGTTTATAATTATGGCTTTCCAGCTAGTACTTAAACTTTTAATATATTGTTCAATTTTAAGCATTCATTTTTTTGTTCAATAAAAACATATTCTTGAATCATCCACCATCATTTTGTGGCTTTTGCAAAGTATCGGTTCAGGCACCGTTTTTGCACCGGTACCGGTTTAAAAGTATCGATTTGGCACCGGTATCGAAAAGACCCAAACGATACCCAACCCTATTTTTAACATTTGGGCCAATTTGACCCCAGCAATTTAAACCTCCAGAAAATTATTATAATTAACATTTTTACACATGTGGTTATGCATCAGGTACTTTGTTTGTTTGTTGTCTACCTTAATTGCTCTTTAAATCGCCCAGCTCAGAGGGAAGCTTTTTTCACTGGTCCCAACATTGTAACTTTTCTTTGCAGAAGTTCTTCACCCAGGGCACACAATGTAAAAAATTATAATTACATGCACCAAATTTTGATACCGCATTTGTCTCAGCATGTATTGTCCAAAAAGACAGCGATCTCGAAATGCAACCAGACATTTATCCACAGTCAGGTGGAGGCCTGGATTGTGAAGAAAGGGTAACTGCTGAACCCACTTGTCCCATACATTCCATATTGCTGCAGGTCTGTCACATCCTTGTCGGACCATAATCAGTGTCCATTTTTGGAATGTTGGGTCAACATGGAGGGTCTCGTTCTCATCAAATTCTTCTCTATGTCACTTTCATGGTCAAAAATTGTATCAACAACTCATTGACAAAAAAACCGTCCATCGAAGTCATGTTCAGTGAGCACCTAGAGAAATGGTTTAGAAGGCTGCTGTGGAAGCTTTTACATTGAACTATCAATAGATTCGCAGGAATCTCCGCCCCAGCAGAGTGGGAAATATCATAATTCTTGCAAGGATGATGTTTTCCCCTCCAACATTTCGTGTGAACCATAACTGGTTTTCGAACTACTAAAGTAATGGTTATGTTAAGTCAGTGCCCTAAAGCTTTTTGAAGATTATAAAAGCTCATCAACATCATCCAAAACAAGCAAAACAAATGAATAGAAAATGTTAATATTTTTTTATGTTTTATACAGCTAAGACAGCCTGCGGTCAAATTGACCCCAAAGAACACAGATGCGTACAATATGAGTACAAGACATTCAAAGCATGTCTATTTATTTGTCATGTTATTTTTTTATGTTTACCCAGTTATCTCCATTAAATTAGGAAAAGTCATTAAATAGGAAGCAAAAAAAAAAGGATGTCAATAATTTATTTTGAGAGGTTAAACATTGAATTGGGTCAAAATGACTCCAAACATACAGTAATAGGAGGGTTAAATGAAGCGAATAAGATCTTATGTTTACCAGATTTGCTATTTGGGAGAAACAAGCTAGGGTTAGGGTTAGTAAACACTTTGGAGTTACAATTTACATCAACAACATTGAATAAATTGACCAGTGGTGCTTGTGTTCCCAAATTTTACCAGTCAGTTAATATTAAAAACTACTGTACAGTACATGTCCTTATTCATTCAATTATCCACACCAGTCAATTATGCAAAAGAGCTTTCAAAAGCAAGTCAAAAGCTTTAATTAATGTTAACATCACACAGAACGGAAAGGAACATGTGATCTCAGTGACTTTGACCATGGCACGGCTGCTGGTACCGGATGGGCTTTTTGAGTACTTACCAGAAACTACTGATCTGCTATGATTTTCTTCCACACACCCGGTATATCGACCAAGTGCACCAATATGAAACCTATTTTTAGATTTATATTTTTAGAACCACATTTTAAGATAACTGTGCTGACTTCAAGCTTTGTTCCTGTGTGCGCGTGTGTGTGCGCATGTGTGTGCGCGCGTGTGTGTGTGTGTGCATGTAGGGGGGTGACAACAACATAACAGTAATAATTGTGCCAAAATTACAACTACAAATAAGCAATTAAATAAACATGGACACTAGTAGCAATTCCTTCAGGACTTATACATATCAGGCAAAAAATAAAAACTGTGAATTTAAAGCCAGACAATTTGATTATTAACTAACCTAATTAACTGACCAAAGTCAATGACATGACATAATAATAATAATAATAATAATAATAATAATAATAATCGTCATTGATTAATAGATTAGAAAATATTGTACAGTAGACCTTTATTTGACAGTTTGTTATCAGTTTGTAGATTAAAATGTTGATTTCTTCTTTCTTTCTTCTTTCTTTGTCTTTCGGCTGTTCCCTTTCAGGGGTCGCCACAGCGAATCATCTGCCTCCATCTAACCCTATCCTTTGTATCCTCTTCTCTCACGCCAACTAACTTTATGCCCTCTCTCACTACATCCATAAATCTCCTCTTTGGTCTTCCTCTAGACCTCCTGCCTGGCAGTTCTAACCTCAGCATCCTTCTACAGATATATTCACCATCTCTCCTCTGAACATGTCCAAACCACCTTAATCTGGCCTCTCTGACTTTATCTTCAAAAAATCTAACATGGGTTGTCCCTCTGATTAATTTATTCTCAATCCTATCCATTCTTGTCACACCCAAAGAGAACCTCTTCATCTCCGCTACCTCCAGCTCTGCCTCCTGTCTTTTCTTCAGTGCCGCCGTCTCTAAGCCGTAGAGCATTGCTGGTCTCACCACTGTATTGTACACCTTTCCTTTCATTCTTGCTGATACTCATTTATCGCACAGCACACCTGACACTTTTCTCCACCCGTTCCAACCCACCTGTACCCGCCTCTTCACCTCCTTTCCACAACCACCATTACTCTGGACCGTTGACCCTAAGTACTTAAAGTCCTGCACCTTCTTTACCTCGTCTCCCTGTAGCCTCACCATTTCACTTGGGTCCCTCTCATTCACACACATGTATTCCGTCTTGCTGCGGCTAACCTTCATTCCTCTGCTTTCTAGAACAAAGCTCCACCTCTCCATATTTTCCTCCACCTGTTCCCTGCTCTCGCTACAAAGTGCATGGAGACTCCTGTCTAACCTCATCTGTCATCCTGTCCGTCACCAGAGCAACAAAAAGGGGCTCAGAGCCGATCCTTGATGCAGACCCACCTCCACCTTGAACTCTTCTGTCACACCTACAGCACATCTCACCACTGTCTTACAGCTCTCATACATGTCCTGCACCACTCTAATATACTTCTCTGCCACTCCAGACTTCCTCATACAACACCACAGCTCCTCTCTCGGCACCCTGTCGTATGCTTTCTCTAAATCCACAAAGATACAATGCAACTCTCTATTACCTTCTCTGTACTTCTCCATCAGCATCCTCAAAGCAAATACTGCATCTGTTGTACTCTTTCTAGGTATGAAACCATATTGCTTCTCACAAATGCTCACCTCTGCCCTTAACCTAGCTTCTACTCTTTCCCAAAGCTTCATTGTATGGCTCATGAGCTTTATGCCTCTGTAGTTGCCACAGCTCTGCACATCTCCCTTATTCTTAAAAATCTGCACCAATACACTTTTCCTCCATTCCTCTGGAATCCTCTCACTCTCCAAGATCTTGTTAAACAAACTAGTTAGAAACTCTACTGCAACCTCTCCTCAGCACTTCCATACCTCCACAGGTATGTCATCAGGACCAACAGCCTTTCCACTCTTCATCCTCTGTAATGCCCTCCTCACCTCACTCTTATTAATATTTGCTACTTCCTGCTCCACAACACTCACCTCTTCTACCCTTTGTTCTCTTTCATTTTTCTCATTCATCTTTAAAGTACTCCTTCCATCTTCCCATCACCCTCCTGGCATCTGTCAGTACATTTCCATCTTTATCTTTAATCACTCTAATATGCTGCACATCATTCCCATCTCTATCTCTCTGTTTCGCCAACCTGTACAGATCCACCTCTCCCTCCTTACTATCCAATCTAGCATACAAGTCCTCATATGCTTTTTGTTTGGCCTTTGCCACCTCTACCTTCACCTTACGCTGCATCTCCCTGTACTCCTGTCTACAACCTTCAGTCCTCTCAGTGTCACACTTCTTCTTAGCTAACTTCTTCCATGGTATACACTCCTGTACTTCCTTGTTCCACCACCAAGTCTCCTACACTAAGTACCCTCCTACCTGTCTCCCTGATCACCTTAGCTGTAGTTGTCCAGTCAACTGAAAGCATCTCCTGACCACCCATAGCCTGTCTCAACTCCTCCCTAAAGACTACACAACATTCTTCCTTTTTCAACTTCCACCACTTTGTCCTCTGCTCTGCCTTTGTCCTCTTCACCTTCCTCACCACCAGGATTATTTTACACACCACTATTCTGTCTGGCTTCACTCTCCCCTACCAATACTTTGCAGTCATTGATCTCCTTCAGATTACAACGTCGACACAAGATGTAGTCCACCTGAGTGTGTTTGCCTCCACTCTTATATGTCAACCTATGTTCCTGTCTCTTCTGGAAGAAAGTATTCACTACTGCGTTTTTCCATCGTCTTTGCAAAGTCCACCACCATCTGTCCTTCTACATTCCTGTCCTGAAGACCAAACCTGCCCATCACATTTTCATCACCTCTGTTCCCTTCCCCAACATGTCATTCGAAGTCTGCACCAATCACTACTCTCTCACCTCTGGGGATGCTCTTCATCACTTCATCTAACTCACTCCAAAATTTCTCATTCACTTCCAAATCACATCCTACCTGTGGGGCATAACCACTAACAACATTGAACATCACACCTTCAATTTCCAGCTTCAAACTCATCACCCTATCGTATACTCTTTTCACCTCTAGAACATCCCTAACAAACTCCTCTTTCAGAATAACTTCTACTCCATTTCTTTTCCTATCTACACCATGGTAAAACAATTTGAACCCTGACCCTAAGCTTCTAGCCTTGCTACCTTTCCATCTTGTCTCCTGGACACACAGTATGTCCACCCTCCTTCTCTGCATCATGTCAACCAACTCTCTTGCCTTCCCTGTCATAGTCCCAACATTCAAAGTCCCTACTATCACTCCTAAACTCATGCCTTTCCTTTTCTCTCTCTGCTTTTGAACACGCCTTCCTCCTCTCCTTTTTCGACCAACAGTAGCCCAATTTCCAGCACTGGTGGCGGTCGTTGTTAACCCCGGCCGCGACCGATCCGGTATTGAAATTATATTTGTGATTCGCATCATTGATTTGGCAAATGTTTTACGTCGGATGCCTTTCCTGACACAACCCTCTGCATTTATCCAGACTTGGCACTGGATCCAGACTGGGGACTGGATTGCGCCCCCCGTGGTTGCATTAAAATGTTAATGACTTCTTCATGCATACTAAATGGAAGTTTGGGGTTCCACATAGTTTAGTTTTAAGCCCTTTGCTATTTTCTTTCTATATGCTTGCTCTGTGTAATATCAGTCATAAACATGGTATTACGTTCCACTGTTATGCTGATGATGCACAGTTGTACGTTTAGGCTAAGCCATATCAGAAACACCAGCTTAATAAATGTAAAGAATGTGTAGATTATATTAGGCAATGGAAACGTATTAGCTTCTGTGATGACAGAATTACTGGTACTACCTAGGGCTACATGCAGCTGTAAGCTTTCTGATCAACTATAGATGGCCTTTCAGTTTGTTCGTGTGTGGTACGTAGGAAAAGACCTTGCACTCTTGTATATGAAGCTAATGTAAATAATATTACCACTTCTTTCATCTTTTCATGATTACATCTTTTCAGTAATATTACTAAGAAATACTGTATTATGTCACTACATGATGCAGAAAAACAAAATGCTTTTGTTACCTCTAGGTTGGATTGTAATGCCTTACTGTCTTGATGTTCCACTAAGTAAATATACTGTACAAGTTCTGATCAAAAGGTGTAAGTTATTTGTTGTTATCGTGTAAAATGTGTACTACAGCAGTGGGCATGTCTATCTTTGAATAAGCCCCACAGCTATAGATTGGCCATCCAGTGAGTGTTAGGGACTCAAAGTGTTTTAATTGCATAGTCAAGGACTGAATCTGAAGGGTTCACGCTAGTCCTGTAGACTGGAATTAATATGTTTTGTATTCAATTAAAATTTTAATGAATTTCTGTGTTACACACATACTGTATATAGTTAGAGAAAAGAACAATTTAGAATTGCACTTTCCATGTCACCCAGATGAGGATGTGTTTCCTGTTGAGTCTTGTTTTGTGTTTAGTTGTATAAGTGTGTGTGTGTGTGTGTGTGTGTGTGTGTGTGTGTGTTTGTGAATTCTGAAACTATTTTATTCCATGATATTATTATTATTATTATTGTGTGTTTTCCGACACCAGACTAATGCCACTGATTTGTCGTCGTCCTTTCCTGGAATCTCAATGACAACACGAAGACAGTGTTTTTGGCCTCTGCGCTGCCATTAGACACTCGGCTCTTGTGTTGCCTTGGCTATTATGTGTCCGTACTGTGTTCCTTGAAGAGACGTTAGGACAAAGTATTCTTTGCAGTACTCTTAACAGACACTTGACATGAAGGTCAACTTTGGAGGTATTCAAATGAAGAGTGTGTGTGTGTGTGTGTGTGTGTGTGTGTGTGTGTGTGTGTTTGTGCGAGAGAGAGAGAAATATATATATACACACTCACCTAAAGGATTATTAGGAACACCTGTTCAATTTCCCATTAATGCAATTTTCTAATCACATGGCAGTTGCTTCAATGCATTTAGGGGTGTGGTCCTGGTCAAGACAATCTCCTGAACTCCAAACCGAATGTCAGAATGGGAAAGAAAGGTGATTTAAGCAATTTTGAGCATGGCATGGTTGTTGGTGCCAGACGGGCCGGTCTGAGTATTTCACAATCTGCTCAGTTACTGGGATTTTCACGCACAACCATTTCTAGGGTTTACAAAGAATGGTGTGAAAAGGGAAAAACATCCAGTATGCAGCAGTCCTGTGGGTGAAAATGCCTTGTTCATGCTATAGGTCAGAGGAGAATGGGCCGACTGATTCAAGCTGATAGAAGTGCAACTTTGACTGAAATAACCACTCGTTACAACCAGCAAAGCATTTGTGAAGCCACAACACGCACAACCTTAAGGCGGATGGGCTACAACAGCAGAAGATCACTCATCTCCACTATACTACAATTTGCACGAGCTCACCAAAATTGGACAGTTGAAGACTGGAAAAATGTTGCCTGGTCTGAGGAGTCTCGATTTCTGTTGAGACATTCAAATGGTAGAGTCAGAATTTGGCGTAAACAGAACGAGAACATGGATCCATCATGCCTTGTTACCATTGTGCAGGCTGCTGGTGGTGGTGTAATGGTGTGGATCAAGATCTTTTCTTGGCACACTTTAGGCCCCTTAGTGCCAATTGGGCATTGTTTAAATGCCACGGCCTACCTGAGCATTGTTTCTGACCATGTCCATCCCTTTATGACCACCATGTACCCATCCTCTGATGGCTACTTCCAGCAGGATAATGCACCATGTCACAAAGCTCGAAGCATTTCAAATTTGTTTCTTGAACATGACAATGAGTTCACTGTACTAAAATGGCCCCCACAGTCACCAGATCTCAACCCAATAGAGCATCTTTGGGATGTGGTGGAACGGGTGCTCTGGATGTGCGTCCCACAAATCTCCATCAACTGCAAGATGCTATCCTATCAATATGGGCCAGCGTTTCTAAAGAATGCTTTCAGCACCTTGTTGCCACGTAGAATTAAGGTAGTTCTGAAGGCGAAAGGGGGTCAAACACTATATTAGTATGGTGTTCCTGATAATCCTTTAGGTGAGTGTATATAAGGTACTTGTGTGTATGTATGTGTGTGTATGTATGGTGAAAAATCTGATCTATCTGTATCACAATTGATACAGCAAACATGAAGCACTCTGACATGCAAAGAACATTCAGGGACTGCTTTCCTGGTCCACTTTTTGAATATTCAGGTGATTCTTTGAACCTCGTTGGTGTTTGGACCTGAGCAGCCTATCAACTTGACGCTACATGGTTTTGTTCTGACTGAGGAATATGTAAAGAATTTAAATGGGGTTCATATTAGCTAAAATGTTATCCTCCTATTATTTTGTATTAGCAATAAAATTGCAGGCAGTGCTATTCATTTAAACATTCAGCAACTCTAAAAGAACAGTCCTGTCAATGGATAAGTGAAGCTGAAAAGTGCTTTGTCTGGAATTACCAGACAAATATACATCTCATAAAAATACTTAGCCTTCATGAGAGAGAGAAATTGAAAAACAGGAGTCTTCGTCTACTCCAGGTAGGGAGTGAGTTGTTACCCTAAACCTAAAGCTGCTTTGCGACAATGTCAATTGTTAAAAGCGCTATATAAATAAATAAATTGACATAACCCTAAGTAAAGGAGTTCATGCATCTCAGGGTCTTGTTTACAGGTGAGGGGACATGGGCTGGCGAATCGGAGCAGCGGAGACTGCACTGTGACGAAAACAGAGTTGACCCAAAATGCAAAGCTCTCGATCTATTGGTCGATCTTCGTTCCTTGCATTACGTATAGGCACGAACATTTGGTAATGACCGAAAGGACAAGATTGTGGATAGAAGTGGTCGGAATTGTTTTTTTCCCAGGAGGGTAACTGGCTTTCCCTTTAGACATAGGATAAGAGGCTCAGTCATCAGTGAGAAACTTGGAGTAGAATCTGTGTTCCTTTGGTTGGAAAGGAGTCAGTTGAGGTGGTCCTTAGGGAGGTGTTCTTGTCAAGTCCAATTGGGAGGAAGCCACGAGGCAGACCGAGAATTAAGTAAAGAAATGATATCTCCACACTGGCCTGGGAACGCCTCGGGATCTCCCAATCAGTGTTGGTTAAGGTGACCGGGAAAAGGGAAGTTTGGGGCTCCCAGCTGGAACCGCTACTCCTGTGAACTGACTTTGTATAAGTGGGTTGAAGATGGATGGATGGTTTCTTGCTGATCTTTTGTTCTAAAATGTTCAGAATGCTGCTGTTTGAATTTTCTACCCTGCAAAGTTACAATTAAGTAAGTATGTCTGCTCAATAAGTGAAACGTTGGTTGGTGCCTTTATTTTTAACAGTGTGCTCTCAAAGAATATATATATTTAGCTTCTGAATTTTAGGTACATGTTTTTAATTATCCAATATAGCACAAACTCCATAAAAATAATATGATAATAATATCATTATTATCTGGTGTAATAATAAAAAAATATTTAATTTTGAAAGTATTATTGTTGTAGTATATAGTGCACAAGGGTTGAATGAGGAGTTGATTTAGCATATAAAAAATGTGTGTACCTAACATTCATACCAACAGCATACTAAGGATAATCTAAAATGTTTTTTTTTTTTTTTTACATTTAAAAATGTAATTGCATTATACACGGTTGAAAGTCACAGTAAACATATGTAACAATATCACAAAATATATATATAAAAAAATACTAGAACTTTGATGAAACTTCTTGTTGAAAATATGACCTCAGGAATATTTCCAAAATTATCATGATATGATGGATGGATTTTTCCCCGATTTTCTCCCTAATTTACTCGTGTCCAATTCCTCCCCGTGTCCAATTCCTCCCCGTCACTAGGGGGCTCCCACATTAAGGCTACTACTACCACTCAGCCGGGAGGGCCGAAGACTATCACGTGTTTCCTCCGAACCACGTGACGCCAGCCGACCGCATCTTTTCGAACTGCTCGCTCGCGCACCGTTGGGGGCGGCGTAACACACTCGGAGGACAGCGCTATCCACTCCCTCCGTTGCGTGAGCTCACAGACGCCCCTGACTGGCTGTAGAGCCGTGATTAATGTGGGAGCACTAAGTACCTCTCATCCCTCCCCTCTGAGAGAGCTCGGCCAATCAGCTCTCTCTAGACCTCCGGCTGCGAGAGGTTACAGCACCACCCGGGATTTGAACTAGCGATCTCCGGATGATAAGGCGAGCGCTTTAACCACTGCGCCACTCGGAGGCATTGTTCTTATTTAAATCCCTGATTATAATACATTTTACAGGTGGACTGCAAATGTGGACAATCCAGCCAAAAAATAGTCTGGCACCTTCAGTCAGACTACCTTTAGCATTGATTACCGCACACAATGAGGTGACCAGTTTGTGTGAAAACAATTCCTCATGCCCCTCCGCCCCCACACACACACTACCTCTCCCCACCCCTGACAGCTGGGCTGTCTCACCAACAAGTGGTTTTCTTATGGCCACACAGCTTTTTTTTGTCATTATTATTATTTATTTTATTGCCAAGCAGTGTACTTTACAGTATATTACCACCGGAAACAACAACCTGTCTTACAATGTGATGCAGTGTGATACTGCCAAACAAAATATTCTAATAACCATGATCTGACATACAGTATATACTGTAAGTTGAAGTTATATTCATTTATTATCTTTATCATTCACAACCCCAGTTCCCCAAAAAAGTCTCCATACACCCAAATTTCGTCATCGTTAATGATCCTCGACCTGAAGGACGGGTCATCCACGACACGCTGACGGAATTCTTGGCAGACATCAGAGCAATGTTCCTTCTGCTCCTGAGTCAGCAACCTGCAGCAACACGGTGATGTTCAAATCACACAGAAGGATTGTCTGGACTGTTCGTTATTACACGGCGGCGATAGCAGCAGTATTGTGGATGGATTGTTCTCTGATGATCATCATGCAAATGGAAGAGAAGGTCTTCCTGATCCATCAGTGTCTTCCAGTGATGTTCTTCCGCTCTTGAAACTCAAATCACCTCAAACGATTAATTTCAGCATCACCGTAAACTTATCATGTCGAAAATCTCTGTGGCAGATTTACCCAGTTTCACTAAGTATTTCCTGTTGGCTCTTTGTTCTGATTACCTGTCTATGATGCAGCTGTCTTGTACAGTATGTGGTAAAAATCGCACTAGCTGCACAGTTGCACAGCTCCCAAGGTGCACAGGATGATGTATTTTGGCACACTGACTTATGAAGGTTGATGCTCTTGAATAATGCCCCACACAGTCTCATTTGACGGGTTTCCTCAAATTTATTGACGATATTGTGTACTAACATTGGGGAATGTTATCCTGAATGTATTGGATGATTTCCTGATGCATCTGTTGGCAGATTGTATATCCTAGAAGGTCTTTATTTAAAACTCCTTAACATACTGTAATTGGTTCACCTGTTTAACATTACTTGTTTTTTATCACCTTGGAATTTCTACTTATCACATTATTCTTAGTCTAAAAATTTCCCCTGTCCCAAACTTTTGGAGGATGTTGTAGTCACCAGATTTGAGCTCACATTGTCAACAAATAGGGTTACAGTAGAAGGTGAGAAGACTTTACAGATGACATTTATATAAATACTGTCCCAGCATTGCAAAATATTGTATTTGTCGGCTTTTACCAGAGTGTGTCGATTTACATTTGATGAGCAGCTAACGGTTTGCTCCTAACACTTATCTGTGTGCACTGACTCCTAAAACATGCTCTCTTACACTGACTGAAATGTTCTTTTCTTATTTTTTTTACAAGTAGCATGTGAATTGCATATATTTTTGATGCGGGCAATTATCCCAAAGGAGAATGGGGTTTAATTTTATACGAAAGAAAAAACAATTTGGCCGTGAAGCCAGGGTCACTGTGTGAAATCTGGAGCGAAATTGAGAAAGCTTTTTACATTACCTCGGCTGTTAACATACTGATGAAATCGCTATTGCTAAAGCCTTCGTAATACAGAGGTAAACACCCACACACAGAAATGTTCATGAATTCAAATATGCACAAAACGGTGTGCTTAAGTTGCTTATCAGATGGAAGTGGAAGGCTTTTACCTCATCAGCGGCTGCATTCTACCTAATTAGGGTTTGATTGATTTCAATTGCACAGCTCATCTGAGTCATCTGTGAGAAAATTCCCGAACAATACTTCTAAATAACCCGAAACCTTTCAATGTCCAGTATGAAAGCTGTGCATTTGGCTTTTATTGTGCATTTATTGGAGAACGCTTTTAGCTGATATGTGTGACACAAATTAAAGGTTCACTCAGGTGACAGATTTAAAAATCAAAGAGATCAACAATCAGGCTATAATAAAAATTATATTTAAAAGAAAAATGGGGATATATTTATACTGTGCATGAGCATGTGAAATGATGAATAAAGGACAGAATTTGAAAAGTTTTAAAAGTGGAAAAAGTCATAAAAAGTAAAAAAAAAAAATGAGCAGAAGGGATTTTTAAGGTGGGTGTAAACATTATGTTTCAAATTCTTCTACTGTATCTGCTGCTGCCTGAATTAATGTCACCCATCACAAAAATGCATGGCAATTATGCATGTAACTTGCAGTGATATTTTAGGCTTAAATGCATGTAGCATGAGCTTAAACGCTGTACAGATTCTTATCCAATGTTCTTAAACACAAAGCAATACATTAAATTTTCTTTGCACACTTCCAGAGGGATCAATGGGTTCACGTTTTCCATTTCCAGACCTTAGTGACATCATTTATATTGCTATGCTTGTGCATAATTTATTTTTCCTTATCATGACTAATAACATAAAAAACAAACCTTTATATTTAAGAGTAATTTAAAATAAAGCTGCTTTTAAGGATGATGGTTTATTTGCATTTCTGTTATACAGTTGAACCTTGGATTACCAGCATAATTCGTTCCGTGGGCTCGTATTCCAAAATACTCGTAAATCAAATCAGATTTTCCCATTAGAAAGAATGAAAACTCAAATTATTTGTTCCACAGCCCAAAAAAATAAATACATAAAAATAATTAATTCAATCTATAAAGTGAAAATAAAACAGATTAACCTGCACTTTACCTTAAAGAAAAAGTAAAAATAAATCATGACAGATAAGTGTTTCCGTCCGTGTGTGCGTGTGCGTGTGTTTGCGTGTGTGTGTGTGTGTGTGTGGAATTAGCCTTGCCTCGTTTTACACAGTAACACTCCTCCTCCTTCTCCCCACCTCGCTTTCTAAGTTTCACAACAAACACACACAAACACACACAGTGGAAGCATCGTTTTAACGGAAAAAAAAAAGAAATTTCTCTGACACTGGTGTGAGCGCATACTAACAGAATTACTGCTGTAAAGTAAAAAAACAAAAAAAAACAAATGAACCAGCACCTTACCTTTGAAAAGAATCGCGACAGAGCGGAGTTTCTGTGTGCGTGAGTGAAGCCGGGGAGGGGGGTGAAAAGAGTGTGTGTGCGTGTTGGTGTGTGTGTGTGTCGGTGTCAAATTACGCATGCACACACACACTTGCGAAACACTCGTAAACCACGTTACTCCACTATATATTTCTTAGGTATACTGGTAATCTCAGCACATAGTGTATATTCGAAAGAGAAAATAATACTAGGTAAAGGAAGGGGTTTGTATAAGACCTGGTTTTAATTATGTTTGAGGAAGGATAAGTAATTTGTCCTATAGATTAAGTGCAGGGACATTAGTGTGTATAATGCTTGTAGTTGTTCATAAATGTGAAACAAAAATTGTGAATGACTGTTTCCCTATTTAACGTTTTTAGGGCCCAAGCACTATGACATCAGCCCTATGTCGTCATAGTGTGTGAAGGGCCCTCCTGTTTTCCTTAGGATTATTATTTTTTTCCAACCTTTTGGACTTTTCGGGGGTCTTAACATGCTCAAAAACTCATGAAACAGACAGGTTGGAATCTGCTGCCATCAGGATGCGTGGCCCGGTGTCCCCAGGGGCCCCCACACTAGCTCATACACACTTTCACGTAGGCAAATGAAACTCGGTATACATTTAGAGCTCATCGAGCCGAACAACTTTCGCACTGCATGTCCTGGGCTAACCTCAACAGGGGGCCAGTTATTTTGGGTCGTTCGCAAAAACGCACCCGATGGATTTTGATATACTCCTCCTAGGGAAATTATACAATCGCTACCAAACTGGGCCAAAGAGATCTAAAGACATTGAGGATGCAAAATTGTGGAGGGATTCTTGATATCTCAAACGGGTCAGCCGTGCTAATGTCTTAAACGTACGCCGAAAAATGATTAATAACTTTCTGTGTGGCATTATATTGAGTGACATTATATTCAGTGACACCTTCTGTGACATCACGTTCAGTGACATCACGTTCAGTGACATCACGTTCAGTGACATCACGTTCAGTGACATCACGTTCAGGAACATCATAGTGTGAGGCTTTTCTTCCAGCACCTGCGGCCTATTGTACACACATACACATCACAAATGTTAACACACACAAACACATCTCACACACTAACACACACATCACTAATGTTAATACACACAGACTCAAACCATACACACAAACAATCACAAACACAAGCACATTTACTCGTCACACACAGACTGACACATCTACACGTCACATACCTCTCTCCCTCACTCTCACACACACTAACCCTTACACACTAATGCGCGCGCACACACACACACAGGCACACACACACACACACGCAGGCATGCTGCATGCACACACACAAACACACTCATACATCACACACATGCACACATACATACACCCATATTACAAATGTTTACACTCACGCACACACACACACACACACACCACACACACACATACACACACCCCTCTCTCACGACGCACACATACACACACTAATGCACTCAACAAATATTTAGGGCCCAAACTGACATTAGCCCTGTATAGTGTGTGATGTGTGCAGGTTGTGAGGTGCAACCGGGTGGCGATGGCTTTTTCGAGGTCTTAACACACTCGAATGACACAGGTTGTGCGGTGCGCCCGGGGTGGGAATGGCACAGGGTGCTTGGGCCCGTCATCGTTGCTTGCAACTATATTTTAAACTTAGTCTCAAATCAACTGCATCTGAAATAAAATTGTAGTATATTTCCAAATAACTGAGTCTCTTCATTGGATTTTACACAGGCCTGAACTTTATCATTTAACCCAAACAAACCAACCCGTCCACATCCATTTGTGTAATTTGCACTTTGACTGGATAATATGTCATTGATTTATTTATGCCACCCTGGTCAGGGTTATAGTTAATCCAAAATGACAGCAGAATGGAATGGTGACCCATTGCAATGTTGGACAATGTGTGCTCTGTCTAAACCCATTTTGTGGAAAAAGAAAGGGTAATAGAAAATAATTCACCTTGTTTATAAATGTGATAACTTTTTCATTGACAGATGAGTCAGCGAAGTGCAGTGAAGCATATCGGCTGTGCAGATGAAATCTAGGGGCGGGACAATCTGACACGCTGCATAAATCTACAGTCTGTACTAAAAAGAAATCAGCCTCGGTCTAACATCTCCATATCATGCTGGGTGTTTTACTCACATCTACTGTATAGAGTCTGTCTTGCTGTACGTGGATCTGCAAAAGCCGACAATACTTTAAATTAAATAAGAGCATACTATGATGTACAGTGGTGTGAAAAAGTATTTACCCCTTTCCTAATGACATTTTTTGTGTGCATATTTTTCACACTTAAATGATTGAAATCATCAAACTAATTTTAATATTAAACAAAAATAAGCAGAGTAAATCCCCCCCTCCCCCCCCCCCCCCACACACACACAAACACACAAACACATACACGCCTGCATGCCAAATCATAAAGAACTGTGAGTTAAATTTCACTTGCTGCCACACCTAGGCCTGATTACTACCAGACCTGTTGAATCAAGAAATCACTTACTTTCTGACAAAGTGAAACATGCTTAAAGATTTTAAAAAGCAATATGCTTTAAATAAATTCAAGAACAGATGTGAAAAAAGTAATTGACAGGTAGCATGGAAAGGGTTACAAAGCCATTTCTAAGGCTTTAGGAGTCCAGCGAACCACGGTGAGAGACGTTCTCTGCAAATAGAGAAAACTTGGAACAGTGGTGAACCTACCCAGAAGTGGCAGGACAACCAAAATTACTCCAAAAGCACAACGACAACTCATCCAGGAGCTCATAAAAGAACCCAGACCAACATCTAAAGAACTGCAGGCCTCACTTACCTCAGTTCATGATTCGACAATAAGAAAGAGACTGTGCAAAATGGCATAGATGGGAGAGTTCCAACTGCTTTCAAGTCTACCTCTGAATGGCTAAAAAAAAAAAAAAAACTTTTGGAGTGGTCTAGTCAAAGTCCTGACTTAAATCAGATTGAAATGACCTTGAACAGGCCGTTGATACTTGAAAACACTCCAATGTGGCTGTGGCTGATTTAAAATAATTGACTGGGCCAAAATTCCTCCATAGTGACGTGAAAGACTCATTGGCAGTTATTGCAAATGCTTGATTGCAGCTGCTGCCACTAAGAGTGGCACAAAAATGTATTACTTTCCACATTTACATTTAAGCATTTGGCAGACGTTCTTACAAAAGACGACTTACAAAAGTCAAACGTCCCGTCACTGGATGGATCCTTACACTGGGTTACTAGGTTATTAATTAATTACCATTAAACACTGTTGAGAAGGTTTTTTTTTTTTGGTGTGGGAGAAGGAGATGAACCCACATATTGAAGGAAAAGATAAGTCGTCTCTTGGAGATTTCCAGAGACTCAGCAGTGCGGACGTTCCACCACCGAGGTGCCAGAACAGAAAACAGACTTTTGTACTTTTTCACACAGGGCCAGACAGGTTTGGACAGAAATACTTTTTCATGACACTGTAGATGCCAAGAATTAAATGTACATTGATTTCTTTTTAACCTTGAAAGACAAGCTACAGAACCTTAACTCTTTATTATTTTTAAAGTAAAAATATATTCATTGTGTGATCCTTCTAAATTTGCACTTGTTCCAATGATGTTTTTTCTGATGACTGTATTGACTCATGATGCACCAGTTTATCAGCTGTACATCGGTACCTTATTGACTGGTGTCAGCTTGTCAGCAAATAAGAAGACATTCACCGATGCCTACGGCTGATGTTCATCTGTAGAGTTGCATCTTGCTGGCTAAATGTTGTGTTGGCTATTTGTGGTCTGACAACAGTAGTCCACCCAACAGCCGTTTTAAGAGAGAACCAATAGGTGATTATATTTGCACACTTTCATTTTTAAGTCAAAGAAAATTTCAGCTGTAAGAGAAGTGATATGCAGCGTTTTATTCCAGTGACTCGTTAAATGTTAAACGACTGCAGCGGGTCTTCTCTCTCATATTTTTTCCTTCAAACATAAATGACTGAATGTTTTACCGAAAAATCAAGCTTTATATAGTTCTTCTAGGTGATCATCCTTAAGCTAATACGCTCTTCATTCTATTCATCTTGAATATTTTTTCTTTTTCATAAAATAAAAACTACCGATTTGATCTCTTATCAGGGTAATATTGTGATTTAATTTAAGTTTTAGTCTGAATACGCAGAATCCCGTTGCATTTTCATGTTTTCGTAATGCAAATTTGGTGACACTATTTAGGAAGATGTTGATAGTGCAGGCGCTTTGCTCAGTCGCATCTTTAAATAGTCAAAACTGAAAAGCTGTAAATGATTGAAGCATGTGAAGCATTGTGCTAAAGACAGGGCTGTCATCTTATAAAAATGTGCAATACACCAGACATATAAATTAACCATAATGGGAACAATTAATAAATTATTATAACTGTCACAGTTTCGAGCATCTGAAATACCGATGCTAATGAGAGCTTTGGGGTAAGGTGTGACATACTGCTTCATGAAGAAGGGTTCATAAAAGGATACATTCTGTCTGAAGACTTGAGGAAGCACTTCAGATGTCAGGGATTAAGAAAGAGAGAGATAGTTTGGAGTGTGATGTTGCCCTATGAGTGGGTTAGCTGTAATTCTGAGCACTTAATTAGCACACATACAGTATACTCAGAAAGAGAATGAGGAAAGGAGGTTCAGTCAATATTTGAAAAATTATATTGAGTCATAAACTTAATAAACTTCACATATAATCAAGCAAAAACCTGAAAGGCGTAACATGCATATTTAAGTGATATGCACTAGATCAGTCTGGTCACACTCCTTACAGAAAAAATACTGTATATATAGCAATATATTGTAATATACCACAATATATTAAATAATACATTTCCATATATAGGAAACTAGTGCTTATATTTAGTCATATATTGCAATATATGAATGGACCGTGTGTGTGTGTGTGTATATATATATATATATATATACACATACACACACACTTAAATGATTGAAATCATCTGTATATATTGAAATTAAAGACAAAAGACAAAAACCATTATATTTAAACTTTTATAAATATAGTAAAGTATATAAATATTGTTTTATTGTATTTATTGAAACATTGTTGAAACATGTTTTAGAATTATACACCCACTTTTACTTTGTCAGTGTGCTCTGAATAATGCCTATAAAGTCCATTTTGTTCAAACTACATTAACATATAAGCATATTTTGGTAATCAATATTAAAAAATAGATATATTCAGTCAAATTCAATATATTATGAAGTATATTGTTAAATATAAAATTACATACATCAAGATATACATTTGAATATATTTTAATATATTTCTCTATATATGAAAAGCAGCAATTCCTTATGTATTTTTCAATATATTGTAATATATTAATGCAACATATTATTCTGTATACTGTGAATATATTTTGGAATATCTTTTTTGTTGTTGTTATTAATTATTATTTAGTATCAGTTAGTGTAGCAATGAGGAATATTAACATTATAAAATCTTTTCAATTTACCAGTAGATCAGAACACTAAATCATTTAATACATCGACAGTTAATATAGGGAAATATATTTCCTTTGCGAAAGGGACTGTAAGCACCAAAATAAAAAAATTAGATCAATGTATTTACTTCTTGCCATCTTGCCACTTCTTGTGTATTTACACAATGCCATCATTGTGTCCACCTGTTTAACCTGAATAGTTCCCTAATACAGATTCTGCCTTTTGTCTTCCTTATGGCTGAGCATCTGTATTGTTACTTTTCTTTTGGTTGTTCGGCTTAGAGTCTCTTATATTTATTTTTGCATTGTCTTGGCTAGCATTACTTTGCCCACGCATTTATTTAAAAAATAGCTTTTGGTCCTTTCCTTGCCATAACATGATTTATTAGTGTTTCTTCTTATAAAGAAAATCCGCACTTGCATCCATATCACATCCCTAATTGGAATCGTTGCATTTATCCATTCGCTCCTGACTCCTCCAGGTGAAGCGAGGGAAGCAAATCATAACTTTACTTGTCTTTGTAACTTGCTAGACAGCTAAAATTAATAAATTTGTGACTGCATATACGTGATTGTTTTCTCCAAATTCGTTTATTATATTCAATTAAAATGTGTGAAGCAGTTTTAAACATGGACATTGTCAAAAAGAAGCTCTGCAGAAATCCAGATATACAGTGTATCCCTGAAGAGCAAGCTGGAGACAACCACAGCATGGAAAAACTCCCTGGAACGAGAAAAGGAAGAAACTCTGAAAGAAACTTAATTGCGTGACACTGATCTTAATTGCGTGACACTGTACTGTATAACCATACCACCCATTGGAACCACATTAATCATGGGGAGGATGTGCATACTGTACATCACTCACACCAACCAGCTTCAGGATTCGACCATCCAACTCTGGAAGTGTGGGGCATTATTGTTAACCACCAACAGAGCACGCCGCCAAACGTTATTCAAGATGAGATCTAACATGGGCAAGGCTGAGGTTTGAACTACCATCGGACACCAACATTCAGGTACTAAGTAAACTTTTTTTTTTTTTTACACACCACACCATCATAAACCGGACTGCCAAAAATGATCCTAAGAGAAATTCCTGACAGTTTGGAAGTCATGGAAAAAGCACAGTTTTAAACAGTTACATGTAAAAACCATATGCTGTTTTAGCAGTGTGCTTTACGCTTGCTCCTGCCATATCTTCAGCGGTCTCCCGGGGGTATTGCTGTAATTCTGCAGCAGGCTTGCAACAGTTTAGCTTTTATTGCTCATGGTTTCGTGGCAAGTCTCCCTGCCGTCTTAAACAACTGGTCTTATTTTTATTTATTTATTTTTTTCGGATGTGGCACGGACATATTGAGTGTTTGACTAGATAACTGAAGTCCAGTGGTGGTGGAAGTAATGAATAAAGTAACCCACTATGCCCTGCCCTCCAGAATGATGTGGCAGTGTGTTGCTTGCTACCCCTGAGCATATTTTTGCCTTACATTTTTAATGAAATTTGTTGAAAGTGCAAGCTAAATTTAGCTAGACTATGTACAGAGTATATGCACATTGTGAAACAATGCTGAAGACATCCAGAATACGCAACAATCTCCTTTGAACAGTTGATATTGAGATGTTTCTGCTACTTTATGCTTTGTAAACCCTTTATAACGGCTCTAATGTGAAGTGCTGTTTGTTAATCCCAAGTAAAAAAAAAAAAAAAAATGCTAAGTATATTAAATCCTAGCGTGCCAAAGCATCCTTAAGTGTACTTGCTACAGACTAATGACTAGTATACTTGAAGTTTGCTATTTTGGAACAACTAATTTTGTACTTAGTGTATTTAAGTTGTAATTAAATTGTACAAAAGCACAATTTTAAGTATATTAAATATACTTTTGTGTTGAACAACTTTTAAGTGTACTTAGTACACACACAGCCATATACTTTAAGTGTACTAACGGACATACCTGACAGTAATTAATGAACTTTAAGTATATATTTAATGTATTATAAGTACATTACAGCAATTCCTACTGTGTTACAACTACATGATTAATATACTATGAACATATTCTTATTGCAGCACTAGCATGCTGTTATACTTCTGGCCAATTACAAATACTAAAAAAGTACACTTTGTGGTTAATACAAATATATTTTATTATATAATACACACAGCCTTCCATAATACTGTATTGCAAATGTGTTACAAGTACAAGGTGTAAGGTGTTTAGGGCAATTTACACATGCTGAATGCATTGTAACATGTTTTTGAAACACATCACATTACATTATTGAGCCAGATTTTATTCATGAGTTCAACATATTTAATTTGCACAAGGTTACAAAAAAGCACTACTATACAGTCGTGTCCAAAAGTTTTGAGAATTACATAAATATTGGAAATTGGAAAAGTTGCTGCTTAAGTTTTTATAAAAGCAATTTGCATATACTCCAGAATGTTATCAAGAGTGATCAGATGAATTGCATAATCCTTCTTTGCCATGAAAATTTAATTAATCCCGAAAAAAACTTTCCACTGCATTTCATTGCTGTCATTAAAGGACCTGCTGAGATCATTTCAGTAATCGTCTTGTTAACTCTGGTGAGAATGTCGACGAGCACAAGGCTGGAGATCATTATGTCAGGCTGATTGGGTTAGAATGGCAGACTTGACATGTTAAAAGGAGGGTGATGCTTGCAATCACTGTTCTTTCATTGTTAACCATGGTGACCTGCACAGAAACGCATGCAGCCATCATTGCGTTGCATAAAAATGGCTTCACAGGCAAGGATATTGTGGCTACTAAGATCGCACCTAAATCAACAATTTATAGGATCATCAAGAACTTCAAGGAAAGAGGTTCAATTCTTGTTAAGAAGGCTTCAGGGCGTCCAAGAAAGTCCAGCAAGCGCCATGATCGTCTCCTAAAGAGGATTCAGCTGCGGGATCGGAGTGCCACCAGTGCAGAGCTTGCTCAGGAATGGCAGCATGCAGGTGTGAGCGCATCTGCACGCACAGTGAGGCGAAGACTTTTGGAAGATGACCTGGTGTCAAGAAGGGCAGCAAAGAAGCCACTTCTCTCCAAAAAAAACATCAGGGACAGATTGATCTTCTGCAAAAAGTATGGCGAATGGACTGCTGAGGACTGGGGCAAAGTCATATTCTCGGATGAAGCCTCTTTCCGATTGTTTGGGGCATCTGGAAAAAGGCTTGTCCGGAGAAGAAAAGGTGAGCGCTACCATCAGTCCTGTGTCATGCCAACAGTAAAGCATCCTGAGACCATTCATGTGTGTGGGGTTGCTTCTCATCCAAGGGAGTGGGCTCACTCACAATTTTGTCCAAATCACAGCCATGAATAAAGAATGGTACCAAAACACCCTCCAACAGCAACTTCTTCCAACAATCCAACAACAGTTTGGTGAAGAACAATGCATTTTCCAGCACGATGGAGCACCGTGCCATAAGGCAAAAGTGATGACTAAGTGGCTCGGGGACCAAAACGTTGAAATTTTGGGTCCATGGCCTGGAAACTCCCCAGATCTTAATCCCATTGAGAACTTGTGGTCAATCCTCATGAGGTGGGTGGACAAACAAAACCCCACTAATTCTGACAAACTCCAAGAAGTGATTATGAAAAAATGGGTTGCTATCAGTCAGGATTTGGCCCAGAAGTTGATTGAGAGCAGCCCAGTCGAACTGCAGAGGTCCTGAAAAAGAAGGGCCAACACTGCAAATACTGACTCTTTGCATAAATGTCATGTAATTGTCGATAAGTGCTTTTGAAACGTATGAAGTGCTTGTAATTATATTTCAGTACATCACAGAAACAACTGAAACAAAAATCTAAAAGCAGTTTAGCAGCAAACTGTGTGAAAACTAATATTTGTGTCATTCTCAAAACTTTTGGCCACGACTGTAGTTTATTTGTGGTCAACAAAACGTCAGGTTGTCTCACAAACTAAAATGTAAACTGTTGTCTGAACAAAGACAGACATTAGTATTAGAATATACAGGTACAGTATCAGTTCAAACCTGGTGTGTTGTTTCTGTTACACAGAGACTGAAAACAGACCGAGAGCTATGGAGCATTATACCAGAGGGAAGGTACACAAGATTTAGGAATAACACATTTTACAATACATTCCATAGTTTAAACTATGTACTTAATTACAAATTATCCAACATAAACCATAAAATTTACCTTATGCTGATGAAAATAAAATAATAACGATACGAACTAACGCATCCAATGATGCAGCTTCCACCAGTTAATTCAAACTAGAAGCGGAAGAACTGGGGAGCCAATCAGAAAGCAGACAGTCCGAATGTGCCCGCCTCCAGTTTTTGATTGGCTAGTGTTGCGCTGATTCTAGTCTCTGGATGGCTGGAATAGTTGCAGCATTCTAAGGCTGCTGCGGTTTGTCCAAGTGTACAGCTTTATGATAGTGAGCGCTCAGAAGAGTGAGAGAGAGAGAGTACAAACATAAATCTTGAACGCACAAAAGTGAGTTTCGGTGCGCAAAAACGAGTCTTAAAGCGCGTGCGAGAGATAGTAGTGCACTAAATATAAGCATTAATAAGTACATGTGAATAAGTAAATTTAACTGAAAATATACTGAGACTACCGTATGTTAAAATTTGTATTCTAATGTATACTTTCTGTACATTTGTACAATGATTATTTCAAGCATTTTTTTTTAAATATACTAAAAATAAATTAAACAATGTTTAAATAAGTGTACTTTGGTAATTAGACCTACCTTTCACTTAAAGTATATTTTCCTATAATATATGTTTGGAAAGTGTACTATGATACAATTATTTAAAAGTATGTTTAAAGTTTAATTCCAAAATTTGGTAAAAGCTTGTTGTAAGTATCCTTTTATATATATTAACTGATGGTACAACCTTTTAAAAATATATTTGCAATGTACTATTGAAGATTTCAATATATTTGTAATACACAAAAGTGTATTTTTTCTTTTTCACTGGGGATTGGTGATTTCTGAGGCTGGTAACTCTAAATGAACATCTCCTCTGCAGCAGGGGTAAATTTTGGTCTTGCCTTCATGAGAGCCAGTTTCATCATGGTGCTTGATGGGTTCTGCAAATGCACTTGACAATACTGTTCTTGAAAGAACTGTTCCACAACCGCTGACCTCCATATTTTAAAATAACAATCAACTCTTGTTGTTGTTGTTACTTAATTACCTAATGCCATATGTGTTATTTAATAGTTTAATTTTTTTTTTATCCAGTATTGTTCTAGTGTTTATCCTGACTGTAGTTGGAAACCCACACTGTAAAACCTCAAGAAAAAGATGGAATGAATTAATATTGTTTTAATTAATAACTTCTTATAGTGGTATTTATTGAGACAACTGGTAACATTCAATAATAATAAAATCAATAATAATAAAATAAAATAAAGTTGATTCAGCAATTTACTTTCACTGAGATGCAATCACGTCATTTACTGTATAAGACCTGCACACATGGCCACGCAAGCACTCAGCTAACCAAAGTCTGAAAAAACCCAGAAGTGTCTAATATTTAAGGAGTAGTAGTGCTTCAGTACTCTGTAAGTTCAGGGATATAAAAAATGTCCGTGTTAGTTTGGCTTAAGAGTTGCTAATGCGCATCTATAAATGTTATATCGGTTAACTAAAATAACTAACTACTGGAGGAGCACAAACAAGTTGCTGAAGTTGTAGTAGTCCTTGAGGGCCTGAATGACTATGTAACAGCTTTTGGCGTTTGGTCAGGTCTGTGCTCTTAACATTGAATTCCAAAAGGACTAGAAGTACAGTACTCCTTTAAAGCCATCCAAACCATTTTTATTGGACTTGGAGAGACACTCTCCCCTCAGATGCTAAGAAACAAACTCTTGTTGCCATAGACTCTTTTTTTTGTCTGACACATCAGGAAAAAACTTTCTTTGCTCTTTTTCAAAAATTTCGGAATTATGATATTATGAAAATGGTAATATGAAAGAATCTGCAAAATAAGCATATGATAAGCATCTGGTGTTATTCAGGTATTTTACTGACCCTTAAACAAAATACAGTGGAACGTTGGATTACAAGCATAATTTGTTCTGGAAGTGGGCTCGTATTCCAAAACACTCGTAAACCAAATTTTCCCATAAGAAATAATGAAAACTCAAATTATTCATTCCACAGCCCCCCCAAAAAATACATGTGTGTGTGTGTGTGGAATTAGCCCCTTCCCTCGCCTTGTCTTACACAGTAAAACTCCTCCTCCCTCACCCCACCTCGCTTTTTAAGTTTCACAACAAACACACACACAACGGAAACACTGTTTTAACGAAGAAAAAAAAGAAATCTCTCTAATGACACTCGCATGAGCGCATACTAACGGAATCACTGCTGTAAAGTAAAAAAAAACAAACAAAAAACAAACAAACAAATGAACCAGCACTTTACCTTTGAAAAGAATCACGACAGAGCAGAGTTTTCTGTGTAGAGCAGAGTGTCTCTGTATGTGTGTGTGTGAAGCCAGGATGGTGGGGTGTAAAGGCGAGACATAGAGACACATAGAGACACGCTGAAACAGAGAGGGAGATGTTGATTATACCAGTAAGAGACGAGCACTAACAGCAGGGGAGACGATTACCCACAATTCCTGATACATGATACACTCGTAAATCAAGACTTGCTTGTTTTTCAAGTCAAGATTTATGAAAAATCTTTGCTCGTCTTGCGGAATCCGAGGTTCCACTGTAGAATGTGTATTCTCCTGTTTTATGCAGATCACTGTTTTAACTTTGACAAGTTTTTGGAATAATATATATTTTTTTGTAATGTTTGTAATCTTTGTGTGTTTATATTGTCGGAGTATTGATAGGCCAGTTTGTTCTTATAGAAACGCAATCACTTGAACAAACTCCATCAGTGGGCTACAAAGACAACTTAACTTTTTGAGTAGATGAAAAGTTGGGCTAAGTCAACTTTAGAGGAACCCTAGACAAATATAATTAACTGAGCCCACAACCAATACTACTTGAGCTGATTTGAATATTTGAAATTTGTAACTGGGTACAAGTTGTGTCAACTGAACAGCAATGTAAAAAGTTTTGTTTGGTCAGAAAATACCTCTAAAAGTTGAGTAAACTTAAAAAAGCTGTGCCATTTGTTACTAAACTTTTTTACATTGAGGCAGCTTATTTTTACAGTGCAGGCACTCTCGCCATACACACATACATACACACATACATACTATATACAGTTGGTTACCAGTGACTGGATTCAGTTTTAAAATGTAGCCACTGATGGAACTGGCAAGTGCATTCAACTGGGATATCCTGAAATAGACAATGCCAGAGAAGGTGTTGATGAGGCTTTGAAGCTGCAATCCAACTGTGGCCTCCGCTATCCAGCAGGAGGGTCTTTGCTGAGACACGGCATACAGTCTCAAGCTGGTGTGGCAAACATCTGCATACACGACTGTATAGACAGTTCTGTTCAATACAGATGTGAAACACGCCTAATCATTTATACAGCTTCATGCAAATTAGCCACGCATCACCGAGTGCTTGATGTCTTGTTCAGTCAGAAGAAAACATCTACATGTGCCAATACTGCAGCACCTTCTCCCTCATTAACTCCAGAAGCCAATTGGAGCTGAGTGATGATGACTGATGAAGCCAAATAAATGAGGCGGTGATTTAAAAAAAAAAAAAAAAAAACTTGTTGAAGAAATGTATTCTCTGTATCAGGGATGTGGTGTGATAGACGCGCTGATGATTGCAGTTTAAAGGCTGATCAGATTAAGCTGTATTACACCACACCACAGTGCTGCTGCATTCCTGATTCATTTGCTACAAATGAGTATACGTACACTCACAGTCCACTTTATTAGGAACGCCTGTATGTTCATGCAGCTGTCCAATCAGCCAATCACGTGGAAGAAGTACAGTGCAGGGACATGTCAAGCGCTTCAGTTAATGTTTACATTAAACATCAAAATTAAGATATTTATCACTTTGATCATCGCATGCTATGGTAATGATCAGAAATCTCCAATGTCTCCTTGATCTCCAAGGGTTTGCGCACACACAACATCTTAAGAGTTTATAGATAATAATAATAATAATAATAATAATAAAAATAAAGGACATATGATAATGTGCCCTTCCTAATACAATAAGTGTGTACATTCATACTTAATATGCATATACTGCAGTAACAACTCATATACATTTGGACAGTAGAAGCTCACATTATTTAATACTTATAAGAAATGGATTTGAAACTGTTGTTTGTGTATTTTTATATAGTGAATCTGTATGTAATGACTGGAGAGTCAATGAGTGATAAAAAAGTTTGTAATAATGTAAAATATATGGGAAAGTGGGATAACATGATTCAGCCCTAATGTCATAATAAATAAATACATTGCACTGTCAGCTATATAAGTCAATATGTAAGTTGTTTTATTTAGATTCTATTTAAGGGTCAAGCCTAGGCCTTTGCATGGGCCCCCATAGTACTTTGGCCCCCATCGGACTCATCTCAACCCATTGACCCCAATTCCCTGTCCTTTCCCAATAGCAGGGTTGGCTTATTTTACCCCTCTCTCCCTTATGTCTTACCTTATTAACTTCAGTAGTGAAAATAAATGAAGGGCTATCGAGGGTTCAAGTTTTTATAGGTTTTACAATGCACATGATAACACTAACTATCTGTTTTAAAATTCGATCCAATTAAATTATATAAACTGATATAGTGTTTTCAATTACATGGTTCTCAAACGTGCCAGGGGTCTCAAAAGAATTTGGTTTCTTTTTTTCTTTTTTTTATTTCATTACATTGATATTATCAAAGTTATTGTGCATATAACTAATGTCAATTGGCATCTAACGTCAATTACTTAAAGAAAAGTACTTATATTGCCTGGCCAGAAAAAGGTCACCATTACAGAAAGGTGAAATTATTGGGCTGCATCAAGCAAAGGAAACAACTAAGATGGTTTAAAATGACTGGAAATGGGGTAAGAACCTTTCAACACATTATCATAACATGGAAGGGAAGTGCTGAACCGTCAACTTCGTGGAAGAAATGTGTTTGGAAAAATCATGAATGAAGATGAATGGTTCAAATAATATCCATTTATGATTTTGTTTATCATTGGCAAATCATTTACAAAGTCCTGTTGAATACAAGTGGTAACAAACTTGCCATTAAATAAGTAACCAGCTTCAGACTAGTAAGAGTAACTCTAAGCACATTTGGCAGGCTCTGCCAGGCTCCGGCAGATGAGATAGCAGAATGGTGAATGTGCACTTAGTGAAAAAACAGTAATATTGTTTTTCTCAGCACTGGGAGAGTTTTGCTGGGTCAGTCTGAAATATCACCAATCACTTCTCGGAAGTGTGTCTACTTAGGGTCCACACACCGCACTGAGTAAATACCTGGTAGTGATGTGTCACACTAAATCATCTCATGGCTGCCATATTGTCTACTTTAGGGTGTGTTTTGTGCAGTCTAGAATGCCCTGACTGTCTCAATTCTTTTGTTTTATATTCTTTGGCTCAGGTCGGTTAACCTACTGTATGTGGGCCATAACCTCGTGATAGTCTTCTATGATCTCAGGAGCTATAAGAATTTATTTTTGAAAGCACTGACACTCTTTGGTAGTGATATTCTTTAAAAGGATTGATCATTATAATTAATTCATGCAGTTGATTTAGCTTAATTCATAAAACATTCACAATTACAGAAATGTGCTGCATATTTGATGTTTAAATGGAATGAGCTGGTCTAATTGGATGTTTTATTTTTTTATTGTCATTAAGCCATTCTTTTTTCCCCACCTGCAGCAATGCAGCAAGTCATGTCTTATTTCTTCACTTTCATAATAATTAAGAAATTTGGTGCTGTATGTACTGTATGTAAGCAGTTACGCTTTGGTTTTTTTTAAATATAAAGTCAAGAATGTGAATGAATAAGCCAGTAAAATTGAGGACACCTTGAACTGCATAGAGACCTCTAAAGATTCTTCACCTTCATTCACATTAATGTTGTTACAACCATATGTTTAAAATGTGTTTATCTCCTTTCTCACTGGATTGATTACATGTATTAACAACACAAATTATCAGTGAAAACTTAGAAGGTTATCATATTCCAGTTGTTTGCCATGTTATTACTTGGTTGGTTGGTTGGGTGTTCCTTAGTGGTTGCCATCATATTCCAGTTGGTTGCTAAGATGTTACTTGTTAACCACTATCACATTCCAGTTGGTTGCTAGGGTGTTTCTTGTGTGCTTGCTATCATATTCCAGTAGGTTGCTATGTTATTGGTTGCTAGGGTGTTGCTTGGTGGTTGCTATCATGTTCCAGTTGGTTGCTAGGGTATAGCTAGTTAGTTGCTATAATGTTCCAGTTGGTTGCTAGGGTATAGCTAATTAGTTGCTATCATATTCGAGTTGGTTGTTAGGGTGTTTCTAGGTGGTTGCTATCATATTCTAGTTGGTTGCTAAAGTGTTACTTGGTAATTGCTATCACATTCCACTCGGTTGCTAGGGTGTTTCTTGGGTGTTTGCTATTATATTCTAGGTGGTTGCTATGCTATTGCTTGGTTGATTGGCTGGTGGCTATTATATTCCAATTGGTTGCTAAGGTGTTGCTTGGTGGCTGCTATCGCATTTCAGTAGGTCACTAGGGTGTTACTAAGTGTTTATCATATTCCAGTTGTTCTCTAGGGTGTTGCTTTGTTGGCTGCTATCATAGTTCAGTTGTTTGTTTGTGTGTCATTTGGTTGGTTGCTAGGATGTTGTTTGGTTAATTGCTAATATATTCCAGTTGGTTGCTAGCTAGTTGCTATCACATTCAAGTTGGTTGCTAAGCTGTTACTTGGTAATTGTTATCACATTCCAGCTGGTCGCTAGGGTGTTACTGGGTGTTTGCTATCATATTCCAGTTGTTGTCTAGGGTGTTGCTTGGTTGGTTGCTAGCATATTCCAGTTGATTGCTGTGGTGTTGCTTTGTTGGTTGCTAGGTGGTTGCTATCACATTCCGTTTGGTTGCCAGAGTGTTTCTACATGGTTGTTATCATATTCCAGGGTGTTGCATGTTTGATTGACATCATATTCAAGTTGATTGCTAGGATGTTGCTATCATATTCCAGTTGGTTGCTAGAGTGTTCCCATGAGGTCCCAGGTGTTTGTTTCTACCAAAATCCAGCTTGTTTTTAGGGTGTTAGTACAGGAAGCAATGGAGTTTAAACAAAGGTTCAGCATGTTCAGGCAGAATGAGGCAATACTTACAGTACGATACATATCTGTGAGGGAGTTTTGCTATGCAACAACTTCTATTCCAATCTTTCCCAAAACCACAATCACATTAATGGTATATGGGATCTGCATCTGTAACATAAAATGGTAAAAGTAATAAGAAGAAATAGTGTGTTGTCATGCGAACATAATGATTTTAAACAAAATTCTCATGAATCTCAATGAATACCTGGCAAAAATTTTTAAATTAATGCTCTATCCAAACGTCTCACACATCTACTGTACAAAAGACATTCCGGTCTAGCCAGGGCTTGAAAAACGAATGAAGTCTTTTAAAGCAGAAACAGCCCAGAGAACAAATAAGTTAATAATCCACAATGAAATGTATGAGAGTTGGCATTCCTCTAAGATTAGGGCAGAAATGTAACAAACTGTCCATAGTTAGATTTTAATAATTAAATAAATCAGATTCATAATGCAGCATTTTCATAATGACCAGTTTCCATATGCGTATGCTCACTGGCTATAATATAAAAGGAATAAAGCACTTTAAAATACTTGCTGTTATTGGAAAACAGTAACAGGAACGCATTACACGCCACTGTTGCTAATTACTTTCTTAAACCAGCACTCCCTCCAAGTGTGCTACTCCATACATGAATTATGAAATAAGACCTCCACTGTGAACTCATACATTTGGAGCCTATTGTGTCATAAATGGTTTGAATGCATACCCATACGTCTGTAACACACAGAAACACACATCAACAGAATCTCTTTAGACTGTAATGAGATGCTGTGAATGGTGATGATACCTTCCCCGCTGTCATGGTAACGTGTCACACGCAACTCCTGTGGTCAGTCTAATTGCAGTGAGGAGACACACTTAAGAGCTCTCGACCACACACTCGAGGCGCAAAAAGATAAGCTATAAAATAAAGTGGTAGTGTAGCCATGGCAACTGACCAGAGATTCAACAGGAGCCATGAGTATAAGCTCGACATAGGGAGCTCCAAAACATATACTGCACAGGCAAAAAAATTGTGTGTGTGTGTGTGTGTGCATGCATATGTACAGTGTGTGTGTGAGTGTGTGTACAATACTGTAGGTCTGCAATGGAAGACCTCTAACTGTACTCTAAATGGAATGTTTCATAACCAGCTTCCTGCTTTAATACACTTGTTAGTTGCAGAGGTGTTTTGTTCTTAAAACTACATAACTAAGGTAGCTCTCTTACCTTTCTGAATTTGATCCCGAAGTGGTGTGATGTCGAGATCCTAGAAAATTGAGGTGTCAAAAAGCCTTCGAACATGCTTGAAGTTTTGAAATTTTGTCGATTGTAGCAGTTCGTAGGAGGTGCATGGATTTTGCTGGTGGTTGTTTCTTCTTCGTAATGGACTGCAGAGTCTGAAAGTACGCTGGATTCCTTCTTTAGTGTTAATGTGGACCATTGTCTGTATTGGAATACTTCTAAATAGTGTGCTCTGATTGATGCTAAATTTACAAAGAAATCTGATCCTGAGCACTAAACTACTAAATAGTATGCTCTATTAATTAATTAATTAATCAATCAATCAATCTCCTATGTCACTTATCCTGTACAGGGTCACGGGGGGAGATTTTGGGTACAATGTGGGGTACACCTACCTAGGTACAGGCAGGTGCAATCCATCGATGGGTGCACACCCACACACAGAATATGCAATTTGGAAACACCACTAATCTGCATGTCTTTGGCCTGTGCAATGAAACCTTAGTACCCGGAGGAAACCCACCATGCAAGGGGAGATCATGCAAACTGCACACACACAGGCCCAAGTTGGGATTTAAATCCTCGGCCCTGGAGGTGCAAGGCCACAGTGCTTACAGTGCCTACACAACTGTTCCACCGTAGTATCCTCTTAGAGACACTAAATCCATGGTACCCAACCTGGGGTCCACGGGTGCCAAAGATTACGAGTATGCAAGTATGCCTTTGCCTGCTCTGAGGCGGTGAGGTTGTCGGAATTAGATTTGCCAATGTTTAAAAGGATCTTAATTAAACACTTACAATAGAACTAAACGTCTGCATAGAAAACTGTTTTGGGTACATGGGGTAGGCTGAGGTGAGGAGGCTTGTTGCGAGAGGGGCTCAGCGCTTTCCTTAGATATAAGCCAAACCAAAACGGGTTAGGATACTAAATCCATGGTTAAAGCCAACCCTGTACACTCACTCACTCTCACTCATCATCTATACCACTTTATCCTGTATTCAGGGTCATTCATACACATTCACACTGCATACAAACTTACTTCGTTTGATTGTGTAAAGCTGCTTTGCGACAATGTCAATTGTTAAAAGCGCTATATAAATAAAATTTACTTGACTTGACTTGACGGGGGGCCTGTGGCCTATCCCAGGAGACTTAGGGCACGAGGCGGGGTACACCCTGGACAGGGTGCCAATCCATCGCAGGGCACACACACACTCACACACTACGTCCAATTTGAGAACGCCAATTAACCTAACCTACATGTGTTTGGACTGTGGGAGGAAACCTGAGTACCCGGATGAAACCCACCAAGCACGGGGAGAACATGCAAACTCCATGCACACAGAGACGGGAATCGAACCCGGACCCTGGAGGTGCAAGGCGACAGTACACCAATACACCACCGTGTCGCCTACCCTGTACACTAAACTACTAAATAGTACGCTCTAACAATAATTAGATATTGTACATCTAATAAGCAGATATTGTTTAGGAGAACATCTTAATGTTTTGTAGCTAGTCAATTCATAAATGATTTAAGGCACACAATGTTATGTTGAGTGACAAAGAATCGTCAACGATTTAAGTTTAAGACAGTTTAGCAAAAAAAAGGATGGCGAGTATGAAAAAGCCCCCTTTTTGAACTCTAAGCTCATATGACATCATCGCTCTCATGTTACTCAAAGTCAGCTTAGGTAAGTAGTCAATAGGAGATTGAGACAAACATTAGATCATTTTCTAATTTGCATTAAACATCGATCATTACTCATCTGGGAGTTTTAAATACAGGCAAATTGGCTTGGCAGACGGTGGTCAATTGATATTTAATTTAGTTCTGTTTCAAATCTGTCTTCGCCGCTTCCTCGTCTACGTATAAGCTTCTTACATACAGTACCAGAATAGACATGCATAAATAACCTGATCTCTTATGTTTCTAATTGGAAATCACAGTTTCATTAAAGTGTTTAGGAATAAAAGAGAAAAATCTAAATAACCATTAATCTGCCACTCATTCTGACAAGGGAACTCATCATATACAGTACAGTACTAACCAGCATGCATAGCTTGCAAAAACAACCTAAATCAAATTATCTTATGAAATGTTATGTTTGTCAAACCTCATTAATTCCACAGTAAATGTCCATTTTTCTATGTGCAGTTATTTGGATGCCATTTAATATCATGTTTAAGGCCATCTGTTATAATTTAAGAAAAATCCCTAGGTGTCATATTTTTCTACCTTCAACGTGTTCCCTGGTCTTACTGTACAGTATATCACCTACATCACAAACGACTGTATGTCCTGATCATGGTCTCAGTGAGAATCCTAAAGAAACCTAAAAAACTGATGCAGCTGTGCCCTCTCATCTCTTCATCAGTACACGATTCCCAATCACGTCTTCCAAAGCCTCAGCTTTCAACAAATTAAGTGCTAATGAAAACATACACTCATCAGCCACAACATTATGACCATCCGCCTAATATTGAGTACTTTTGCCACCGTAACAGTTATGGGCTGTGTGTTCAGTTTTAACCTTCTCATTAATTTGTTCTACACTAGCGCTTCTTTTGGATCGGACTACGCGGCCCAGCTTTCATTCCCCTTGTGCATCAGTGAGCCTTGGCCACCCAAGTCCCTGTCGTCAGTTCAATGGTTTTCCTTCCTTGAATCTCTTTTGGTATGCCCTGACCAATGCAGACCAGGAACATCACACAAGAGCTGCAATTTTGGAGTTGATCTGACCCGGTCTTCTAGTCATCACATTTTGGCCCTTCTCATAGTCACTAAAATCCTCATGCTTGCCCATTTTGTTCTGGTTCCAACACATCAACTTCAGGAAAAAAGTTCACTTGCTGCCCACTTCCACCCGCCATTGTAATTAGATATTAAAAATGTAGTTCCGGTGAGCAGGTCAAATTGTAATGGCTAGACACCTGGGTCAGAGCAACTTCAAAACTTGTAGAATGTTCCCAGATTGCAGTAGTCAGGACATACCAAAAGTGATCCAAGGAAAGAAAACCAGTGAACTGGTGACAGGGTCATCGGTGGCCAAAACACACCTTGAGGAGTAAAGGTTGGTCCATGTACAGTAGTCTGATCCGGTAGAAGACTTTAGAGTTTAAATTGTTAAAAGGTTAAAAGGTTAATGCTGGTTTCAGTAAAAAGGTCATTACTGTTTTGGTGGCAAAGGATGGGACCTTTTTAATATTATGTGAGTGGATAATGTACAGTATATATTTATACTGCATATATATATATATATATATATATATATATACATACACACACACACACACACACACACACACACTGTATATACATTGACAGTAATAGATATGCTCCTTTTGGCTCCCTGAACATATTTATTCTCACTGGGTCAGACACAATGGGCCTCATTTATCAAACTGCATACGAACCGATTCATGCGTAAATCATTTGTCTGAGCATAAAAGTCAAGTCGAGTGGGATTTTATTGTCATTTCTCTATATACTCTAGCTTGTATACATTGGAACAAAATGCTATTTTCCCCAGGATCACGGTGCAGCAAGTGACAATATGTAAGATTACATAAACTGTGCGAGACAAGGACAGAGCCATGAACAGATAGACCATGGGCTATAAAGTTTAAACTAATGTGAATGTACAGTAGCAGGTTTAGAATTGCTTAAAGTATCTGATGTGGCCGTGTAAAGTGTGGTGTGTGGTGGTGTTTAGTCATACTGTGATTGGTTAACCCAGCTAAGCTGTGGAAGGCAGCAGAGTGTTGAGTAAAGTCCCTCAGAAACTGTTGCCCAATCTGCTGCAGATAGCGTGGTGGCTCCTGAACCGTCGGCCAGATGGAAAGACCCTGATGAGACTGATTCAATCCACTGTAGGTCAGGAACTGTAAAGTGCCAGTATCTTCTTTCTGTTTAATGTAGTGGAGATGCGATGGAGGAGGTTGGCTCTCCACAAACTCTGTAGGTGCTACTCATCCCTGTTTCTTAGGCAAAAATGGTTGTGGTAAAGTCCAGGAGAGATCTTGGATCTTTTGACTCGTCGTCTTCTAAATTATCCTACCAGACTGTTGTCTCTACACCATTCTGTGAGCTGGTTCAGCTTCTCTCTATATGCTGGCCAATAGTAAGAAACAAAGTGGAGAAAAAAAAAACAGTTTTCCTTAATTTGAACTCTTTAATCCAGTCTCTTCTTTGATCTAATATCATTATATGATCTCTGAACTCAACTTAAATATTTTGGCAGCTACAGTAGGATAGTAGAGCCTATAGTCTTATTATAGATCCCAATGATGACCCTCTGACCTTTTCTGATAACTCGCAATGGTGAGTATGATGGCTATCTTGTGTGATAAATTGACCGGTGCTGTGGTAAACAGCGTCCAGAGGCTTAGGAGTAGAGGCAGCTGCATAAGCATGGACAATATCTCCGTAATGCGAAAGGTGGTGCTGCTGATCCTAACGCATAGGGTGATGTCCTATGGAGGAAAAGGGTATTTTGGAAAAAGTATGTTTTTTTTATTTTTATTTATGTGGATGAAAGCAGGCTTTTAGTTTCCCAAATTATTTATACAATTATTTCCACAAATGGAGCTCATTGTTGGTATACTGAATGCCATGCTGACGCCCGTCCACCACTTAAAGTACCTACAATGGGCAGGTGTGCATCAGAACTGGACCATGGAGCAGTGGAAGAAGGTGCCTACTGTATGTGTGTGTGTGTGTGTGTGTCGTACCTGGCGAAGGTAATAGACAGGATGTCTTCAGAGCTTAAAAAAAAAATTGAGGATGTCTTTAGGACCGATTAAACACTAAAATTCCCATAATCTTGAGGACAACTTAATGACCTGTTAAGGAACCTTTATAGTTTAAAAGCTCTTCCACAGATGACCTAAGGGCAAGTCTGCAAATATATAATTAGCAAAAGACATGATAGATGAGAGGAGATAAGATTTGCGCTTATAAATGTAATAATCTCTTTTGTAGCCACGTTATCATGAGTTTGTTCTAGATTGAGATATTGAATCTTCTCAGACCTGTAAATTTTTAAATAAAGGTTAAAATGATTACGTGTTAGCACTGTGCATCTACTGCAATAATTCTGCATCATAATAAATTCTGTTTATCTGTGCTTTTTTCGCTTTGAACTTTTTGCTCTTTAGCTACAAGGTGTGTTCAAATCAAAACGGGATTTTTGATTGTTCAGAATAACAGACCACAGTTATCAGGGTAAAATAGTATAAGGTTTCGGCCATGATCGGACTGCCGGCCTCGTATCTTAAACGCTGGCCTCCCAGGAACTTATTTAATGGCTCAAAATGTGGAATTGGCCTGGAGTTCAATTCAATTCAATTTTATTTGTATAACGCTTTTAACAATTGCCATCATCGCAAAGCAGCTTTACAAGATCAAAAGAATTATTTACGTTTGTTAGACATGTGAATGTGTATGAATCAAAAAATAATCATATAGTCCCTGATGAGCAAGCCGAGGGCGACAGTGACGAGGAAAAACTCCCTGAGATGGCAGTAAGAAGAAACCTTGAGAGGAACCGGACTCAACAGGGAACCCATCCTCATTTGGGTGAAACAGAAAGCAGGAATTGATCTGCATTCATACTGTGTGTTAGGTGGCAGGCAGTTCAGTATAACAGTAGTTATAACAGATGTTAATTGATGTTAATATGGAGTCCAGGTAGTTATTGGAGGCTCAGACTGGACTGGAATGAGGTCATGACTGTAACTCCAAGCCGGGTACCTGTACAAGTGGCGATGGTGAATGATTACAAGTGGTGTGTTCAGTTCCCACAGACAGATGCGTTTCTTTCACAAGTTGCCGACAAGTTATCGGTTACTTTTCAAGAATCGGTCGTTCCCCTCGCTGGTTCCTCCCCTGGCTTTAAAACCTCACAGATGTCCAGACTTCTTTAAAACACTTGCACCGTTCAAATGGTTTTCTGCAGTCTCATCACCATACTGTGCCTGAAGTCTTCTCTAAATGAACACCGCTCGAGGAAATCAGTCATGTGGCCGTTTTCAAGTTCTAAATCATCATCATCAAAAAAAAAAAAAAGTTTGCACAAGTCAAAGCATCGAAAAATATGTGAAAGCATTTAATTACCAGTCGCAAGTTCATAAGAACATAAACACTAAGTGGGTGATGTTGGAAGGTCATGGGAAAAGAACTGTTTTTTTGGATATTTCTGTATTAAAAAGAAAAAAAAAATTAAACAAAGAAAAAAAAACTGTTCCTTATGTCTTTTAAAAAGAAAACAAAAGTGGTGAAGAGAATGTGTGCATCTCAGGAGATGAAGGACATAAATAGAGCTGTGGCTTCTTTCATACACTGCATCTGCTGACTCATCCTGATGTGCGACGTCTTCTTGCACGGCTGGGGTCGATCCCATCACCTACAGTACATAGTGTAAGTTTGCACCCACTTTACAACAGCTGTTTTAATAAAGTGATAAAGTCCTCGTCCTAATACTTGAGGACTTCTGGATGAACACATTACCTCTTCTGTTTATTAAGGAAATAAAATCAAGGACAACTGTAAATGCCAATGTGTGTTAACCTTATATACAGGGTGAGCCATTTATATGGATAGACCTTAATAAAATGGGAATGGTTGGTGATATTAACGTCCTGTTTGTGGCACATTAGTATATGTGAGGGGGCAAACTTTTCAAGATGGGTGGTGACCATGGTGGCCATTTAGAAGTCGGCCATCTTGGATCCAACTTTTGTTTTTTTCAATAGGAAGAGGGTCATGTGACACATCAAACTTATTGGGAATTTCACAAGAAAAACAATGGTGTGCTTGGTTTTAACGTAACTTTATTCTTTCATGAGTTATTTACAAGTTTCTGACCACTTATAAAATGTGTTCAATGTGCTGCCCATTGTGATGGATTGTCAATGCAACCCTCTTCTCCCACTCTTCACACACTGATAGCTACAGCGCAGGAGAAATGCCAGCACAGGCTTCCAGTATCCGTAGTTTCAGGTGCTGCACATCTCGTATCTTCACACCATAGACAATTGCCTTCAGATGACCCCAAAGATAAAAGTCTAAGGGGGTCAGATCGGGAGACCTTGGGGGCCATTCAACTGGCCCATGACGACCAATCCACTTTTCAGGAAACTGTTCATCTAGGAATGCTCGGACCTGACACCCATAATGTGGTGGTGCACCATCTTGCTGGAAAAACTCAGGGAACGTGCCAGCTTCAGTGCATAAAGAGGGAAACACATCATCATGTAGCAATTTCAAATATCCAGTGGCCTTGAGGTTTCCATTGATGAAGAATGGCCCCACTATCTTTGTACCCCATATACCACACCATACCATCACTTTTTTTGTTCCAACAGTCTTGGAGGGATCTATCCAATGTGGGTTAGTGTCAGACCAATAGCGGTGGTTTTGTTTGTTATCTTCACCATTCACATAAAAGTTTGCCTCATCACTGAACAAAATCTTCTGCGTGAACTGATGGTCCTGTTCCAATTTTTGTTTTGCCCATTCTGCAAATTGTGTGCGCCGATCTGGGTCATCCTCGTTGAGATGCTGCAGTAGCTGGAGTTTGTAAGGGTGCCATTTGTGAGTAGCTAATATCCGCCGAAGGGATGTTCGACTAATGCCACTCTCCAGTGACATGCGGCGAGTGCTACGCTGTGGGCTCTTGCTGAATGACGCTAGGACAGCCACTGATGTTTGTTCATTAGTGACAGTTTTCATGCGTCCACATTTTGGCAAATCCAACACTGAACCAGTTTCACGAAACTTGGCAAGCAGTTTGCTAACTGTAGCATGGGAGATGGGTGGTCTCGTAGGGTGTCTTGCATGGAAATCTGCTGCAATGACCCGGTTACTGCGTTCACCAGATATCAACACAATTTCGATCCGCTCATCACGTGTTAACCTCTTCGACATGTCAATGGCTGTGAACAAAGAGAAACTTGTAAATAACTCATGAAAGAATAAAGTTACGTTAAAACCAAGCACACCATTGTTTTTCTTGTGAAATTCCCAATAAGTTTGATGTGTCACATGACCCTCTTCCTATTGAAAAAACAAAAGTTGGATCCAAGATGGCCGACTTCTAAATGGCCACCATGGTCACCACCCATCTTGAAAAGTTTGCCCCCTCACATATACTAATGTGCCACAAACAGGACGTTAATATCACCAACCATTCCCATTTTATTAAGGTGTATCCATATAAATGGCCCACCCTGTACTGACAACTACTGTAGGAGCCTGATGTATAAAGCTGGATATAAACCAATTGGTTTGTAAAGTGTTTACATGAGAACTTATTCACAAAAGTATTCAAATAAATCCTTTAAATTTGAAAAATAAAATCAAATAAAATAAAAATCTGCTCGTACTTGAATGTGTAAATGGACGAAAAACCTTGAATCCATCAACTTTAAATGATCTACTCCACATAGACCACTGCACTTTTATATCTTTTTATAATATTATTACAGGTTTATTATTACATTTACAGTGATTAGGACATTTCTCGTATCCAGAGCAACATACAGTATAGAATGCCTTTATCAAGAAACACATGCTCCAGCTAGTTCACATGGTCAGGGAATGAGAGTACTATTGCAAACATTTTTTCATTTTATACTATAACCATTAAATATAAAATAATACACTTAGAGGACTTTTAGTGGTTAGCACTCTCACCTTGCGCCTACAGGGTCCGGGTTCGATTCCCGCCTCGGGGTCTGTGTGCATGGAGTTTTTACGTTCTCCCCGTGCTTGGTGGGTTTCCTCAGGGTACTCTGGTTTTCTCCCACAGTCCTAAGACATGCAGATTAGGCTAACTGCCATTCCCAAATTGCCTGTAGTGTGATGAAGCGGTGTAGACTATGAGTAAGTGGGTAAGTGAGATAACGCTCCAACACAAACCCAATATACTATGGCATTCGACATTTATCACTCACATTATATATTAAATAATTTTTTAAAATCTGTCATAAAAGTGGTTTTAAATATCGTCCGCTTCTGCTTTTCAGCCTTTACCCTGATTGTTCATTTCTGTATCCCGGCTCTCTGTGCATATGCCCTTATATGGAGTTTTGTGGGTGGCGCTACATGCAAATTAGCTTTAGCACTTTATACCGCTTTAAGTGTCCAGTGATAATAAACGATACTTGGATCACACAGTGAAATACACACCCAGTAAATATGTGCTGAAAGATCTTCCCACTGGCTCTACAATATTCTTGATCAACATCCTACTTGAGGTTCGGACGATGTAAGTGTGTTTCCTCTGTACTCGCTGGCTCCCCAGGGTTTGTGTTTACGTGTGTGTGTGTGTGTGTGTGTGTGTGTGTGTGTGTGTGTGTGTGTGTGTGTGTGTGTGTGTGTGTGTGTGTGTGTCTGCAGGACACTCAGCCTCGGTTCTTTCATCTCTCGTCAAGTGCTTTCTGTTCTCGCAATCTGTCCATCCCAATCTCTCTTCTGTCTCCCTATTCTTCCTCCACCTCACTATCTCAGTAGCTTGCTTTCATCTGATAAGCATTACACACACAGAAGGCCACGGAAAAAAAGCGAGTGAAGAAGATTTTTTTTTTTTCCCAGGGAATTTCATATGTCTGTAGAAACGGCCAATTCACCTTCGTTTAAAAAAAAAAAAAATTTTCTTCTTCTTCCTTAGTTTCTTGTTCTTTCTGTCTTCTGGCACGGAGAGAAGCTAAATGCCTCGCTTCACCGAGATAACCTTTTCCACAGGGCATGAGCATTAGTAACCTCCTTCTCTCAGGGCTAAACAAATGCCTTCTCTTTCTTTTTTCTTTCTCACTTTGATGTCTTCATTGCCAAGAAACATGACAGCAAACTAAAAACTGCCTTTAAGACCTTCATGCAGTCCAGCCTGATCTCACAAGATTTGAGACAACGGAATTTTTCTAACCGTAACGTAGCGCTACATTGATCTTTTAATGGACGAGGAACCCAGCCGGCTGATAAAAAGCGCAAGTGTGTTTTCAGTCTTTTCTGTACGTCATGCGAGTCTTTAGGACAAAGAGTTTATATCAGCTAATTGCTCGTCTCCGCGAGGGCAGAAATCCTGCAAGTCTGACATTTAATCAGTTTTGTTAGACGTTTTATTGATTCTGGTAATTAGATGGTGTTCTGTGAGCCATCAACTGTCTGATTCACGTTTAGTAGCTCCAATTGAGTCATTTGTACTTTATTGCTTCAGATAAAATCATTCAGTCAATTGTACAGTGAATCGTTAATACTGGAATGGGATACACGCTCTATATCTATCTATCTATCTATCTATATAGGAGTTGGAAGTTTCAAAAATATTATTATAAAAAAATATATATATAAAACGTATAATATATTTTTATAATAATATTTTAGGAACTTCCAACTCCTTATAAGTACCGTATTTTCCGCACGATTAGGCGCACCTAAACGCCTTCAATCGTTTCAAAAGCTGATCATGCGCCTAATAATACAATGCGCCTTGTATATGGCCCAGTATTAAAACGCATACAGGTCTCAGTTACGGTAAGCAGCCGCGACTCGATTTTCCCCCGTAATAGTGCGCAGTGCATGCTGGGATACCGGGAAACTGGCGTTTCATTTCCATTTTAATATTTTTGTAAATACCCTGAAATGGCTCCTACCAAAAGACACGCGTACAACGCTGAGTTTAAACTCAAGGCGATAAGCCACGCACAAGAACACGGCAATAGAGCAGCAGCGAGAGAATTTAATATCAATGAATCAATGGTGAGGAAGTGGAGGAAGTATGAGGATGAGCTCCGCCAAGTAAAGAAGACAACAGAGTGTGGCATCGTTTCATACAGCGATGATCTTTGTAAGAGTCAAAATCTCTGCGGAAACAGCCCAAGCAGCTAAAGCTCTAAGTTACAGTGTGATCGTTATTTTAACACTGTGATTTCCAGCGGAATTATTTCTTACATATCGTGTTAAGGAATATAAGTTAAGATTTATCTGAGAGCCAGATGCAGTCGTCAAAAGAGCCACATGTGACTCGCGAGCCATAAGTCCCCGACCCCTGATCTAATGGATGCGTTATGCATCTAATGGATGCATAACGCACCGTAACTCCAGCCTCTACTTTAGCGCCTTATGCGAAGCGTTTTATTAAAGGTGCGCCTTATGATGCGATGCGCCTTATATATGTAAAAATAATTAAAATACGTCATTTATTGAAGGTGCGCCTTTTGATGCGGTGCGTCTTTTCGTGCGCAAAATACTGTAGTTTAAAAAAGATTTTTGTATCCAACTGCATCAGCAAATTTTGTACAAACAGACATAATGTGAGTATAAAAAAAAAAAAAAAACGTCTTCAATTTTGTGTGCTGTTGCATACAGTGTGTATATATATTTATGTTAATATCAATATATTGGCATTTGGTATAACAACTGTCAACAGATCTAAGAAAAAAACAAATCACTGAACAATTTAAAGCAGCAGAAGAATTTCCCTTTCCGACTGTGTAATTGTGCAAACCGATACAGTGATTTCCCTGTGAGGTGATTACACCGACGTCTATACACATCAGCATGATGGAGCGAAACTTATCAAATAAAAACCTCTACAGTGTCATCACTTCACACTAGAATTGATCCCAATATACAGTGAAGCTACAAAAACTATTCATTACTAATACTGTTGCATTACAATTTTTACTTAGCCTTAGCGGTTTAATAGCTGTAGCTTTCTACTTTATGCATATAATATGTTGCACCTATAATATTTCATTAGCCTTGTGTGAAAAATGATTCTTTCTGATCCCACTGTGAGCACACTGAGAGCATTTTGAGTCCAGGAACATGCCAGTGGCATAGATGTGACACGCTGGTCCACTCAGTACATTCAGGTCGTCAGCTGACTTCATTTTGTTGCCGCATAACATTCAAGAAGTCTATACCTGAGCAACTGAAGCAACACCAGATCATACAGTACCACTGCCTCCAGCGGCGTGTACAGTGGACACAATGCATGATGGTCCATGACTTTATGCGCTTCCCTTCTTACCCCATTGCACACATCGCTCTGAACTCATCAGACCACAATCTGGAATGATCTTATGTTAACTATTAAACAGGCCAATTTTGGCAAATCTCCATAGTTGTTGTCTTTGCATGGTGCAGGAACGTATAAAATGACATCTATTTTGGTTAGAATCCTGTTTTTTAGCCAGAATATTCATTTTTCACACAGTGGTCTGTGTGTGTCACTTGGTGGCACGAATCCATCCAACACACTTTCTTCGAATCCAAATCTTATTGATGTTAATATAAAAAAGCCCACTGTCAAAGCCTCAAACCTATATGCAGACTTCCACCTACAGTATATACGGTAAGCGTAGATCAGCCCTGAAATATTCATGTTAAATTTAAATCGGAATATAATGTACCTTAAAGCCTATTTAATGCCTTTACTCGGATTTCCAGGACTATTACCTCATGTAACATTTTCTCTTATATCCCGGAGCGGTTCTTGCAAACATTTACTATTTGCCTTATCCAGCCAGATTGAGAATATCTAATAAATGTCAGGAAGCTTAGAGTCTGCCAGCAGAGGCAATTTATCACTCAATGTTAAACAAATGAGAATTAAATGAAAAAATAAAAAAAATAAGGTTTTGGAAGTTACAGTAGTAACAGCCATTCATTCCTTCATTCATACATGTGAGTAGCAGTCAGAGATCAGAGAGAAATTCAGCCTCTGTCTTTATTCAATCAGCTTCGAGCACTAAACTCGCTCATATTTATTCAAAACATGGCTGTTAGAATCATTGTCTCATACACTAATATTATGATTATTTGCTTCATGAGTGCACTGAATTAATGAATCCAGCATCTATGGCACTGACAACCACCTAATGACACACTACCTGAGAGAGAGGGTGTAATTATTATCCTCAAACGCGCAGACACCAGCAAAGAGAGAAAGAGAGAGAGAGAGAGAGAGTGCAGTAATAACCCATTCGAACTAAAACAACCATTCGCCATCTGTGCCGTGTTTTAGCTCATGTGTGTGTAGAGATTGTAAGTGAGGATTGTAAGGCCATGTGTTCTCAGTTATCAAGTAGACTGAGTGAGAGGTCAAACAAAGAAAATAAGAAGTACAGTAACAGCAGAAATGAGGTCATTAATGGATCATGCCGAGTAATCATTACCAGTCACAGACGAGGGCTGTACCAAACGTAATGCATACTTATATTTACATACTTATAATTATATACATGCATAAGTACGGTATATGGGCATACTGTATATACTGTACAGCGGAACCTTGGATCGCGAGTCAATGGTTCTTCTCACTCGTGCGTGCTACGGGATTATGGGTAATCTTCTTCCATGCTCAGTCTCAGTGCGTCACTCATATACTCAACATCCGTGCGAGTATACTGTTTACTATAATATTGTGATCACCTGTGTGTGTGTGTGAACGTGAAGCAAAAGCCAGTGTCATTAGAGAGGCTCCTTGTTACAGATCCATTATTTCCTATGGAGTAAAGTCACTTTGATATACAAGCATGATTCCAGAACCAATTATGCTCGCAATTCAAGGTTCAACTATAGTTAAACAAGCTTCAAGGTTTACACACGCATACAGTATATACTGTACCATCGTGGCCAAAAGTTTTGAGAATTACATAAATATTGGAAATTGGAAAAGTTGCTGCTTACGTCTTTATAATAGCAATTTGCATATACTCCAGAATGTTATGAAGAGTGATCAGATGAATTGCATAGTCCTTCTTCGCCATGAAAATTAACTTAATCCTGAAAAAAACTTTTCACTGCATTTCATTGCTGTCATTAAAGTACCTGCTGAGATCATTTCAGTAATCGTCTTGTTAACTCTGGTGAGAATGTTGACGAGCACAAGGCTGGAGATCATTATGTCAGGCTGATTGGGTTAGAATGGCAGACTTGACATGTTAAAAGGAGAGTGATGCTTGAAATCATTGTTCTTTCATTGTTAACCATGGTGACCTGCAAAGAAACACGTGCAGCCATCATTACGTTGCATAAAAATGGCTTCACAGGCGAGGATATTGTGGCTACTAAGATTGCACCTAAACCAACAATTTATAGGATCATCAAGAACTTCAAGGAAAGAGGTTCAATTCTTGTTAAGAAGGCTTCAGGGCATCCAAGAAAGTCCAGCAAGTGCCAGGATCGTCTCCTAACGAGGATTCAGCTGCGGGATCGGAGTGCCACCAGTGCAGAGCTTGCTCAGGAATGGCAGCAAGCAGGTGTGAGCGCATCTGCACACACAATGAGGCCAAGACTTTTTGGAAAATGGCCTGGTGTCAAGAAGGGCAGCAAAGAAGCCACTTCTCTCCAAAAAAAAAAAAAAATCAGGGACAGATTGATCTTCTGCAAAAAGTATGGCGAATGGACTGCTGAGGACTGGGGCAAGTCATATTCTCGGATGAAGCCTCTTTCCGATTGTTTGGGGCATCTGGAAAAAGGCTTGTCCGGAGAAGAAAAGGTGAGCGCTACCATCAGTCCTGTGTCATGCCCACAGTACAGCATCCTGAGACCAGTCATGTGTGGGGTTGCTTCTCATCCAAGGGAGTGGGCTCACTCACAATTTTGTCCAAAACACAGCCATGAATAAAGAATGGTACCAAAACACCCTCCAACAGCAACTTCTTCCAACAATCCAACAACAGTTTGGTGAAGAACAATGCATTTTCCAGCACGATGGAGCACCGTGCCATAAGGCAAAAGTGATAACTAAGTGGCTCGGGGACCAAAACGTTGAAATTTTGGGTCCATGGCCTGGAAACTCCCCAGATCTTAATCCCATTGAGAAAAAGAAGAGTTGTCGAACATTTTCTGCTCTGAGACCTGGAATTGTACCCTCATACTGTACATCTGGCTAGTATCTTCACTTCCTCTCATTCGCATGTTAGTGCAGGAAAAGTTTCTACTTACTGTACTTTCATTCCTGCAGAAACATTACCATGCGTAATAGTAACAGCGCACACAGTTTTGAAACCTGAAAGGGTGTCTGGGTGCAGAGCGATGTGCCATTACTATAAACAAGCTGTGTGTTATTTACTGTACCTGTACAACACACAATACGCCATACTCTCTTAGGATTAGAGATTACCATCTTTTTATACCATTATTTATTAAAAACAGTTTACGAGGTGAAATCAGTTCACTTCGGTATAAACCGTTCAAGCTTGTAATTATGTGCTCATGACTTTCAGGCTTACAGGACTGAGCTCTGAACAGAGGATGGAAATGTCACCAGGTTTATCTATATGAATTATTTATCGCTTGCTTTGTGTCCTTATTTATTTATTGCACTTTTTCCTTTACATAATCCTGGATCTCACTTGTATGTTATTCTGAAGCTTTTCCAACTTGTTTTTTCGTGTTCATTGTAATGGTGACATTGTACACTGCCTGGCCTCTAAATAAATAAATAAATAAAACATTTAATTCAATCGCCTTTAGCTTTGATTACAGCACACAAAGTGGTGGTCAGTTCGTGTGAGAAAATGATTCCTCATGCTCCCAGAACCATTTTTTCACAATTTGAGTCCGGGAATATGGCCATGCCATCATGGAAGAGCAACTCCATCAATGTGATCAATGGTCATTTGGGTACTTTCAGGTCGTCAGCTGACTTTATTTTATTGCCACATAACGTTGCTGAGTCTACACCTGACCAACTGAAGCAACCCCAGATCATAACACTGCCTCCAGAGGATTGTACAGTGGACACTACTGCATGCATGATGGGTGCATCGCTTCATGCGCTTCCCTTCTGACCCTGACCATCACTCTGGAATAGGCTCAATCTGGACTCATCACACTACATGACCTTTTTCCATCGTTCCAAAGTCTGATGTTTTTGCTCCCTAGCAAATGTATGCTTTTTTTCTGATTACTCTCACTAATAAATTGTTTCCATATGGCCACTCCGCTGTTTAGTCCTGAGTTCTCATCACATTTTTTTGTGTGTATTGAAATTCTTTACTATTTTGTTTTTAGTTTTGTTTTTTACTGCAATTTTTTTTTATCATGCAATTTCTCCAAGCGTACTGTAGAAGTGATCTCTTTTTCTGATCACATTACTTCCACAAAGTTGACGGTTCAGCACTATCCTTCCAGGGTTCTGATAATGTGTTGAAGGGTTCTTAACTCACTTCCAGTAATTTCAAATGTCCTTGGTTGGTTTCTTTGCTTGATGCAGCACATTAAATTGACCGTTCTGAAATAGTGACCCTTTTTTTTCTCTCCTGCCAGTCAGTGTAGCTAAGAAGTCATTATACAGGATCTGCCAATGAGCTGTTACTATAGCAACCATAATGCATTTGAATAACCACAGTAATACAAGACTGTCACTTGAAGTACACCTGAATTAATTTGTTTTATTACAAAATATTTCAAAACATTTTCAAGGTAGTGAAAGATGAAAGATGAATTCTTATCTGTTTACCTGTCCATCAGTCTATTTTGTTTTTTATCCATGTTTCGTGAAATGGAGTGCTCACATCGCATGCCGATGTATTTAGTCACCTCACTGTATCATCACACAGTTCTAAATTAGTGATGATGTGAAAGTGCGAAGATGTTAAAGCCAAGGTCTCCAGCTATTCTTCACAAAACAGAATCAATTTTCTTTCCTTAAATTGGTTGACAAATGCTCGAGTGATTGGTTCAAGGAAACAAGGAAACAAACAGCTCAGCTTGATTTTTCGAGCATCCAAAATTCCACCCTGAAAATATCAAATATAAATAGAATTCTTGCTGTAGAAGCAGTGTGCCTTTGAAAATCCTGCTATGTCTGGAAGATAAAGCTCTTCTCTCCACATTAATGAGAAGAAAAGTTCCTGCTCTGGAGAAAACGGCCCAAGACGCTGATGAGCTGGAGCTAACAGCCAGAGAGAGACACCTGAGCTGCTGAGATTCCCCACAATCGCTCCAGAAGGCAGCAGGTTTATATATATATATATATATATATATATATATATATATATTAAAAAAAAAATTCACACAAGAAAATCCTCTTCATCTTTGCCTTAGCCTTGCTCAAAAGAACAGCCTGACCAGGAGAAAAAAAACCTACAGAAAATGCCAAAAAATTGTTTTAATTATAAATTTTATTTAATCAAGCACCACTTTAAAAAAACACTTTTTATCCAAGAGCCAGAGTTTAGTTTGAACATTCACCACAGTGACCTGGATTTTTATTTATTTTTTAATCTGTCCCGAATGTCTGCAGAATGTTCAAGCTGTTGTATTAAATACATTGTGAATAGCAATATAGTGAAGCTTATTGTGAATTAGTATAAGTACCCGCTGTTGATGGGGAAAGAGTTTGTAGAAATAATTAAAAGGTTAAAGTTAAAAATAAGCTGATCAGCGTTAATGTAATCAGTGATATTATTATTTCAGGTTGAAGAGCATGTACAAGTCCGTCTGTCTAACTTAATACAAAGAAATAACATTTTGTAAGGTTGAGTGTCTTACGCCTTGTTTACTTTAACTTCGTCATCAGCCAAATACACTCCATGATCGGTAATCGGACAGTGAATCACAGATGAGAAATTCGGAAAAGTAGATCGGATAAAGATTAAACTCTGTATTAAAACGACTCCAGCGAGTTAAGACTCACTTCAGCGCTGTTATTTCCTTGGTCAGAATATGACTTTAGCTTTTCTTATTAATATCCATTGGTGCGGGTGTTTGTTTCCATTGAGCAAGTAGCACATTTTTTTCAAGTAGTTTATTTTCAAGTAGATTATTACTGTAAATCCGACACATAACTGTTCATATTCAACAGTTTGATTTGCAGTAATTTATGGCTCAGATTTAACTTCAGGCAAATACTGAAGGACTGGCAAAGTTTCATTAAATTCTGTGCAGCCATTTTTTTGTGATGCCGTGACGAAATCTGGCAGGACAGACATACAGACATAGAGATTTTTTTTTTCTGAGACTGGTTTCTGGTCCTTAAAGATATTACTGAAAGAGCAAGGTCTGACCGATGTACAGACAAACCCTTTCTTTTATTTATGTAGATAAGTGCTTATTTGGCATCATGGGCTTTTGCAAAGAAAAATGATATTTTACCTGTGGAAGAAAAAGAAGACAAAGGGGAACCAAAAGCATGGGCTAATTAATCATAGTGCAGAATGTGCTTCAGCTAAAACCCATAAAAGCTCCATATTCAAAAGCTCATCGCTCAGGATGAGAATGTTACTTTTACTGTAGAAAGTTTGCTTAGTGCTTAGCCGCGCTCGGCGGTGGTGGAGGTTATGAGGTCATTTTAGCAGGGGTATAGCGATGTAGCGTACTGCATTGTCTGATATGAGCCTCTTGATACGGTGATCAGATTCCAGGCCGATCTAGACAGACAAAAGCAGCACTGGCAGGAGTTTCACATTAATATTTAACGTTTGGTGTATAAAGCATTTCAGCTTGTGGTACGAGAGCTGAGCAGAGCTGGACTGGTTGCATGAAAGCACTGCTGCCAATGGGAAGTTCATAACTGCAGATGTGAGCAGGTATGAGAACGCAGGATTCAGAAATGTATAGATGCGTCTGTAAAGAACTCGCTGACTGATGGCGCTGCTACAGTCGTGGGAAGGACGAGTACACATGACGGGAGATGTAGCTCTTGGGTTTTTCCTTTATAGCTCAGAGCAGTAAACAGTCTGGGATGAAATTACAGGGACACCCACTCATGGAAAAGTTGACAACAGTCTTGAAGGCTCTCTCTTTGTAGACACTAGCTCTCAGCAATGTGTCTAAATTGGTGAATTTGGAGATGGCCTTATGACCAGTCCCAGACACTTTGATGACGACGTGGCTGACGTGCTTTCTTCTCGTTATGATGATTTCTTCTTGACCAAAACCTCCAAATGTTCAGCTTTTCTAGAAACAGGGTGTTAAAAAGCTATAGAAAGTGTGTACTTTAAACAATGCCTTGTTGTTGTTGTTTTCTTTTTTTTTTGTCTTGTGGAAACATGTTTCGGTTTCTGGAAGTTCAAATAAATTCAAATAAAAACATACAATCGATGGAGTGTGTCCTTTCAGTATGAATATTGCTAATGTTTGTTTTGTTGTGTTTTAATTTATTACATCTTAATGCATAAATCTTTTTTTATGTTCTTATTTTTTTGTACGTGTTGCTGAGACTTTGAGTCGATCATTCGCTATGATGTCATTATGTTTCCGCTACTTGTTAACAGTTGAAAGGGGAACTTAAGAAACATTCAGGCGACGTTCATTATGCTGTATGGAAAAGCCATCGTATTGTTACACCACTAGGATTTAGGATTTAGGCTACGTTTTAAGTTTGATGGAACATGGATGAGAGGGAAAAATTTGTTAAAGGGAAAAAAAATGGGGAGGGGGGTATCTTGGGATCAAAATGTTTGCAGGATCATTAATAAAAAAAAAATCTATTTTTTTCCTAGCTTAAATGTTTTTTTCACCCATATCCTGTTAGCCTTTTTTTTTTTTTGCCTCGCATTTTTTTTCCCAGGTGGATTTTTTTTTCCGGGTGGATTTTTTTTTCCTCCAACATTTTGGATTTTTTTCCACCTTTAGGGGCTCAGTAGAATTCTGTATCCTTTTAGTTATTATGCTGCCCGCAGTTGGAACCAGCTTCCAGAAGAGATCAGATGTCCAAAAACACTAGTCACACTTAAATCTAAACTTAAAACTCATCTGTTTAGCTGTGCATTTATTGATTGAGCACTGTGTTACGTCCGAACTGACTGCATTATTTTATGTTTATCTAATATTTTTAACCGTTTTATTTTGATTTTAAATCCAATTTTAATTAGTTTTAAAAGTTATAAATTTTTTATTGCCATTATTTTACAATTTCATTTTATCATTTTCTTCTCTTTTATGTAAAGCACTTTGAATTACCATTGTGTATGAAATGTGCTATACAAATAAACTTGCCTTGCCTGTATCCCATAGTGTGTGTGTACAGTGGAACCTTAGTTACGAGCATAAATCCTTCCGGAAGCGGGCTCGTATTCCAAAACACTCGTAAACCAAATTTAATTTTCCCATAAGAAATAATGAAAACTCAAATTATTTTTTCCACAGCCGAAAAAATAATTAATATATAAAGTAAAAATATATAAAGTAAAAATACAACAAATTAACTTGCACTTTACCTTTAAATAAAGTAAAAATAAATCTCGACAGATGAGTGTTTCCATTTGGCGTGTATTTGTGCGCGCGCGCATGTATGTGTGTGTGTGTGTGTGTGTGTGGAATTAGCCCCTTCCCTCGCCTCGTCTTACACAGTAAAACTCCTCCTCCCTCCCCCCACCTCGCTTTTTAAGTTTCACAACAAACACACACAACGGAAACACTGTTTTAACAGGAAAAAAAAGAAATCTCTCTAATGACACTCGCGTGAGTGCATACTATCAGAATCACTGCTGTAAAGTAAAAAAAACAACAACAAATGAACCAGCACTTTATCTTTGAAAAGAATCGGGACAGAGCAGAGTTTTCTGTGTAAAGCAGAGTGTGTATGTCTGTATGTGTGTGTGAAGCCGGGGAGGGGGGGTGTAACACACATAGGAGACAGGCTGAAACAGAGAGTAAGATGTTGATTATACCAGTAAGAGACCAGCACTAAGACCCAGCAGGGGAGATGATTACCCACAATTCCGCAGCGCAAGAGAGAGAAATCATTGGCTCAATTGTGATCACATGCGTGATACATGATACTCGGCACTCGTAAACCAAGACTTGCTCATTTTTCAAGTCAAAATTTATTAAAAATCTTTGCTCATTTTGCAGAACACTCGTAAACTGCGTTACTCGCAATCCGAGGTTTCACTGTATGTGTTAAGCCATTTTTACATTTGGACACATCTCTCCCCTGAAACAGGGCCTTTGCTTATGTCATCTGAAAAAAAAAAAAGGACTCATTCAATTAAAAACAACAAAAATAGGCTTGTTTTTTTTTTCTTGTTTATTCTGGAGAATGGCATGAAGTTAGTCGGTTGTATTTGTTGAGGTCCAGAAGAAGGAAGAAAGCCAGATCTGGGATTTGAGCTCACACACACACTTGGGCTAGTTAACAGTGTGTATCAGATGATAATTACTGCACTGAAGTCAAATCAACCAGACAGAACAACAATGCTTATTTTTTTTATTCACTGATTAAAGAGAATGACACAGATGCGGCGTGAGGGTCGGTCTGGACCGGATAAGCTTTAGTAAGTCAAGAAAGACATCTGAAGCCAAGGCTATCCATCACTGCTGGTCAACTCTGCGACATGCGTGTTTGTGTGTGAGGGATCAGCACCATGCAGCTGCCTGGGGGGCTCACGTGTCCTGGGTACAGTACAATTAACAACCACTAAGGGAAAGAAAAGATGAATAGAAAGACAAACACACGCTTGGCACGTGGGTCACGTTTTCAATTAGAACCGTGTCCTGTAACGAGCATTAGAGCGGGTCAGAGTGGATAATGTGATTACTCGCACGTCAAACTGTGTCAGAGGGAGAGAGAGGGGGGGGGGGGGGGGAGAGAATGGACAAACCGAGGAGTGGTTGAAGATTTTGAGCAAATGATGGAGGAAAAGCAAGAGAGGAAAAAAAACTGATTAAAGGAAAGAGGGATTGGTAAAGAGGAGAAGAGGACGAGTGAAATAGGAAACCTGAGAGTGATAGAAGAATGAAAAAGGGAGACAGGTAGAGAGCAGACTGACAGGAGATGAGAACAGGGAGAGAAAGGTGGATTAATGGACGGGAGAGGAAGGAGAGAAAAAAGTGAACGGGAATAAAGATGACTAGGAATGACGAGAGGAGAATGGAAGGAGTTGAAAAAAAAGATGGAGGAAAGGAGAGACGGGGGACTGTAATGAAAAGAAGGCTAGATTAAAAGAAGATGAGAGAAAATGTGGAAAATGAGATGAGGGCAATAAAGGGAAGAAACGGAAGAGACAAAGAAAGGGACGAAACTTGACAGAAAATTGATAAAAACAGTAGATGGATGATCATCATCATGCCTGGTTCCTCAGTCTGAGATCGTTTATTTAGTCATTATCATTTAATCGTTAATTCATTGCTAGTTTTGTTATTAGAGATACTAAGAAGAAGATGATGATGTGTGTGTTTACTAGACATGCGTGTATTTGTGTTTCTCAGATCCACTTGCGCAGGACAGAGAGTGTGGTGCTGAAGGTGGCGAGGGCGGGGTGGGTCCCTCGGTGGGCGAGCAGGAGGGCGCCGGCCTGGGCGTGGTGTCCGTCCTGCTGGAGCTGGCGTGCGGCGGCGTCCACGTCCCACGAGCCCTGAGACAGCATGTGGGAGACGAGCAGCGGATAGAGAGCCGAGTTCACACACTGCACCAACACACCGGCGTCCAGCAACAGGGTCAACAGCTCCGAGTCACAACACTCCTCACTCACCTGGGGACGAGGACAGAGAGACAGAGAGAGAAGGGAAAGTGTAATGGAATAGAAAAGAACCGATGAGAAAATGAAGGGGAGGAAATAAAAAGATGCAACATTTGGAAAGAATGGTGAAGTGGCAGCAGGGACAGACAGAAATGAGGTAATGAGGATATGAAGATAGAAAAGCGAGGAAAAGATGGATACAGATAGGACGTGAGGGCAAATATGAGGAAATAAGAAGGACAGCAGAGCGACAGGAAAAAGTCAGGGGGATATAAGAGAGAAAACAAAAAAATAAAAGGACAGATGAATGGAATAGAGAGAAATATAGAGAAAAAAAGAGACAGGAGAAATGGACACATGGAGGACGTGTGGGAAGTAGGCAATAGAAATGAATACAATACAAAAGGAAGTAGAGATAAAGAGAGTAAAATGAAAGGAGAGAGAGAGAGAATAAATGGAGTGTGAGAGTATCGGGAGTGATGGATAAGCAGTGAAAAGATGCAGAAATCGACAGCAGGATGAAAAAGAGAATAAAAAGTAAGGACAAATAAAACAGATATTTGACAAAGATGAAGGAAAAGTGTAAGGCAAGTAGGAAGTAAAAAAGAGGAGTACGAGGAAATGAAGAAAGTGTCACGAGCAAGAGGGAGAAAGATATAAAGGAGGAGATGATGACACGAAGGAAGAGTAAAGGGAAGCAGAGAGAGAAAGGAAGTGAGATCGAATAAGTAGAAATAAGTAGAAGTGTGCAGGAGAAAGAATGAGAGAGAAAGACAGAGGAAAGGAAAAGAGGGAACAAGAGAAGACAAAGAGGGGAGAGATGAAAAGAGGGAACAAGAGAAGACAAAGAGGGGAGAGATGAAAGGAGGGGAGAGAGACAATGAAGTTGGGGAGAAAAAGGGAGAAAACAGGATGGTGAGAGAGAGAGAGAGAGAGGGAAGGTGAGACAGAGAGAGAGCGCACGAGGGGAAGGTGAGAGAGAGGGAGAGACACAGAGGAGACAGAAGACAGGACAAACATAAAGAAATTAACAAAGGCCAAAAAAAAAAAAAAAAATCAATTTCAATATCCACTTAAGTGCCGCCAGTCCTCTCAGCCGCTCTGTGTGTGTGTGTGTGTGTGTGTGTGTGTGTGTGTTTATGTGTGCATGCTTTGCTGCTATTGATTGGCAGCTTTATGAAAATGCAAACAACACACTATCACAGCCATCAGAACACTCGCACATCCTGCTGAACACGTGTCAGACGCCAGTCTGCTGTAATAACCACACACACACACACCCTTACTGCTTATTTTATGCAATCAATATGATAAAAATGCTAATATTTGGTGCAATGTTTTAAACATTTTAAGATGATATACACTATACTGCCAAAAGTATTCACTCACCCATTTAAATTCAGGTGTTCCAGTGACCTCTGTGCTTACAGGTGTATAAAATCCAGCACCTAGGCATGCGGACCATTTCTACAAACATTTGTGATAGAGTGTGAGTCGCTCTCGAGCTCAGTGAATTCCAGCGTGGTACTGTGATGGGATGCCACCTGTGTAACAGAGTCTGTGCATACGCGTCTGATTTCATTGTGCCGAGGTTGATGGAGGGGGGATTATGATGTAGGGTTGTTTTTCAAGAGTTGGGCTCCTGACCTCAAAAAAAAAAATTGCCATAAACGCACTCCTAAACCTTGTTGAAAGCCTTCCGAGTAAAGTTGAAGTTATTAAAGCTGTTATAGCTTAATAACACCACATTAAACCCTATGGATAAAGAACTGGATGTTGCTTAAGTCTATAAGCATGTGAAGTCATTAGAGCGAATACTTTTGGCAATACACTGAATCTCGATTCTTATTGGTCAGTAGTTGTTGATCGGCCATCTAGCGCAGCTGGTGCGACCCCTGTTCCAGATGTTGTGCTAATTACCTGTGCTCACTTGAATATGTTACTGTTTCTATGGCAACGATTTCCTAACAAATCGAATGGGCATACTGGATACATGGATTAAAAACGATGAAGCATTGTGGTGAATATAAAACACCTCAGGATCGACCTCAGGCAACAGTTTCAAAGCAAATGGGAGTTTCTGAGGTGGTGCTGTTCACGCTATTTTGAAGGAGCACATAGAAACAGGCAATGTTGAGGACTGTAGACACCAAGGAAACTTAACACATCTTGCTTACTTCCCTTCGACATCGGAAGATGTTGCAAAGAATGTTTTGAAAGAACAAAAAACATCAGCAAAGAAACAAGTGAGGCCCAGGTACACCCAAGTACTGACTCTGGCCAGAAGTGTGTCTTCATGGAAGAAAACAAACAAAACAAAAAAAACACATCTCCGACATGGAAACAAGGCTGATGAGACTGAGGAGTCAAATTTGAAATATGTGGCTGCAGGTTGGATGCTGAAGGGCTTAAAACGATGAGTATCTGCAGGCCACACTGACGCACAGAGGAGGTTTGGGGTTTGGGGGCGGCATTTCTGCAAATGGAATTGGACATTTCGTCAGGAGTGATGGCGTGTCCCGCAGTGCTGAGGAATACAGGCAGATACGTATCCATCATGCAATACCATAAGGGATGTGTCTGATTGGCCCCACATTTATTCTGCAGCAGGACAACGACTCCAAACAGCCAATGTCATTAAGAACCATCTTCAGCATGGAGAAGAACAAGGAGTCCTGGAAAGTGATGCTTTGGCCCTCAGAGTATGGAATTACATGAAGAGTCGGAAGGATTTGAGGCAGCATGATTCATCTACAGAAGATCGGTGGTTAGTTCTCCAAGATGTCTGGAACAACCTTTCTTCAGAAACTGCATGTGCAAGTGTACCTACTGTAGAAGATCAGGTTGATCTGTTTTCCAGGCAGTGTGTGATCACACCAAATACTGATTTGATATGGATTTCTCTCCTGTTCATTTAAGATTCATTTTGTTTACAGATAAAAAACTATTAACACCTACAGTGGAACCTTGGATTACGAGCATAATTCGTTCAGGAAGCGGGCTCGTATTCCAATACCCTCTTAAACCAAATCAAATCTTCCCATAAGAAATAATGAAAACTCAAATAATTCGTTCCACAGCCCAAAAAAATAAATACAGAAAAATTATTAATACAAATTAACCTGCACTTTACCTTTAAAAAAAGTTCAAATAAATCCCAACAGATAAGTGTTTCCGTTTGTGCACGCAGGCGCCATGTATTTCTGTATGTGTGGAATTAGCCCCTTCCCTCGCCTCGTCTTACACAGTAAAACTCCTCCTCCCTCCCCCCACCTCGCTTTTTAAGTTTCACAACAAACACATACACAACGAAAACACTGTTTTAATGGGAAAAAAAGAAATCTCTCTAATGACACTCGCGTGAGCGCAGACTAACGGAATCACTGCTGTAAAAAGTAAAAAACAAAACAAAACAAATGAACCAGCACCTTACCTTTGAAAAGAATTGCGACAGAGCAGATTTTCTGTGTAGAGCAGAGTGTGTGCATCTGTGTGAAGCCGGGGAGGGGGGGTGTAAAGGCGAGAGAGTGTGTATGTGTGTTGGTGTGTGTGTTGGTGTCAAAAAACCCGGCACTCGTAAACCATTTTTCAAGTCAAAATGTATTCAAAATTTTTGCTCGTCTTGCGGAACACTCGTAAACCGAGTTACTCACAATCCGAGGTTCCACTGTATTTTTGAAAGCATTCTTACTTTACAGTGTGTTTTCCCCTCACACCTGCCGAAAAACTTTGGCACGGGACCACATACACACACACATAAAGTACAGTACTAGTCTAAAGTTTGCACACAAGAAGGCAAGGAATGTCACAAATCAACTCATTTCCAGGTGAATCTGTTTAATCTGATGAGAGAATAGCATGAGCGTGCCACGCTGTCTTCAAAGCTAAGTGCAGCTTTTTTGGAAAAATCGAAAACTTATTCTGGGTTGTTTAATACTTTTTTGTTTACTACATACTCCCATGCATGCTCTTCCATAGTTTATATGTCTTTAGTATTAATGTACAATGTTAAAAAAATAATAAATATGAAGGAAAACCACCGAAGCACAAGGAATGTCAGATTATTGACTGGTATTGTTTTACAATGTAGAAAGAAATAAAGAGCAGGGAATCACAAGGCCAGACTTTTGACTGGTAGTGTATATATAAAATCTTAATGTTACCATGGCAACTATACACATCAAATCTGGGGTAAATAAAACATTAATGAAGCCAGCCCACCTCACACAATGTCTGTGTGTGTGTGTGTGTGTGTGTGTGTGTGTGCGGGTATTTGTGTGTTTGTTTACCTGCATGAAGGTGGTCATGTGCAACACACATGACCCTGCCTGAACCTCTGCTGATGAGGTCATGACCCAGATCTATTCACGAGAGACCTTGTCTGTTTCTTTAGACACACGTGCGCGCACACACACACACACCGTTATAAATAATGCAGAGCAGCGCAGCAGCAGAGCCAGTGGAGAGGGCAGCATGCCGCAAAATAAACGACCTGCTGCATTTGATTAAAGTCTCGCGCTTGCACGAGCCAGCAGGTAGTGTATGACAGCCGTCAGGAGAGCGTACATACTCCTGGATTAAAACCTGGCACGGAAATGATCATCGGCACTCATCAGCACCTGATTACGATCCGTAACCGTCGTCGTACATAATTCATCACGGGGCTCAGATAATCAAAATGTAAATAATCCATGAAACAAGCTTTTAGGTTTTTATGTTGTTATGATATTTGTTTCCCTAACATGCTGCGGAGTAATGAAATTTAAAACCAGGAGGGGGAAAAAAAACAGAGGACACGAGAGAGAAAGACAGAATATGAGGGAAAGAAAGGAATGAGGGAACGAGAGTAAGACAGACAGAGGGAGCCTTGTGAAAAACGTCTTGTTCTACTATATTAGGCACGAAACACATTTTGTCCTTCAATAAACGAGGAGCGATTTAAACATTTTGAGACCCCTAGTGCCTGCCAGGAGAACTGCAATTCAACAAACAAAAACAAACAAACAAACAAACCTCACTCACTCACTCATCATCTATACTGCTTAATCCTGTATTCAGGGTCATGGGGGCCTGGAGCCTATCCCAGGAGACTTAGGGCACAAGGCGGGGTACACCCTGGACAGTCCATCGCAGGGCACACACACACATAAACATACTCACACACACACTACGGCTAATTCGAGAACACCAATTAACCTAACCTACATGACTGTGGGAGGAAACCGGAGTACCCGGAGAAAACCCACCAAGCACGGGGAGAACATTCAAACTCCATGCACACAGAGACGGGAATCGAACCCGGACCCTGGAGGTGCAAGGCGACAGCGCTAACCACCGTGCCAGCTATAAACAAACCTTATCATCACAAACATCATAAATGCTATAACATATGACTAGACATTGTTCCTTTGTTATGTTCGTATGATTATTACAGTATATTGTCCAGTAAAAGGCATATAGACACACCTTTAAGGGCACCTTTTACACCAAATTCACTTTTTAGTCATATAGTCTCTTGTTCAGATACGCTATTCCATAGTGGGGCGTGGCTCAGCAGAAGACACTGAAAGAGCGCTTTTGAGGTTTCAGGTTCAATTGCACTGTATGAACACACACACACACACACACACACACACGCACACACGCACACACGCACATGCACACACACACACACACACGCGCACACACTTTACAGGAGCTCTGAGCCCTAGTTTCTTGCTAAAGAAACAGCAACATATGGAACCTTTAACAGCGCTTGCGGTTTGATTAGTAGCATGCTGCGCCTCCGTATGTCTTTAGAGCAGCAGGAATTCACCGGAGAACAAATTGTGGGGTCTGATCAAGACCTTCCGCATCCCACCACAAGGATGAAACCTGAACTCTAGGACTTCGGCTCAACGTTCTTTTAACTGATTGTGTCCATCATTGTGGTATCTTGATGGACTCCTCCCTCCATTAATACATCAATGTTGGTGAGCCCAGGTGAACTGTAGCATCAGTTTCCTGTTCAGAGCTGATCGGAGCGGCAGGTACCCGGTGTGGTCTGCTGCTGCTGTAGCTTTGATGCGTTGTGCGGTCAGAGATGCTCTTCAGTATACATCGGTTGCAAAAATGCTTTGTTATTGGACTTACTGTTGACTTTATATAAGCTCAAGCCAGTCTGGCCATTAGACTCTAACAAGACATTTCCACTCAGTTACTGTAACTGCTGGTCACTGGACTTTTTTTTCCCTTTCTTAGACCATTCTCTGTAAACCCTAGAGAGTGTTGTGGGCGTGAAAATCCCAGTAAATCAGCACTTTTGGAAAGACTCTGAGCAACCCGTCTGGCACCAACCATGCCACGTTCAAAGTAACATACTTAAATCACCGTTCGTCCCCATTCTGATGCTCGGTTTGAACTTCGGAAAATCGTCTTGATCATATCTACATTCCTAAATGCATTGAGCTGCTGCCATGTGATTGGCTGATTAGGTATATGCGTTAACAAGCAGTTGAACAGGTGTAAATAATTAAGCGGCCAGTGATTATATGTTCCCTGAAAACAGCAAAACTGGGGGAAAAAGAAAGAACTTAATATTTATCATTTTTGTAAAATAAACTCGACTGGAATAAATTGTAAAGAGCTCTTTCAAACAAGTCAGGGAAAATAATAATAATAAAAAAAAAAAACTCTGCACTCAAGTGAGCAATGAGAGATGTTTCTGAGCACTTGTGCATCAAACACTTGGCTATGTAAATACAAGAAACATTCTCAGAAAGACGGTATAAAGCGTCGTTTTGTGAGAACGTCCATTTTCTTGCAGACGAGGTCAGAGTCATAATTCACATTCCCTCGTTGATATGCGAGATGATTCACACCATAATAGCCTCTCCCATCACTCTAGTCCCACCTGGTGAACTTTTCCACTCGGCGTCTGCACCATCTGCATGTTCCGCATAATCATTTTCAAAACAAACAAACAGATAATTAACATACGCATAATAAATATTAGCCAAAAATAACATGAACAAAAAAAACAAAAAAAAAAAACAAAACACCTTAAGACCCAGCGAGCTGTATATGTATAATTGGTCATTGTTACTGTATAACTTGTTCATAGCAAAAAAAAAAAAAGAAAGAAAAAAGAAAACAATGTCTGCACATAACACATTGTCATGTTATATATTAATTTTCTGCATAAAAAAAACAACCTAAAAAAAAACACTGTACTGTAATCTTATATTGTGTGTACTGAATAAGCAATTATAAGCAATTATATTTTTCAGACTTACAGTCTGGTGCATAAATGCTCAACTGTGTTTGTGCCTCGCTACACCACCTCAGTGGATAGAAATCATAATAAGACAGTATAATGGGGTATAATAAAAGAAAAAAAAGGGGGAAAAAGACATTATAGCATGAACTGTTTTTTTCTTTTCTTTCCCTCCTCCATTTTTACAGGCTCAACCAGAAGGACAGTCTGCTCCTGCCTGTTTTACTTCATGTTAGTGACTTCATGACAAGCTAAGGAGCTCTGGTGGCTCTCTGTGGCAACTCCTAATATAAAGAGGTGCTGATGTAAGTCATGGATATCATCATTAGGCTAAAAAATAAACAAACAAATAAATAAATAAATAAACACACCTAACCAGAGAGACAGCAGAACTTTTGAGGATCAACACCAGGGCCGGTATTCACAAAGCTTCTTAAGCCTAAAAGTTGCTCCTAGTGACGAATTTCTAAGAAAAATCTCAGAATTATGACATTTTCTTAGAATTTCTCCTTAAATTTAGGATTAAATCTTAGTAAAGATAAAAATGATTCACAAAACATCTTAGCCCTAAAATCATCTCCTAAGGTAAAATTTGTTAAGAGTAGAGAGGAGGACTTTTAAGAGGCTTAAGAGTTTCTATAGCAGAGGACAAAATGGCGGAAGGAAGAAATATTCTCCAAACACTTGAACATAAAGCTATAAGTAAACACTGATCTTCTGTCCAGTTTGGTTTTCTTGATGTTTTACTTCCTTACTTCTCTCATGGATTGAAATTAAATAAACAATCCTGCAATTATGTAAATTGTAAAAGCTGAGACATTTTGCTCCCATCAATCTAAAATGGATCACAAGTAATAAAATCAGTACGGTAAATAAATGTGAGAACTTAAATATCGTAACTACTGTGTGGAAATTGGTTGCTTCAAAAGTCGATACATTTTCAGCACTTAGCTGTTTAATTATCTTTAAGACATTTAGCCTATAAACTTTGCATAAAATAGCCTGTACTCACAATTATACAATTTCTTCATATACAAAAATTATGATTTCACTGTTGGTTCTACTATCATATAGTCTGTTTTCACAAAGAGCACATTTCAAAACCTTTGCAGAGGTCAGAGGTTATTTTTTATTAACCAATCACAGTCCTTGAACTGCTGCATCATCTCTAGCAAACGGTGTCGACCACACCCCCTCACTAAGATAAACGTTTTTGTACTTTCCTTACTCAGAGTTGCTCTAAAAAGTTTCCTAAATCACTTTTAATCTAGGACTCCCAGCTAGGACTTTTTAAGCTAAGATAGGAGCTCTCTGAGAGAATTCTAAGAAGCTTTGTGAATACAGGCCCAGAGGTGTGGGAAAACCACAGAAAACAAAGGAAGTAGATTATCGCAGAATTCTTGTCCCTGCCTGAAGAAAAACCCCTTTGGGAACATTGAGCCGAGGCACGAACTCTTTGGAGGAGGTATAGGTTCATCATGGTCAAAGTCTACAATCAGGAGACGCCTACGTGAGTGTAAATACAAAGGGTTCAGCTCAAAAACACTCGGAAACAAAAAGAGACAGATTACTTTACAAAATTCTAGAGTATGGAGAAGGAAAGGATAGGCTCGGGTTCCAAAATAGACCAGATCATCTGTTTAACACGATGGAAGCAGTGGAACTGGGTCGCACCTTACTGTACAGATGGATAACAAATCCATCTTCGAATAACACATCGCACCAAATCAACCCGAGGCATGGCTAGGAACTGTTCTCCAAGGGCCGTGTCAGTCAGGTGACCTCAACCCAACTGAGCTGCTTCTCTCCTATTGGAGGCATAAAGATGAAGCAGGTAGCAGGGAAGCAAAGTCAAAGCAGTTCAAGGCATTATTTATGATCCTTTAAACCTGCAAAAAAAAAAAAAAAAAAAAGATTGCAAAGTTAATGCGACTGTTTGTGGCAGGCCCTTGAATTAAACCTCAAAGTCTATGCTTCAATCACACCCTGATTGCTTCATATTAAATCAACCGCGGTGGCGTCCGGAGGCGGAAAAATGTGTCCCTGTCTCTATATACAGTACCTATGGAACGACCAGTACTTTGATCTTTTGACTTGAGCAATGAAGCGTTCGGAGTGATCGGGATCATCTCCTACTGTATCTCATGATCTCCAGTCCTGAAAAATCTTGAGATTTCGTCAGCACCTTAAGCGCTTTCATCTCAGTCGGAGAACCGTCTTCAGAAGGGAAGTGTGTTTCATTATCAATTTTTTTTCCCATCTGAGCATGATTTTACACACGTGGACAAAATTGTTGGTACCCTTCGGTCAATGAAAGAAAAACTCACAATGGTCACAGAAATAACTTTAATGTGACAAAAATAATAATAAATAAGAATTCTATGAATGTTAACCAATGAAAGTCAGACATTGCTTTTCAACCATGCTTCAACAAAATTATTTAAAAAAATGAACTCATGGAACAGGCCTGGACAAAAATGATGGTACCCCTAACTTAATAGTTTGTTGCACAACCTTTTGAGGCAATCACTGCAATCAAACGATTCCTGTAACTGTCAATGAGACTTCTGCACCTCTCTGCAGGTATTTTGGCCCACTCCTCATGAGCAAGCTGCTCCAGTTGTTTCCGGTTTGAAGGGTGCCTTTTCCAGACAGCATGTTTCAGCTCCTTCCAAAGATGCTCAATAGGATTGAGGTCAGGGCTCATAGAAGGCCACGTTAGAATAGTCCAATGTTTTCCTCTTAGCCATTCTTGGGTGTTTTTAGCTGTGTGTTTTGGGTCATTGTCCCGTTGCAAGACCCATGACCTGCGACTGAGACCCAGCTTTCTGACACTGGCCAGCACATTTCTCTCTAGAATCCCTTGATAGTCTTGAGATTTCATTGTACTCTGCACAGATTCAAGACACCCTGTGCCAGATGCAGCAAAGCAGCCCCAGAACATAACAGAGCCTCCTCCATGTTTCACAGTAGGGACAGTGTTCTTTTCTTGATATGCTTCATTTTTCCGTCTGTGAACATAGAGCTGATGTGCCTTGGCAAAAAGTTCCATTTTTGTCTCATCTGTCCATAGGACATTCTCCCAGAAGCTTTGTGGCTTGGCAACATGTAGTTTGGCATATTCCAGTCTGGCTTTTTTATGATTTGTTTTCAACAATGGTGTCCTCCTTGGTCGTCTCCCATGTAGTCCACTTTGGCTCAAACAACGACGGATGGTGCGATCTGACACTGATGTTCCTTGAGCATGAAGTTCACCTTGGATCTCTTTAGAAGTCTTTCTGGGCTCTTTTGTTACCATTCGGATTATCCGTCTCTTTGATTTGTCATCAATTTTCCTCCTGCGGCCACGTCCAGGGAGGTTGGCTACAGTCCCGTGGATCTTAAATTTCTGAATAATATGTGCAACTGTAGTCACAGGAACATCTAGCTGCTTGGAAATGGTCTTATAGCCTTTACCTTTAACATGCTTGTCTATAATTTTCTTTCGAATCTCCTGAGACAACTCTTTCCTTCGCTTCCTCTGGTCCATGTTGAGTGTGGTACATACCATGTCACCAAACAACACAGTGACTACCTGGAGCCTTATATATAGGCCCACTGACTGATTACAAGACTGTAGACACCTGTGATGCTAATTAGTGGACACACCTTGAATTAACATGTCCCTTTGGTCACATTATTTTCAGTATTTTCTAGGGCTACCATCATTTTTGTCTAGGGCTGTTCCATGAGTTAATTTTTAAAAATAATTCCGTTGAATTATTAGGTGTATTAATATTGACCTGTAAGATGATACGATCACACTGGTCATTATTTGAGCATTTAAACGAGGAGACTCTGGACTGAACTGTGTAGCAAAAAGGTGAGCCATTAAAGTGAATAAAAAAAAAAAAAACGCTGCATGAAAGGAGAACAGGTGTAGGCGGTGTGTATTGTGTTTGCTCCGACGTTTTCTTTAAATGCTAAGCAACACATTATTAGTGACCGATGACTGACTGACCTGTACGTCTCAAGCTGTGATGTGTCCTACAGCACGCTCGCTCATGTCCCTACGACTGTATGATCAATAACTATAGTCTGCAGTCACAATGTTATTTTAAAGGTTGGCGCAACCGAGTTCCACTGCTGTGCCAGTAGTCTGGCCTTTTTTTTTTTTTTTTTTTCTTCACATTTTCCCACGCACTTTTTTTTTCCTTCTTCCCTCCATGCTTTTAAAAATGATCAGTGTTTAATGCACACTGCTAGTAGCCCATTAATTTAGCAAGCCCTAAACCATTATAGATTGACAGCACAGGTCAATGTATTGTTGAAAAAAAGGGAAGAAACGCGGAGAAGAAAGAAAACAGTCGTGGAGAACACGAAGCGCCGGTCCTAAAAGGTCAATTACTGGACTGTGAAGAAAAAGATCGGCAAAGCACACGACGCCACTTGGCTTTGGGTTAGAGAGAGAACGTGAAAGAGATGGCGAGAGAGAGATGAGTTGAATATATAGTCATTACACTACTAAAATGAATGATGATAATAAAAAGATGTGTCTCGCTTGACCGATTATTTCCATTTCTCATAGTGATATTTCTGCTCCGTCACCTTTATTCCAGAAAGAGATGAGAGACGGGAGCATCATTCCCGCCAGTGAGCCCTGCTCAAGCCACATTATCAGCCTTCCTGCCTAATTTACATGTGAGAAAAATGCTAGCTGAGACATGGTGAGAATCAATATGCCCACACACACACAGACACACACAGACACAGACACAGACACACACACGGTAACAATCAACACAGCTTTATCAGACAGTGTTTTTCTGTGAGGCTGAAGCGCAGAGCTGTTACAATATGAAAGGCAGCAGAAAAATGAGAGATGAGTAGCGAGATGAGTGGGAGAGTGCAGGCTAGCAAGGCAGCCAGAGTGGAATGAGAATGAGAATGTGTGTGTGTGTGTGTGCAAGAGAGAGAGAGAGGGGGGGTGGGTATAGAGAAAGGTGAAGAAAATGCATACAGAAAGCAGAACAACTTCTCTTCTCATCACTTTGCTACTCTCATGTGAGGAGCGGAGAAGGGCACCAGAGGAAAAGAGGCGAGGTGCTGAAATCTAATGCACCCTTAGAGGCTTGAACCTCACCCTCAATTATGTAACCATCATCACCACCATGTGGTCATCATCGACGACGTGGTCATCATCATGCCCGTGATCACCACCGTCACCACGATCACTGTCGTTACCCTCATCATCATCATCATCAAAGAGATTTACAAGTGTCACCATCATTTTCATCATGCCGCAATTGTCATCATCATTGTCATTTCACCATTGTCTTCATCACCATCATTACAATCGTCATCATCCTCCTGTCACCATTGTCATCAGCACCATAATCATCGCTGTCATCATGGTCACCGTCATCATCACTGTCATAGCCATCACGCCGATTAATTGTCGTCACTATAATCATCATGTCACCACCGTAATTATCATCATCATCATCATCAGCGCTGTCATCACAAGGATCAATGTTGCCACCACCATCATCCTCATGTCACCATTGTCATTACTGTCCTCACTGTAATCTTCATCATTGTTATTATTATTGTCATATCACATTGTCATGACATCAACAACACCGGGATCAGTATCGTCACTCTTGTTATCACTGCCATCATCCTCATTATGATCCCAGGCAGTAGAGCAATCGATTCTATCACCATCATAGTCATTGTCAAGGTCATCATTGACATCACAATGATCAAAATCCTCGTCAGCATTCTCGTGTCACATCAACGTCATTTTCATCATATATGATTTCTGTCATTATTTTGATCATAGCCATTGCCAACATCCTTATCATCATCATCATCGTCACCATCACAGTCATTGCAATCATCAATGTCATCACCACCATCATATCATAACACCACTGTCATCAGTCATCATTGTCATTACCCCGCCATCGCCGTCATCAGCAGCTTGACTAGGTGTAAACCGATTCACTGCTTTGACTCCAAAACCCAAACTGGTATTGCCATTGGAAACATCTCAAGTCATGAAGGGGTTACTTAGTTTTCTCGGAAATTGTGGAAGCTGCTGAAGAACTCCACTTCCATAAGTTCTTCGTTTGTGTTCACATTAACTAAAATAACAAAGTGACCCCCCCCCCACACACACACACATTTGTTTTTTCTTAGTTCTAGTGAAGGAAACCTCTAAGGATACAGCGTGCAAAGACAATTTTGGCCAATGTGTGCTTCCAGTTTTGTTCCAATGGTTTTGGGAAAAACTTAGATATGATCCTGCCTCCTGTAGATGATGCACACATCCTCACTGTAAACACGCTGATAACGGGGAAAGGGGCTGCAAAAAAACTTTCAGAGCCAACGATCTAACAATCCTGACGTAAGCTAATAATGGATAGAGATGGTTCTTCAGGTAGGGACGGACCACTTGGAACGCACTGACATTGTGAGGATACGTTTCAAATCCAGACCGTCATTATTTCACATCTGAATTCTGGCTGAGCTTTTGATGCACCAGAGATGATGTACTACTTGTAGGTGGCATGAAATACCAAGGTTTTTATAACCCTCTTAACTTTCTATTTTTTACTTTAAATAACAAATGCATCATTCCGGACGGTTTAATATCATCGCCAATACTATTGTACGTCCTCGATTCCACACCGTGTACACCCTTCAGAACCGAGCGCCTTAACCCAAGCTGCAGGATATGACCTTGCCTTGACGAACAACTCTGATAAGGACGTTTATAAACTTTCCCATTTGCAGGATTTTGCAGTCTTTGCGTTGCGTACTGTGCTCGGTTGGAGGTAATCTGTCTCCTGCCTTCACAGTCTGCCACTCTGGTTGATAAGGCAAGATAAAGTTTGCGTGTGAATGTCTGAGCTGATTCATCATCCTTCAGCGTTTGACGAGGGCCTGCGTGATGCACATCACAAAGCCCACAAATGCAGAAGTTTGGACAGCTGTGACTATTGAGGAGCAGCGGCGGAACCGATCGGAGAGCCGGGAAAAGGGTTTTAATGCTGCTTAGATTATATTGCGTTCCCTTTTTCTCGTTCATTCAGCAAACTTCATCCGTTCGAATTACGCATTAATATAAAAATGCAGGATTTATGATCCCGGCGTAAAAGCTATTTCATACATCAGGAAGTCATTTTAGAAAAGGGGAATGCACTGATCCGGAGTAAGATGCTTAAGATCTCGTGGGGAGATGGGGACGCGTACGAGGAAATGTGTTTGCGCACGAGCGTGAACACGTCCAGCCAAGTGCATCACTAAGCTTGAATGCATATGAGCACGCGGTGGGCGAGTTTACAGATATCTAGTTTCCGGTCACACACCCCCACGACGACAAAACAGCTGGCCTCATCACTGTAGCCTATTTACAAACAGGCATAATGATCTCTAATATCTGCTGAGAGATATATATACACTGTGTGTCTGTGTGTGTGCGTGTAATGCGGGAAGAGGCCCATTAAAAATGCATCAGATGTAGCGACTGTTCCAGCGTGAGGCGGATTTGCAACGACAGAGCGTTTGGTGACTCATAAATGATGTATGCAAGCCTTTCTTTTATCATTTAAATCATAAAGCTCTTTCGGCCCGGCACCGGTCTGTGATTTCATTAATGCAAACAACTGCAGCAGAGCAACAGGAAAAGACAGAGCGAGAGAGAGAGAGAGAGAGAGAGAGAGAAAGGGGAGGAGCAAAATGATAAATACATGCATGAACATTGTTATACATGCACACAGACATACACGGAGAAATGGCGAAGGACAAATCATGATCAAAACAGGCAGAGACGGACACAGAGCGAGAAAAAGAGAAGCTGACAGATACAAAGCGAGAGGAACATAGAGCGGGAGAGAAAAAGAATGACAAGGAGACAGAAAGAGACTGACGCTGAGAAAGATCACAGCGATAGTAAAGAAGGAAAAAGACACAGATGAAAAGACTCTCAAGTCCTGATTTGTGTGTTTTGAGTGAACGTTCCTGCATAGGTCATCATGATGCGTGTTCTCGTCCATCATGATGAAAAGCTTTCAGTACTGAGATGTTTAACATTTAGCACCGTCACCTCGCACCTCTACGGTTCAGAATTCGAATCTCATGTTCGTGCTTAACAGGTTTCCTCCAACAGTCCAAAGTCATGAGTTGTAGGCCGATTCCAAATCGTCCGTAGCGTATGAGTGGGTGTGTGTGTGTGCGTGCGTGCCCGTGCAGTGCGATGGGTTCGATAGGCTGCAGGCCCCTGTGTCCCTACACAAGATAAGTGGTGTACAGTACGTAATGGCCTGATTCCTGGATAGACGGATGAACGGATGGGATCTGAGATCGGCGATTTGTAATAGCTCAAGTTAAAACTGTTCCTGATAAAGATGTCAGGACAGGGGCGTGTACAGGTTATAACACCTCGGGTTTACTAAATTCACGAGAATTAAGAGAGACAAAATCGTTTTATAAAGGGGTAAAACTATAACGGTTCATTTTGTAGTAAATTAAAGCACATGTAATTGTTGGTACAATTCTGTGGTATAAGAGAAATGAAAAACGTCATGGTATGCGCTTATGAGAAAAAACCATCACGAGGCATCACACCACTCTCCTCCTGATACAGCATGCCTGATCCTGTACAGTAAGAGAACATACTGTATGTACAACCTAACATAAGGTCGCCAAACACGCCAGCTCTTATAACAACTGCAAGTGACACGAAATACATAAATAAATAAATAAACAAACCGTGGATAGTGCAAAGGAACATTCACTATGAACACAATGAAACCACCCTTTAAACTCTTCGCTTTGATCTCCAACTGCCTACATAATATCCAGCAAAAAAGGGAAAAGTCCGACCAATTGTACAGGCGCGGAATCAGCCAGAAGGGCCACACTTATTGCACTTATTGAGAGTCAGACGTTGACAGATGTGTATTGACAAGGTTTATTGAAAAGCAAGGAGGTTATGTCGAACATTAAGTATTTGTTTTTTTCCTTAAAAAGTAATAAAAAAAAATACATTGTAGTGCGGGTGATTTTTGACTCGCCCTTGTGTATCTAAATAGTGGCTCAGACTTGAATGACACGTCTTTCTTTTAGACTGGCTAGTTCAAGCAGTCCACTGACGAGGGGATTACGATGCGATTGTAGCTCGTGGAGGATGAAGATGGTTATCCAACATACACCAATCGGGCATAACTTCAATGCCACGGCCAAGTGAACAACACTGATCAACCACTGCAAACTGGTGACAAGATCATGGGCACCCAAGGCTCACTCAGGCCTTTCAGGTCGGATAACAAAAGCCGATGTAGCACAAATCACTACAGTAGAAAAGTCAATACTAAACATGACGGAAAGGCAGCAGAACACCAAGTCCAAACCAGTTGGCTATGCACAGGGCCCAGCGGGGAAAGACCCCAAGGATGCTACAGATTCCCCAGAGCCCAATCCAATTGAGCATGCATGGGATGCGACAAACCAGCAAATCCGACCCATGGCGGCCCCGTCCCACAACCCACAGCCTCCAAAGGATCAGCTGCTGAAATCCACCACCGTGGAATAAGAGGAACCCAAGTTTTAGTAGTTTTAGTGATGTGTATGAAACGCATCTAATCCTAGGTCCAATCTAGGTTTCTGTATAGTTTCTATGGTGAGGCAAATGTTCTGAAAGTATGGTAGACTGCAATCAAACTATAAGAGACTAAACTACTAACTTTGTAGGATGGCGCTCTTAAATATAGACGTCTAAATGATTATATATATATATATATATATATAAAAAAAACGCATTATGTCTGTGTCACTATCCTTCCATCAACTGCTCATGTTTATATTTCGCCTAAAAACATAAACCACATTTCCCACAATCCCCTCCCAGCCGGTGAACTACAAGCAACACTCCATGACCGATCACAACCCTCGCAAACAGCATATCCCCAGGCACTTGTTCCCAATCTCACACACACACTCTCCTTAAATAACCCAAACACTAACCTCATCTTCACAAAGTCTCGCTCCTGCATTCGCCGGTGACATTGCTAATCTTGTCGTTTCCGCCTGCGCCTAGTCCCAGCCTGCCCCTCCGCCTGCCTTCTGCTTTTAATAATTGCTTTGGCCTTTTGCTTGGTCTGCCCCGGTTTGTTCAATAAACTGAACCCTGCATTTGCCTCCAAGCCTGCTCGTCTTTGACAGATGGTTCCTGTAGGACTAAAGACACCGGGCTTGTTCTGTCTTCACATAGATGCCCAAGAGCGAGAGATAGAAAGGGAAAAGTAATAAAAAAAAAAAAAAAAAAGCAAGTGTGAGTGAGAGAGAGAGAGTCACAGTGTCTCACAACTGACACAGGATAATTTAAACCACTATAAGTATGAATGGACAAGAAACTAAAGAGATGAAACAGCAGTGAGGATAAACATTTTCATGGAATACACTTCAGATTTCAGAAGAAACATAGTCAACCTCGTCAGCTTCCCAATTCTGACAGGAAACCAGACAGCAGATGATGAGGTACGACATGTTCACCCATACAAACTTGTGACGTGTGAGCTGTGTACCACGTTGCTATGCGCTAGACTGGTTAAGTAAGTTTCTTGTAAGTTTCTTGTTTCTGTGACCACAATTTGTCCAAAAGGTAGTTAACTAGATGGTCCCCCAGTTCTCCTCTTCTTGCCTTCTGGTGTACAGGTCTGAACAGACCAAACGTTGGTCCGCTCAGTGCTTTTCTGCTCACTGCAGTTGGACAGTGTATTTCGGTGTATTTGGGACACAAGGTGTTTCAGCCTGCAGACTCTACTAACACGCGGGATGCTTTTTGTTTGTCGTGCCATTCTGTGTAATGTACTATGCGGAAATTCCCCGAAGAAAAGATCAGCAGGAATCTTGTAGCAACAAAGAACAAACATCTTTTCTCTATTCGGGTGTTGGATGTACCGTAACCACGCTTCTCCATCGGCAAGTTGTGCATTGTGTGGCTGCCACATGATTGACTGCATAGATGAGCAAGCGTACCATTCTGGACTATGTGCATACACACAAACCGAGACTCACAGCTAAAGACCTGTGTAACCTGACTGACATTTACAGAAGTCTTCAAACACATCAGAATGAGCCTCTTAGTTGCAGCAAAACACCTGAATGGTGCAAATGTTTTAAAGAAGACTGCAAGTCCGTGAATGACGATCTCAGCTGAGGAGCTCACTGCAGTCGTTTCCATGAATGAATGTCCTTGAAAATCATTGAATAACTTGTTGCCAACTTGCGGAAGAGTATCATTCACAAACACCACTTGCACATGACAGGAACTCGGGTGTGAGTTATTGCCACAATCCTGATCCCGCTCCAATCCATTTCAAGGAGTTCCTGGGAGGCCGGCGTTCACATGTCAAGCAAGCAGTTCTATCGTTTTTACTCTCATAGCTGTGAGAGTTCTGTTATTCTGCACAATCGAAAGTCCCAGTTTGACTTGAACATCCCTAGTACATACTGTACATATAGGACATTTCTTATAATCGAGAAAGAGTTTGGCATGTCAGTGGCAACTAACTATGGTCATGCCAGTGAAGCTGTGATGAGGAGAGAGAGAGATAGAGAGAGAGCGAGAGGGACCTGGTGCAAACAGATGAGGCCTGTCATCTTTAGACAGACCTATCCCAGCAAAAATGAGAGAATGTGTGTGTTAGAGAGAGAGAGAGAGAGAGACAGAGAGAGAGAGAGACAAGACAGACATCTCCACCGCAGAAAGGAAATGTGGTTGACATACGAGGGTGTTCCTGGCTGCCGCAGCTTTCATCGTTAGCCCTCAGCTTCATCTCATCTCATGGGATGATACACACGCGTGCTCATGCACACATACACATCAGCGCAATGACTCGTTCTCACATGACTCAATCACTTTGACAAGAGCTAATTTGCTTTTTATGAGCGTCCTGTCCCATCAAATCGGGGCATTTCTAATTCCGAGCCACACGTTAGGCCTCTTCATGTGTACGGCTTAACCTGTGTGCATATGAACAACCCTCAGCAATGAAAAACATTACTATTGTACTTGAGATGAGCTGAAATGTGACGACACCCTTTTCAGAATTACTAAGGATTACTTGTGATAACTGTAATGAAAAACAAGCTTATCAGGGAAAACAATGCAGCGTGTTTATTGAGATTTCTCCATTCAATAGGACACAGTGTTCATTAGGAGCAGCTCTGGAAGAGCGAACATCAGATACTCGGTGAAGCCGCCGTGCAGACACATTGCTGATCTTGCTTTTCTGAGTGCCGCGCATCCAATCATGTGAACTAATATGTCTGCTTTGATAGAACGGGTACCGACCTGCTGCTTTTTCCACCTGATATCACACGGGAGAATTTCGAACGTTGACACGTTAGCGTCGCTCGCCTGTGCCTTAAACACTCGCGACTCCCCTATGTACTTGCTATTGTGACATCCTGTTGAATTATTTTTTTTTGATAGTCAGCGACTCTGACTGACTGACTCTGCACTGAGGAAATAGAAATGTGTGAGAGAGAGAGAGTCATGTCGGGCTTTTTTGGGCATCTTTCATACAGTATGAACAACACTGGCTGATGGATATTTACCTCTTCCCAACAGGGAGCTATTGCGCTATAAACAGTATCATCAGTGGCACTAATCAGACAACACTTAGTGCTGACTGAGTAATCTGGTTGGACGAGATGCATTCCGCTAGTGGTGATAATAAACAGTAACGGCACTGCAACATTTATTTATATGCATCAATCTGCGTTCTTCAGTCGTTAAGTAGACTAACTGGCGGTTGCAGTATGGGTTAAATTAGGTCGGTGCTGTCCGCAGTACTGAAGCGAGAGCCGCTGTCTGCCGAAAACCCACATTCAAAACCAGTCACAGAAGCACTTTGTCTTTAATAATTGCTCCCAAGTTATTCCCAATGACCCCTTTATTTCGGTCTACAAAGCTAACTAGCTCATAACACAAGGCTGAATCTCAAATTCCTCTCCACCACTACTGGTGTATGGAACAAGAGATTGTACACCCGTACCGTGTCGGTTGCTAACTTTTGGTGATCAGCTCCGCCAGTCGCTGTTAGTTAGTTCTGCCAGTCACGGAAGGAAATGTGATGGTGAAGCAAAATATCTCATTAACACACAGTATGACTGCAGATCAATCCCTGCTATCCGTTGTCACCCAAATGAGGATGGGTTCCCTGTTGAGTCTGGTTCCTCTCAAGGTTTCTTCCTATTGCCATCTCTGGGACTTTTCCTTTCCGCCGTCGACCACGTCTTACTCATTAGGGACAATCTGTTCATTTTGATTTATACCCATTTTCTCATATTTTAAACTCATTTCCATAATTTAATGATGATTTTTGATTCTGTAAAGCTGCTTGGCGTCAGTGACCGTTGTTAAAAGCGCCATATAAATAAAACTGAATTGAAGTGAATATAAAGATGGATTTCCCTCTTTGGATAACACTACGTCACTGCCCTCACTCACTGTTTTAATGCTCCAGCTGGTTTGTTCCAACTTTGCCGCAGTCCGTAATGTCAATTCATTTTATTAGATTGTTGATCTGTTCAGCGTTGTTATGACCGTTCTAATTATTATCCCGTCTTCTGGGTTTGATTGATGCTTCCATGCAGCTGTAAATTATTGTTCATTTCAACTGGATTACACGAATATTATTTCTCTTCACTTGGAGATAAAAAAAAAAGTGGCTGAGCTCCGTGCTGGTGAGCTTTAGCCGCGTTGCATCTTTAGGGAACAATCTAGTGGTTTGACTTTAAAATGAAAGCTGATGATGGCTGACTTGTCAGAAGGAGGTTGGAGCTCAATGATTTTGCTTCCTTCTTCCCTAGACAATTGCTTTGAATATGAAAGCATGGGAAATGGGAAATGTGGAATGAGAGTGTGTGAAGATGATGACTGCGTGAGTCTCATGCTCAATGCGTGAAAGATGGCAGCTCTGCTTTCATGCACACAATCGTGCACTCACCAGGTCCAATCAGACGGAACCACATTATTAATAAGTCGGATCAGATGGCACTATGCCCTTACCAGGGGCTTACCACGTCTTTACTATGTGGTAATTGAACCCGCAAGTTGGCGTGAGGGAAGAACCTTGGTGATGGTGTGAGGTAAGAACTAGAAGAACATAAGATGAACTTACAGCGGTCTTCTACAATGTGGCATGGACCTACCATAGCAAGAGCACAGCACAAGCCTGAAAATGGTGTTGTAAGAACTTCATTGACGCAGTTCTAGGTTATACTAGTTATCCTAATGATAACTCAGTCAGGACGTTGTCCAATCGTTTCCCTCTACCTCAATATATGCTTATAGTACGTCAATTAAGTCCCTAAGAGGTGTTAGTTATGCTGTTAACTTGTCAGTGCCATCAGTACCATGAGGATATTCATTTCTTCCTGTACCTTGCTTCGTCCAAATGCTCACCAGGGTTTTCTTTTTGTGTCTCCATGTCAAGAGAGACAATGCTTTGTCCTACCAGTTTCTACTGCGTTTCTGACAAATTATTACTCAATTTTTTGGAGGACAAAATGAGAATGAGGCTCATTGTGACCGAGAGCTAGCAAAGCATTTTCCATGCCTCTTTTGTTACTTGGTGTGTTAACTACAGTACCTAGCACAGATAATATGCCATTTATTTTAATACCGCAACAGTGTTGAATTCTTGAATCTGATTTGTTTTCCATAATCGTTATAACCTTCTATTAATGTGCATGTACATACACTTTAGCAAGAGCTAATTTTCTCTTTACATGCTTCCTCTGGGTAACATCATTCGTAAGCGAGGTGCTAATTTTCATTGTTATGCTGATGACACATAGTTATATGTTTCAGCAAAGACCACGTGAAAAAAAAAACAGCTTAATAAAGTTATGCAATGTGTGAAGGACATAAGAGATTGAATGTTAATTAACTTCCTTCTGCTTAATCCTGACAAGACGGAGGTTTTAGTCATAGGACCGCATGCAGCTAGAAGCAAGCTTTCTGATCACACTGTAACTTTAAATGACCTTTCTGTTTCACCAAGTGCAACAGTAAAAGACCTCAGTGTGATTATAGATTCCAGTCTTTCATTTGAAGCACATGTAGATAATATCACCAGGATAGCATTTTTTCACCTCAGAAATATTGCCAGGATAAGAGACATATTGTCACTAAATGATGCAGAAAAACTAGTTCATGCCTTTATCACCTTTAGGTTGGACTATTGTAACGCCTTACTGTCTGGTTGTTCAACTAGGTGTATAAACAAGCTTCAGTTAGTACAGAATGCAGCAGCGAGAGTCCTCACTAAAACCAGAAGATACGAGCACATGTCCCCTATCTTATCTACACTGCATTGGCTCCCTGTGAAATTTCGCATCGATTTTAAGATACTACTTTTGACGTATGAAGCATTAAATGGTCTCGTGCCGCAGTATCTGAGTGACCTGTTAGTGTCTTACGATCCGCCACGCCTACTTCGATCAAAGAATGCAGGCTGCCTGTCAGTACCACGTATTATTAAAACTACAGCAGGGGGCAGATCTTTTTCTTACAAAGCCCCAAAGTTATGGAATAGTCTTCCTATTAATGTTCGGGACTCAGACACAGTCTCAGTGTTTAAGTCTAGGCTAAAAACCTATTTATTTAGCCAAGCATTTTTGTAAATAGATTAACCTTAGGTAAAGGAGCAGATCTGGGGGACTCATGGACGTAGAGTATTCTGGTGAACTGGTATGTTTAGATGCTGTCCTCCCCACTCTCATCGATCACCCAGGTTTGTTGACAGTGGAGTGATTGCTCGCTTTACATCACAGGGAGCCCTCATGTCTGTGTTTCCTTCTGGCTCTCCCTTTTAGTTATGCTGTTATAGTTAGTCCTGCCGGAGTCCCTGCTTGCACTTTGCACTAAACATACATTCACCTTATACATTGTTTGACTGTGACCATACCTAACTGTTATCACTCCTCTTCTGCTCTCTCTTCTCCACTCTCTCTTTCCCTCTACCTGTCTCTCTGTCGAACTATACATATCGTTCCTGACCTGCCAGTGATCCAAAACCCCCTCTGCCCCCTGGAGCTGTCTGACTCGTCCTGGTGTCCTGCTTCTGGTTGGAGATCTTGACGCATGGATGCCCTGTGTGGTCTGCCTGGGATGCGTGTAGCCTCAGGATGGTCTTGGCCTCAGCTGATGCCGACAGCTGTTCTCGGAGGACTTGTGACTGCAGTCGCTCGATAGTTCAGGACTGGAGTTTCCTACAGTCTAGCTGAGCCTCCAATAACGAACTGGACTCCATATTAACGTAAACACATCTTCCGTTATACTGAAATTCCAGCCTCCACAGTATTATGCTGATCAATCCCTGCTATCCGTTATCACCCAGATGAGGATGGGTTCCCTGTTGAGTCTGGTTCCTCTCAAGGTTTCTTCCTATATTACCATCTCAGGGAGTTTTTCCTTGCCACCGTCGCCCTCGGCTTGCTCATCAGGAACAATCTTATCAGTTTGATTCACACACATTCACATTACATACAAACGTCCATAATTTCTTTTGATTGTATAAATCAATCTTTGTGACCATGACGATTGTTAAAAGCGCTATACAAATAACATTTTTTAAGTGGGACTTATATAGAGAGCACATGACATAATGTAGGACTAACAATAAATAAATAGATGAATACATGCTCCATCGTTAATGTATAATAACTGATACGGTGAAGTTTTGTTTGCACGCTGAGAATTTGGCTGTAACAGTACACTCTCATCATTTTAATACTTAATTAAAACAACAATATCGCATCAGAAACGAGGAAGTCATCGCAAGGTCTGAGGAACGGTGATTGAGCTTCAAAGTGAAAGAACGTCTTGTTAAGGTGCTAGGCCATATCTGGAGGGTGCCAGATAAAAGACATCAAAAGAACGAGTTAAAATGGACTCCACAAGGAAGGAGGAGACCAACTGTTAACTACATGGAAAGGACCAGTAGTCAGTTTTATACAAGTGTCAGGTTTGACCTGGATGCCATGCAAAATAGGCAGGAGATAGACAAAGTGAAGGCTGTTGCTGTTTACTGTTCGGAACCGACACTAATAATGTAATTAAATAGCAATAACACTGCAACTAAAAGGCAATAAAAAGGAATTGTGTACAGTATCTTGTGCAAGCTCCCATCGGGTCTTTGGATTGTGCAGGATATCAGAACGCTGCTATCTTTGTAAAAACTATCTTTAGTTCTCCACATTATTCCCTGCTACACTAATGTGTTTCACCAGTGCTTGGAGAAGTTTCCTCAGTACGCCGGAGCCATGATCGGGCTTCCTGTCTGAAACGCTGGCCTCCCAGGAACTCCTTTATTGGCCCAAACATGTCTGCTGCAAATTGGCAAGAAGTTAGACATTTTCTAGGACTCGGCGTTCCGCTCTCTGAATCTTCATGGAAAAGACTCCGAGCCATGACTGCCTTTTTTATAAAATGTTTGAACCGTGGCTTATATTCTCATTAATATAAAGTACTGTCCTTAAAACTCCTGTATAAATGTCAATCTATTGCATGAGTTCATTCACCAGAAATTGCACAACAAGTCCCGGTTTGACGTGAATCCCCCTTGTATTATTATCTGACTCTTAGAACAAGAGTATACAATTCTGCTCAGCGTATCATGAGACAAGCCTGATGGTCAATAAGAGCAAACACTGTTGCCTTTAGCTGCAAAGATAACGAAAAAGACCATACTGACCTGTCTGAACCTGTTTTCATGAACCGCTATGATTGATGCTGGCATTAGATAAATGCCATGGGGTTTGAGAAGTAGCTGTGTTGCAAATACAGAAAGTACCGTTAAATCAATGAAAAAAAAAAAAACAGGAGGTTGTGCGTGCGGGCGCATTCCTCTCACACGTATCAAAGAGCACATAAAGCTTGATTTATTCTATCTAAAAGAACAGCCCATCACTTACAGACATAACAGGAAAGCAACAAACAAGCACACACCAGCAACGAGACGCTCACTGCACTGCACCCGAGGACTACAGTCTACAACCTTCTACGTCTACTGGACGCATCTTACTGCTTCATCTGCTCCTCGCTGCTGTGACCTCGAAAGTCTGAGATTAACCCCGTTTCCGGCGTGCTGCTTCGAGGAAAGTCTGGGCATACTCAGGGGTCTGGATTAAGCCCATCATTATTCCAGCTGCAGGCTTGAAATTATGCCAGGCCTCGACTAGCTTTTATCTGGCTTACACTTAGTGTGAGAATGGCGAGCTTTAGAGCCGCACTCTCGCAATCACGGATCTTATCTGATCTCAGGACGATACCGTGAGCGAGGCGTAAGTTAGTACACACCGACGGGCGTCATGCCGAGCCACTTGTGTGAAGAGGATACTTAAATAAACAAGAAACAAAATAGCTTAAATAAACAAAATAAATAAATAAGACATGATATGACATAAAAGAAAAAAAAAAGATTTTTATGCATCAAGGATGGAAGGAGTCTCCAGTGTCAGCGCTTTGCAACTGCATTCATGTAGGAAAGGTCAGTGCTGGCCATTTCATGTGGCAGATAAATAAAACACTTCTGATCACGCTATTTTGTCACTGATTACTTTCCCATCACAGCAGGCCCGGGTGAATTTGACTCCTTACCTGCAGTGTGAACAGTCTGCACAGCTGGGTTACGAAGGTAACACCTCGCCCGAGCGTGAACGGAGGAGTGCTGCACTGCGATTTCATTTACATTTTATCAGAACGCTTGAGTTTGCTTTTAGAAAAATAAATAAATAAATAAATAAATGCAGCACGCTGCAGTGCTTTAGAGGTACATTATTCAACGCTGAACAGATACAGCCGCTTATTTACACACTGACAAGTCAAAGATAAGTGCGTCCAAGACCTTGTTCACCTCACTCCCATGTTCAAATTTCCTCCCGACTCTCGGCGTCTTTCAGCAAGACGGTACAGTACATCTCCGGCACTGAGGTCATGGAGCTCATAAACAGTGTGTCATCCTGACTAATGTGGAGCTGGACCATTCTCATAATAATGTGTTTATTACACACACACACACACACACACACACACACACACACACACACACACACACACACACACACAGAGACACACACACACACACACACACACACGCACATCCATCACTCGAGGAAGCAAGTAGGAGGATAATCAAATGCTTGAATGTCAGTCTGAGCTCGGCAAAGTAGGCCGTGTCTGCAAAGTAACTACCTGCACTCGGGTCAAAAGACGCGAAGAAGGACTTACGGAGGTGATGCTTCCGATCTGATCCAGAGTCAGTGCAAGAAGCAGCTCGTCTTTGCTCTCAGCCATCAGCTTTAATGCTGCGAGTTTGAGTCCATTCTTCAGCAGCAGAGATGAGATGTGTCCAATGCACTGCGATAGAGAGAAAGAAAGAGACTTTTTTTTATTAAGATATTAAATAATATAAAGTTTCTATTATTTGTATCCCTACTATAATATTACTACCATAAAGTACATACATTTTTATTTCTTTCTACACTGTAAATCAACACCGAAGGCATCCAAAAAACACAATAATCTCCTTCGAACAGTTGATATTGAGATGTGTCTGCTACTTATGCTCTTCATAACGGCTCTAATCTGAGGTGCTGTTTGTTAATTGGTGATTTCTGAGGCTGGTGACTCTAAATGAACTTTTGGTTTTGCTTTCCTGTGACGGTCTTCATGAGAGGTCTTCATCATGGTGCTTGAATGGGTTTTGCATATACTGTACACTACACTACATTACTGTTCTTACTAGAACGATTCCTGAACGGGTGACTCAGTGTCTTAAACTAACAACGGACTGTTTTTGTACCATAGTTAACTAATTCCATATGCATTATTTTAAAGTTTTGAAATCCTTAGTATTGTTGTAGAATGTGGAAAATAAATCGCTAAAGAAAAGAAATGAGTGATCCCAATCTTTTAAGTGGTAGCGCCAGGACACAAAAATAGTCAAATTAAATCAAATAAATACTCAACAGCCTTACGTACACCAAGCAAAGATAACAACTAAGGAGACTGCTGAAATGATTACAGTTGGGAAGTGTCCAGCGGATTATTAAGGGATGTGCTGAACCACCAACTTCGCAGGGAAAAAAAATAGGTCAGGAGAAATCAGGGCTATTTTTTAATGATGAAAGTATGACCATTTCTACATTTCTACCATTTCTAAGAAAACCACAAATCAGAAATCACAAATCGCTAGGGAGCATAGAGAGTGTACTTTTGGAGCGATGGAAAAAGGTCATGTGATGTGATGAGTCCAGTTTGAGCCTATTCCAGAGCGATGGACGTGTCAGGGTGAGAAGGACAGCACATGAAGCGATGCACCCATCATTCACTGTACAAGCCTCTGGAGGCAGAGTTATGATCTGGGGTTGCTTCAGTTGCTCAGGATTGGGCTCAACAATGTTATGTGGCAATATGGAGTTTTTCCTCTCTGATGGAAGAGGCGTATTATACCAGGACTTCAAGGAGCATGAGGAACCATTTTCACACATGAACTGGACACCACAGCGTGTGCTGTAATCCAAACATGCCCGAATAGTAGAATGGACGATTTTTTTTTTTTTTTTGGTAGCTTCAGTGTATATAACTGAAAACCTAAATTGTGGTCTAAAACCTCATTTTATTTTCAATCAGCCAGAAAAAAACAAAAAAACAAAACACTATAGTTCAAACTAGACTACAGCACATTATTTCATTTCATCCTTTTTACTTCCATCATTAAGCAACTTCACATGGATGCACTGATTAACTATGAAAACACACGCCTGCAAAGAGATTTGCTCCTATCAGTGAATTAATACAGTTTAACACACATTATGCTAGTACATACAGTACACACAAACACACACACAAACACACACACACACACACAAAAACAAAACTATGTACCTGAGGATCGAGCTTGTGCTTGGTTGCGTAAAGTGAGCGGCACATGGTGAGAATCTCACTTCCGACGCTGACGTCCGTCCCGGGAGGGCAGTGTGTGAGCACGGCTGATGTCACACACACCCATGGGTTCTGCTCTGACTCCTGCCTGTACACATGGTGAAAACAGTCACACCGTTTTTATTAATCTGGCTATGAAATGACATCAGGGAGAGAAGGTGAGGTACGTACGGAACGACATCCGAACTACGTGCACAATCTCGTACATTAGTGCATAAAAACCTATAACCAAAAAAATAGATTCAACCAATATTGAGATACACTAGACAGTTAGATTTCAGATCTGCTCCATTTCAATTTGTCTAAAAACGGTGCGCGCTAAAGCAAACACAAGAAACACAATCTAAAGAGCGCATTGAAAAAAAAAAAAAAAAAGTTTTAAGTGTTTATGCAAACGCCCACATGAGCAAGGACATTAAAAGCAAGTGACGTGTGTATGCAGAAATTGCGAGGGTGGGCAGAAACCCTGATTACTCTCTGTTCACTTCTCGTTGCATGCACGCTGACGACGTCCTCACACAAAGCCGCGCACACTCGCCTTTTGTTCGCATCGGCCTTGCGCGTGGGCGTCTCTGTCTCCATTTAATCGGAAAAGTATCAAAATAATTTCCTGTCTTTAATATTTTTTTCTTTTTCGATATTTAAGCAGCACTTCTCAGATTTTTTTTACTCGGTTTATTTTATTCAGTACGCTCGCGTGAAAAGTGTACACCTCCGCTGGGAAAGGGGGGAAGGTTTCATTTCGTAATGAAGTTCATTTGTAGAAAATGTTATTACGAACACCTGTGAGAAATATTAGAGAATATAATATCCGTCTTACTCGCGTTCACCTGTACACACAAGCGCTCGGCTTTGTCTTCTGGGTTTCGGATCTCTTTGCAGGTTTTAGTTCAATTCACAGCGTTGATTGGATTAATAAAGACATTTAGAGACTTGTCTCGGGTTAATGCCTTGAGGCCATGTGCTGAAAGGTGAACCTTTACCCCCAATCTGATGGCATTTGTGCTTTGAAGCGGGTGTTCCCTCATAACCAACCCTGAAGACGCTGAGAATCAACCCCATTATGCTACCACCACCATGCTTTACTGTAGCATGGCATTACCCTGCTGATGAGCACTACCTGGTTTTCAGCAGACGCAGCGTTCCGTTGGCGTTCAGCCCCAAAATGTATGAAGTCTGAATATCCAGCTAAGCCATATTATTGTTTTTGTGCGAAGATTTCTAAAAACTTGTTTCTAAAAACTGTTCAGCTGGGACAACACAGACAGAATCATGGATTGCTCCAAATGCTGATCTATTTTGGCACAAAACCTGCAGGCCTCTGTTGGACAGCTGAAGATGAAGATAAATTTCACCTTCCAGCACAATAACAACCCAAAGTACAAATTCAAGTCAACAAAGAAATGACTTGAGAGGAAGAAGATCAATGCTTTGGAATGATCCAGTCAGAGCCGAGGTCTAAATTCTATCAAAAAACATGTGCCCTGACGTAAAGAGGGAGCTGTGCACAAAAGATCCGGTTACAATATGATAGAGCTGCAACATTTTCGCAAAGAAGATTGAACTAAGTTTCCGTATCAAGACGTGTGAGTAACATGAAAGGGCTAAGTTGGTCTACGAGTCTAAGAATGTTGCATGTGAAACAAACCGTTAATTAAGACACTTTCCGAATTTTCTCACGTCACAATTATCCGATGCCTTACAGCTCACACCTGCACATCTGGCAGTTAATACAGCTAAAACGACTGAAGTGGAGCTGAAGTGGAGCCTTCTTCACGGTTTGGACCTCAGGTTTTTCTTTCTTTTCTTTTACAGTGCACTGAATAATTTAATTAAAATGTGATGGTCTAATTTAAGAAATGCTGAGTGCTGGCTGTGAATAATTTATCACTCAATAATTCATGTTAAAATAAATTGATGTTGATGCTTTCTTTGTTGAGACTGAAGTGATGTACCTAAATGAATAAAAGAAAGGTTTTGTCTCTATATTGGTCAGAGCTCGCTCTTTCAATGATCTCTTTATGTTTCATAGCTTGGAGGACCCCAAACCAGTCTCAGAAAAAATTCTGTCCGTATGTCTGTCCAACCGATTGTGTCACAGCATCACGCAAAACTGGCTCGAAAGAATTTAATGAAACATTGCCAGTCCTCCGATATTTGCCTGGAGTTAAATCTGCACCATAAAGTCAATCAATCAAAATGTTGAGTAGAAAGAACAGTTTTGTGCCAGCAGTCAGCGTTTTCTTGGGGGCGAATACAGCGCTTTTGCCCTCAAATTGGGCGTGGCTGTACGTGTCACTCAACAGAGCCAATCAACACGATAATTTACTGTAAATACACCGACTACAATATGCGGAAGACACAGGAAATGATGGTAACGCCCCTACAAAGCCCCCGAATGCTCGCCAAACACAAACAATCACGGGATAAAGCATACAGATTACTCCAAAAAAGGAAATGCAACACTTGATAACTGATCTTCAGAGATGTATGGACAGATTGTTTTTATGTTTATTCTCACTGTTCACTGTTTATTCTCACAAAACTGTGGCATTAGTTAAAGACGTAATGTGGAACGTCACTATGAGATAAAACACGGGTCGTTACGGCAAACAAATCCGGCGCAGTCCAAGGTGAGGGCGTGTAAAATACCCATATTATATTAAGTTCTTTGCAGACAGAGAGGTCTGCTGTACAGAAAGACAGGGACATGTTCTGTACACGGGCTTCAACCTGAAATAATATCATCACTGATTACATTAAAGCTGATCAGCATATTTTTAGCTTTAACTTTTAACTAATTCTACAGTACAAACTCTGTAACCATCAACAGTGGGTACTAACGCTGGTACTAAATAGATTTAAAGTGCACTGACAGATTTCACGGAAAGTAAACAAAAAGTATACTGGCAGATTAGAATATAATTCAAATTAAGATGAAGGATTGATTAATCAACTGAATCTAAACAGGTTAAGGTGAAGACGTTTAACTGTACTATTAGAAAATGATATTGAAATTAAACCAAACTGTATGAGCACTTAATACTGATTTAAACTAAGGTGTACAAAGAAATTATAATAAAAGCAAGTTAGGTTAAAATGTAACTACAATCTTAACAAGTTATACTGATAACAAAACAAATAGACAGCACTGGCAAATGACAAGAAAATGAAACTAAATATTATGCCAATTACAATGACAATCTACAGTGTACTTAAACTAGTGCATTATGATGTTCTGACATCTAGCAAACTATAATTGAATTACACTACAGTGTTCTAGTATATTAAAATAAAATTAAACTAGCGTGCTAGCAAAATATAATGAAATTGCACTAAAGCACTGTACTAAAACATGCTGTACTATCACATTCTAATAAAATGAAATGACATAATACTAGCAGATTATAATCAAATGAAACTTTAGTGTTCTGGAATATTGTGATGAAGTTATTGTACTAGAACATTAAAATGAAGGAAACTAGTGTACATGCACATTTGAATGTAATTAATCTAAACGCATTTAAAATAAATTAAACCAGCATGTTAATGAACTAAAACATACTAGCACATTATGAAGGAATTAAATTCATGTGGACTACGTTATAAAGAAATTAAACTAGATTACTAGCACACTATAAAGAAATGAAACTAGTTTTTTTTTATTTATCATATTTTAATGATATGAAATTAAAATGTACTAGCACGTTATAATGAAATTAAACTAGTTTTCTAGCACATTTGAAAGAAATGAAAGTTTCCTAGCACATTATAATAAAAATTAAAGTGTAGTAACACATTTTATTGAACTTGAACTAAGTGTACTAGCACGTTGTACGAAAGAAATCAAACTAAAGCACATTATAATGAAATTAAACTAAAGTGTAATAACTCATTCTGACACATTTAAACTAGCCAGTACTCTTTGATTAGAATTTAGTTAATAACTAGCTTAAAACAAGGGTATTAACAAACTGCATCAATTAAAATCAATTTAAAGTAAACTTACTAACAAGCAATTTGCAATGACACTATCAATTATTAATGCGGTTATTAATAATATTATTAATGATAAAAATGCATTTCAAGTCTAAGGTTTGTTCAAAAACCTAAAGAACTTAAAGTTTACTTTAAAATGTTAGATTTCAAGTAAACCATTTCTAACAAATTATAAGGCATTTCCACTGCAATGTCCCAGCAAATTGTGAGAAACTGAGAATTTTCATCAGGCCGCCTGAAGCGAGGATTTCCACATGAATGGAAGGGGCTGGAAGGAGTGCTTCGGTAAATAGGACTATTTCAAATACAAGTCAGTCCGTTTAATCTCGCAAATTCAATAAGCTCAGTGATGTGTCCAGGCCGAATTTACTGCTTCTTTTGACTGGCACATGAGACCATCTATGGACGTGCAGACTCTCTCTCTATCCCTCACTCTCTCTCTCTCTCATACACACACTCACACACACACACACACACACACACACACACACACACACACACACACACACACACACACACACACACACTTTTTCTTTGAGTTTAAAGACCAGCTTTGCCTTAACTACAGCACATTTCGGTCATTTTCTGCTTTCTGCCTGCTGTACACTTAAGTTTTAACAACACTCAACCATTTAGCACATTAAGCCAGCAATCACACCAAGCACTCCACATACTAGTTCCTGGAAAAATCGTTACACTAACAGTTTCACAGAAGCCCGAGAGTTTAATGACACAAGGGCCAGTAATGACAAAGCAAAGCTAATAGCACCATCTGTGATTCTAAGAAAAGGACCGCTTCTTCTGGCCAAAAAAACCCCAAAAAACATACAACATTGATCTGTAACTAAAACCTATTTTCCATCTATTCGATCCATTTTTAATCTACGTTTTTTTTTTTTTCCTGAACCTTCATGACTTAGAACTTTTAAGCAAGGACGCATTTCCTCACAATACATGATACGACCCAAGGGGTTGCCAGTAAACTGACTGCAATATACTGTAATAGCACGGCTTTTAAAAACTAACCATTGGGTTAACCTCCCATTGGGTTACACTCTCACTCTCTATAAGAATACATGAATTAAAAAGTAAATGAAATAAAAAATATTTACCTGCTCTTGTCACTCATAGGTGGCCACGCCTGCAGGAGGAGCATAAGGTGCTGAAACTCCTCCCACTTTCGACTCAACTCCAGCAGCTCGAGGAAAAGTGAGTATCGCTGAGACTCATCCTCAATATCCTTCATGTCACACTGAGAGAGAGGCAGACATGAGGAAAGAGGAAAGAAGAACTGTAAGTTGTGTGAATTGTTTACTGTGATACATGAACTACATGAGCAGACATACCTGTGCTTTTGTGTAAATGAAAAGATGGATCGTATTGTCACAGACACAATAATCATAATGGTTGATAGTTAATATTTGAACAACACAACAGGACAACATTCGACCTACTGCCCTGCCGTGTTCGCTTATCTTCAGTCTTAGCTCAAAGCTAAGAGAATGAGAAGATTTCACGTTTAAGGGGTGTTCGAGTCAAACGGGAACTTCTGATTGTGTAGAACAACAGAACACAGTTACAGTACAAGAGTGGAAACTCGCTTTATTTCTCTATATAATCCCCTGCTACACTAATGCACTGTTTCACTAGTGCATGGATACCAACAAGGTGGAAAGTTTTCTCAGTGCGCCAGAGCCATGATCGGACTGCCTGCTTCCGCTGGCCTCCCAGGAACTCCTTTACTGGCCCAAACCTCTGGAACTGGGGTCAGGACTGTGTGGGGAATGTGGCTCAGAGTGGTGTTGGTGAATAATTGTGTGCTTCCCACTTCCCAAAAGTTCCGACTGACGGATGCGTCTCCTCCACAAATAGCTAACAAGTTATCAGTTGATTTCCAAGGTTTAGGCGTTCCACTCCCTAAATATTCACGGGAACGGGTGCAGTGGGCCCTGAGCCACCTTGGCCGAGAGAGTCATTCATGGACATGTTTTATCGGTTTTATGCCTTCATTCGTGCCCGGTTTGACTTGAAAGCTCCTTGTGGTAGTAGCGCACCACTGAATTATTTAAAAACAATATTATAATATAAACGAAATATTAGCTTGTAGTTAAATTGAAAATTATTGTTAACAGTTAACTTAGCAAACACAGGTAAAATAGTAAATTAAGCTTCATATTTGCAGTTAATTACATTGTGTCAGCCTCTGTTTTGACTTTACTGAAATTAATTATAATAATAATAATAATAATAATAATAATAATAATAATAATTCTATACAGCAAGTCTTCACTTCAGCATTGACTGATTTAAAGCTTTGACACTGGAGACTCCTTCCAAAAAACAACCAGCACCACTTCTGAGAAAACTCTGCTACATCAGCAGCACACACACTTCATTTTGTTTGTTTTAAGTATCCGGCATACAGGCCCCTGTGTGCGCTGTTTGTTCATTATTAATTATTACTTACAGTACGCTATATGTTCTATAAATTGAACCACAAATTGAACAAGACCACTGATACAATTTAGTACACCTTGCATTTGGATCTACGGTCACGGAGAGAATGAATCGTTACTTTCTAACCCATCAGTCAGCAGTAATGTGGTGTGGTATGTAGTGTGTTGTGTGTGTGCGTGTATGCTGGTTTGGAGGAAGAGCTGAATGCTGATGAGAAGTATTTGAAATGGCAGCACACCTGAGACCAGGAAGAACCTCACGCTGAAATGACACGCTGATCAATGCAGAAGAGGAGTGATTAAACAGGCTACGATGCAAGCACGTACTGACACACACACACACACACACACACACACACAAAACACAGCGCGAGAAGAGTATTCGACCCCTCTGGTGGTTTCTACGTTCCGGATTGTCAGCAAAAAATAAAGAGAAAAGGAGGAGGGTGAAAGTAATTAATTTCTCTTCCGAGCGAGCCGAGCGCAATTTAACAGTTGAGGAAACATCTGATCGCTAAAGGGGAGAAGTGCAAAAGAGTGAGAGTCCAAGAAGACATGGAGAAATAACTGAAAAGGCAACTCGAATTAAAAGAGAGAGAGAGAGAGAGAGTGAGAGAGAGAGCAAACAGTGAGAGCTGAAATGAGAAGTGTTGCCTCAAGGACTATTACACACATTAGGAATCTGAAATGTGATGCAAAGCATTGGCTTTTAGCTCTGACTCATCCTCAAGTTGATTCTTTTCCTAAAACAACATGTCCCGAACAGTTTCATTCCTCCTCCAATGCATTTTTTTCCCATTAATTTGTGCTTCTTATCCTTTTACAGTTATGTTTGATGAACATTAGGTTCTCTGATCGCTTATGTTACAGCAGCTGTTAATTATAGCATCTACTGTAGCCTGCTTGTTTGTTCCTTTATCATAGACAGTCCGGAGGTCTTCACCCCATGATCGTTACAAGGCTTCTGGAAACAGTATACAGTGGAACCTTGGATTATGAGCATAATTCGTTCTGGAAGTGGGTTCGTATTCATAAATCAAAGCAAATTCTTCCACAAGAAATAATGAACACTCAAATTATTCGTTCCACAGCCCCCAAAAATAAATAGATAAAAAGAATTAATACAAAATATAAAGAAAAAATAAAACTAATTAACCTGCACTTTACCTTTAAAAAAGTAACAATAAATCCCGACAGATAAGCATTTCCGTTTGTGTGCGCAGACGCTGTGTATGAATAATTGTGTGTGGAATTAGTCCCTCCCATCTCCTCATCTTACACAGTAAACACACCCCCTGTCATTTGACACGCGCATCAATGGATCTTTAACTTCTCTTACAAACACACAATAAAAGATGTTTTACGTGGAGACGATTACCCACAATTCCGCAGCGTGAGAGAAAGAAAAATCATTGGCTCAGTTGTGATCACATGACGCTCGGCGTCAAAACAAGAAGCGCATGCGTGATGCATGATACTCGGTATTCGTAAACCAAGACTTGCTCGTTTTCCAAGTCAAAATTTATTAAAAATCTTTTGCTTGTCTTGCGGAACACGCAGAGAAGTAACAAATAGGGCGAGGGAATAATTATGAGCAAAACGTAACATCGATTTTCAAGAGCCAGAGTTTACTCAGGACTTATGGGTTTAACAGCATGATTTCTGTAGTCGCAAAAAATCTCTGTAAAAACCCGGAACCACACCGTCACCTCTCTCTCGCCAATAGCTGTATAAATCTTTTACACAAACACCTTGACCTATGTGTATCTAGAACATAAAGGCATTCCAATCTTTCCATCACCTATTGAAAGATTTATTAAACTGTCTGTTTCTCTACCTGCTATAAGAGGACAAATGCCAAGCAAACAATACTGTAAAGCTGTAAAGTCATGCTGTATATATATATATATATATATATATATATATATATATATATATATATATATATATATATATGTTAACTTCCTTAAGCAGAGCACACTGTAGTGTAAAAAGTCATAGAATCCCTAAACATTTCAGCTTTTGGTTACTGAGGATTTGGGCTTAGACTAAAGACTAGCTTACTTAAAGTAATCATTATGTAAGTGGAAGGTCGTTAAATAAGGATTAAATAACGAGAATGTGTGTGTGTGTGTGCTGCTCTCATGCCAACCCTCTTCCTTTCATCACTGGCCCAGATTGGATTAATATGAAAATGAAGTCCGTCCATATTAATTGGGCCAAATGGCTTTTCACATTTACACAAACTGTTGACAGCAGGTGAACATTTTCTTTCTTTTCCCTGAATTACTTTTTTTTCCCCTCCAAGAAATTGACACTGTGTAGTGTGACACTGAAACAAATGGATTCAGCTAAAAAAAAAGAAGCTTTTTTTTCCTTTGAATTTTTCTTAAGCAGGATCCTTTTTTCTTTAACCTTCCTTCTTTTTTCCTTTTAAATTTATCTGAAGGTTGTTCTTATGTTTTAATAAGCATTGGTTATAATCATAGATCTAAATCCTGGAACATACCTGTGCCATCAGGGCAGAAACCCTCCATAGATGTGATACTCTGGTCATTCAGTACATTCAGGTCGTCAGCTGACTTCATTTTATGAGTTTAGACCTGAGCAACTAAAGCAACCCCGGATCATGACACTGACTCCAGAGGCTCGAACAGTGGAGACTATGCATGATGGCTGTATTGCTTCTAATGCACTCTTCTTACCCCGGTCAATCTGAACTCATCTACCCACATGACATTTATCCATTGCTCCAAACTCTGATCTTTATGCTCCCTAACAAATTGAAGCCATTTCTCTGAGACGTTGCATTAACAAGTGCTTTTTCTATGGCCATACAGCTGTTCAGTCATCACAATGCATGTGTGTACTGTATGTAAAAAATGCTCTTAAAGGTGAGAGAGTGACGCTCGGTGTCAAAATAAGAGTCGCATGCGTGATACATGATACTCGGCGCTCGTAAACTAATACTTGCTCGGTTTCCGATTAAAAATTTATTAAAAATCTTTGCTCGGTTTACGGAACACTCGTAAACCACGTTACTCGCAATCCGAGGTTCCACTGTAGTTGTTTTCTTTGCTTGAACATGCTGGTTTTTTTTCCTTTGTTTGGTGACTTGAAAGTTGAGGTTCTTTTACATGCAAGCTTTAAAAGATATTACCCACACCTCGGTATATAAAACAGGAATCTGAGGGTACACTTCGTATGGACTAATTTCAATTGGACCAGGTAATGTTTTTCAATTTACATCTGACCAGACATAACTCATGTTCATGATTTTAAAAATGTGCGAGGGAAGAGAAGAGATCCTCTGCTAGTGAAGTAATTCTTGCTTCTTCAGAACATCCACCCACATCTAATCTGTGTGTGTGTGTGTGTGTGTGTGTACCACAACTGAACCAGTTCTGATATGCTTCACTTAATAATATCCGCCCACTCCATGGCCTCCCCACTAAGTGGCTTCCTTCTCCATCAGCTTTGATGCACGCAAACGCGACAGCTACTGTACGGAAACGGCTCTCGTCCGAGTCATTCGTTTTTAAACAGCTTGTTGTCTGTCTGCTCGTGTCGCAGAATCCACGATGCAGTTTGGAGTTCACGCTATAACCAAGTTAGAGTTATGTTGTGAGCATGTGGAATCAATAAGGGTGAATTTACATTTCATTTCCATCGATCATCCTTGAGATGTTTTTACAACCTGATTATAGTTATTACACTGTTCGTCTATACAAGTCCCACAGCTGACAGTGCACATCATTGCCACAGGGGACGTACTGTATTATAGCCATTTGCAAAAGTTTGGGCACCTGTGATACAAAGCACATATTTTGTTATATTTTGTGTGAAGAAAGTAAACAAAACAACGGTAACAAACTTCATCAAAAAAAAAAAAAGTTTCCTTACACACTTTAAACACTTATAATAAAACATAGGTAATAAAACACCTATACATTTATTTAATCCGTTCATCATATGGCAGCAACACAGTGTAAAGCACCACAGAAACTGTTCCGTGAAGATTGACAATAAATGTGTTTTTGTCCCTGTCCAGTTTGGGTTAGGCCTCTGCATGGGACAGTGTCGTATTGGAACCCTGCGTGATCATCTGATGTTTTAGCCCATCCTCCTCAACGATCAATGTTGTGTGCATGTTGCAAGCTCTGTTAAAGTTCCAGAGATCAGACTTTTAATTCATTCTGAGGTTTGATGTGAACATAAACTTTTGGCCTGTTCCTGCAGGTGCTGCTGCCGCCTTGTAATCGACTGACTGGATAGCTCTATAAATCACCAAGTGGACAATAAAAGTGGACAGTGAGTAGATTTAATGAGTATCCAGCGAATCCAGCAATTGTGGGATGTGTAAATGCTTGGACACTCTGTTAGACGTGAAGATCTCAACACAAAACTACTTGACCTGTAAGGATTTACTAATCGGGTAACGGATTGTCTTTAGGGGCAAAAATTTTCGGGCTCTTCAAACTTCATGCTCAACCACCACAGACTCTTCCAAGCGGAGTGAAACTGAATATCTGAACTGTGAAGGGGTGTTTATAAAGTGATGTCAAGATGCTTCCTGCTCATAATTTCTCCTGTCTGAAATGTGTGAAAAAATGTGAAAGATTAAAAAAAATAATAATAAATTCAATCTGTCAGGTAGACGTGAAATCCCCAAGTGGCACTAAGCACCTGCAGGAGGGTTAACACAAGTGGAACTAACGTGTTATAAATGTTCCACTCGGCCAAAACACACATTATTAACGCTGATTTATTTATTTTTTTGTGTTATACAGTGAAACCTCGGATTGCGAGTAACGTGGTTTACGAGTGTTCCGCAAACCGAGCAAAGATTTTAAATAATTTTTTATTCGGAAACCGAGCAAGTATTAGTTTACGAGCGCCGAGTATCATGCTTCACACATGCGACTCTTATTTTGACACCGAGCGTCACTCTCTCACCTTCCCCCCTCCCCCTTCCCCCTCCCACCCTCCCCCCACGGCTTCGCAAACACAGAAACTCTGCTCGTGCGTGCGCAATTTGACACTGAAACACACACACACGCACAGACTCTCTCCCCTTTTCACCCCTCCCGGCTTCACAAAGACACAGAAACTCTGTTCTGTCGCGATTCTTTTCAAAGGTAAGGTGCTGGTTCATTTGTTTGTTTGTTTTTTAACTTTACAGCAGTGATTACCTTAGTATGCGCTCACGCCAGGTCAGAGAGATTTCATTTTTTTTCCTGTTAAAACGGTGTTTCCGTTGTGTGTGTGTGCGCGCGTGCGTGTGTGTGTTTGTTGTGAAACTGTTGTGAAAAAGCGAGGTGGGGAGAGGGAGGAGGAATGTTACTGTGTAAAACGAGGCGAGGGAAGGGGCTAATTCCACACACACACACGCACACACACACGGCGTGTGCGCGCACCAATGGAAACACTTATCTGTCAGGATTTATTTGTACTTTTTAAAGTGCAGATATTAGTGCAGATATTAAGGTAAAGTGCAGATTAATTTGTTTTATTTTCATTTTATAGATTGTATTAATTATTTTTATGTATTTATTTTTGGGGGCTGTGGAACGAATAATTTGAGTTTTCATTATTTCTTATGGGAAATGATGATTTGGTTTAAGAGTGCTTTGGAATACGAGCCCACTTCCGGAATGAATTATGCTCGTAATCCAAGGTTCCACTGTACATATAAAACAGGAAATGTGTTATACTGTCTCGCTTCAAACAATAGTCATTTAAATTGCAAAATAGTCATATTTCTTTGAGTATTGATACTAAAAGTTGTATAAGCTTCTTGTTGCTTAAATAAAAAAAAGTAAACAATCTGTAATCTCCATAACCATATCAGATTCATGTTGCAATATCTTAACATTTTTCCATTTTAGAATAATGAACTTTTTGTCATGTTTTTGTCTTTTCATGTGAAATCTAAAGTAAATTGGCCACGTTTCATCTGCATGACAATTAAGATCACTGAAAGATTTGAATTAAAAAAAAGGTTACGGACACTACATAACAGCACACCGAATTGTATTTACTGTAGCTTTTTATCTGATAAAAATATAAATGTGTGTGCATATTTACAAAAAAAAAACGTGAGATGGATTGAGATATAAGAAGCTTTAAGTACAGTATTATGTCACTTTTTCACCTGGGTGAGACACCTTTTCAGCGCTGATGCCATGTTTTGGCCGAGTCTTTTAGTTAGCGGGGATCTGCATGGAAGAGTCATCAGAAGGGAAACCTTACTTTCAACCCCATTACAGAAAAGAAAGTGTGCGGTATGCAAAACCACATCTGGATAAGCCAAAAGGCATCGTAGAAACAAGTGCTAAGTAAAGGTTTTTAGCTCCAATTAACCACATCTGTACAGTATAACACTTACTAACTACATTGCTGTTGGGGTTTGTGTAAAAGATGCAAATTAAATAAAGATGTAATTCAGGAAGTAATAGTCATGCCTGCACGTACACACGCACACTGAGTATATATGTAAAGCATACTTGTGTATACGTAAAAGTACACAAGCTGACTGATACACACACACACACACACTTTTGTTCTCTAATATTCCAAATTGCTGAGGGGCAAACCTATGAAGCAAGAAAATGTCAGTAGTCGAGAGAGAAACAGCTAAAAAAAAAAAAAGAGAAAAGGTGAGAACAGAAAGAACTCCTAGGGCATAAACAGGCCTCCCTCTCGTTTCTTTCTTTTTTTCTCCCCCCCATCATCCAAGCAGAGCGGAGCGGAGGAGGAGAAGAAAAGTGAATCTCTTCATCAGCTGGTAAACAGCTGAGGGACACGGGGCGCAGATGGATGAAGCTACGGCACTACTGAAAGAGAAATCAAGACTGTCGGCTGCACTTAACTCCCACTTCACCCTGTCTGGGTGTGCATGTGTTTGTGTGTGTGCTCCTAAGGTTGAAATAAAGCATTCGCAAAGTAGGATTGGGACTTGGGGCATTGTGAGTGTATGAACTCGTTTCTGGAATGTAATGAGGTTGTACCGTATATGAATAAAAGGGTGTGAGCCGGTCACTCCTTTTAATAGATCTTTTTTTTTTTTTTCAAGCGTGTGTGTGTGTGTGCGCTAGCATGTGTACAGAGGTAATACGGGATACAAATGTTATTCTGCCATGGTGGGACCATTTAAAACACAAATCAGGGAAACTTTTAACCTTTTAAACACCACCATTTAAAGCCAGATAAAGACCGATGAGAAGTGATTTTCCGAATTTCTTCTCAAAAGTTTGTCTTTAATCAGCAAATACCATCTTTATCCTCACAAGATTTTATCAGATTTTTAAAGTCAGAATTTTTTCGGAGTTTAAATGAGAATTCTGAGTATAAAGGCAGAAATCTGAGTTCAAAGTGAGAATTCTTTAAAAAGTCAGACTTCTGAGTTTAAAATTCAGAAAGTCAGAATTTTGGGGTAAAAAAATAGAATTTTAGTTTTAAAGTCAGATTAACAAAAGTTAAGTCATATTAATGAAAGTAAAATCAGAATTTCTAAATATAAGTCAGAATTCAAAGTTTAAATATCAGAATTCATATAAATTTCTTCAGAAAAAAATTAAATTAAATACGCCTTGTGATGCATTTTTGCAAAAGAACAAAGCTTGCATTACTGCTTTGTTTTAATACACAATATTGATAGGAAAAAATGGACGTACAGTAAATATATATATAAAAAAAAATAATAAAAATTTGTGTAGCTAGTCTAAACCAGTTTGCTCCCTCCAAAATATAAACTTTTTTCTCAGCTCAATGAGGCTTAAAGTTTCCTACAAGTGTGTACAACATATATACTTATTATATACGTACATATATATGTTATAGATATATAAAAAGGTGAAAATCAGTCATCTTTAATGAGATAAAATAAAAGAGAATTTAGATTTTCCTCTTTGGAAGTCCATGTCTGTATGGCCTGGTTAAATAATGTGAGTATATAGGTGAAAATGTAGAGTACAAAATAGAGTACAAAATAAATCAAATCATCTTAGCCAAAGCTCAAAGACTTAGAGATGATATTCTTAGTGATGTACCATTTACAGTACAGTGTTGACACACATATGGAAGGTTTAAGATTCAGTAGAATGCGTAAAAATATCAAGATGGGGAAGTGTTGAACTGTCGCGTGTGCACTTTTAATATTTCAGCAAAATAAGAAATTCAGACAGATTTTAGTATGCGACTTGGGGTTAAGGTGGAAAGTGCTGACACAGTGTTTCTAGTCTTGAGGTCTTTGTTAAGGTCAGAGCGACTCGTCCCCTGTCCTGTTCTGCAGTTCTGGGCCAACTGGGATAAAAGAACAATGAAGAGAGAGAAAATGTGAGAGAGAAAAGGAATAGACCCATGTCTGTGTGTCCATGTGAGTGTGTGTGTGTGTGTGTGTGTGTGTGTGTGTGTGTGTGTGTGTAGAAAAGTTCCTATTAATATTCCAGTGACCTGCTGCTCAAGTTCTACCGCATCCTCTTAAGCTATAGAGGTCATTTTGCATAGAGGAGAGAGATGAGAGGAGAATGAACGCTTTTTAACTGGTGCTGAAAGCAGGGCTGGAACAGCAAGATAACCATACAACCTGCCTGCTTTATTACTAACATTTACAACAAGGATGGCATTAAAGACTTATACTGCCAATGCTGCTAGAATATTTTAATAGACTCATAGTTTATCAAACTGATTACTGACTTCTCAGATTTTGGCTCAGTATTTTCTTTAAAGGGGCGGTATGCTATTTTCCAAGGAATCTGCTCATATGGGCTGCAAATAGAGCTAACCAATAGATCATATTTTCAGTTACAGTTCTGGCTTCCAACATCTATATATATATATATATATATATATATATATATATATATATATAAACTAAAAACAACGACTATAGTTTAGATTAAACGGTTATCATAGCGCATTCTGTGACATAAATTGTAATAGCTCGACACTGGGAGCACTACAGACACTCAGACACGAGGTGAGGTCTTTATCAAAAATTTGTGATTCCATCAAATAATAAAATTAAAAATAAAAGTGAGGCAGGAGATTACGGAAAAGGGGATAAAACTAAAACCAAAGAGAGTGTAGGGCGTGAATCAGCGTGGGTCGGATTGTCGGAGTGTCCAGCGGACATGAGCTATGGCAGCTGCAGGTCAAAGCTTTGGGCATGAAAGATGAGGCAATAATTGCAGCTTTGCCAGCAGCAAGTCCGTGTTTAAGGCTAAGTGGCCACAGCAGTCTAAAGCTGAGAGCGAAGGAGCTGCTGATGTGGTCCAGATCGGCAAGCTGCCCGCGGCAAAGGATGTTCTTCAGCATCGAAGCCTGAAAGGGTACACAAACACGGCATGCCATGCATCATATCTACCTCCGGACTCTCACAAACTGGCACTCTCACTGCCTCTTATTGGACAGCAGAAAATCTAAGGCCTGAAGTAGAGTTGTGCCGCCAGCTGTGTAGCAGTCTCAGTGCTGCAGAATGAGCTTATTTGTTGAGTAGTTGAGTTACGGTTCCCTTTCCATCAACTCGATCAAGTCTGGCCATTCTCCTCTGACCTCCGGCATCAACAAGGCATTTCTGCCCAGAGACCTGCCGCTCACTGGACATTTGATCTTTTTCAGACCATTCACTTTAAATCCTAGAGAGGTTTCGGAAACACTCTAACCAGCCCGTCTGGCAACACCAACCAGCCGCATTCCAGGGTTTGAACAGGTGTAAAATTGAGAATGAACAAGAATGTACAAGAGAACCTGCAACAACAACAAAGAAAGCATGGATGTGCCTATTTTTCCTGACCCATTATCCATCAAAATGATTGTTCTACTTTACTTAGAGTCAACAACTCAAGCAAGGTGAATGCACATTATAACAAGTAAACCGAATTTCTTCAGGATTATTTTCTACTTTGGAAAATTGGTTGTGAACAGGTGTCCTAATAGCATTGCAAGATTGCATTTGTACTCCAAAGATTGAACCACTAGAGCAATCTGGAGCAAAGATAAACAAAACAATAAATTATATTATACTTGGCTTCTTTTCGCATTCATGTTCAGGGTACTGCACTTGTACAACGTATTGCAGTATTAAATAAGGCAAAAATGAAGGTCTTTGCCTTGGATAAAGGGTGGAATTGGGTTACGGTTGGGGTACACGGGTACATGGGCAAACCGTGGGGTAAATAATGAGCATTTAATTGGCTTTGAATATAATGACCGGAAAGTTGGATCTAATACCATCTAATTTATAATACAGTTCATCACACAAAAAATCTGAATCATAAACTAGTTTACCTCTGCAACCTTCCTCACACACACGCCCATGCATTAAAACAGCAATAAATATTCTCGATAATAAATGCCACTCATGTCCAGAGCAGCAGTCACTCACGTTCATTAGGCATGAATTGGGAAGGTCACGTCATTAATATTCAAAGGTAGTGAAGCACTCAAGAGAATTCTGTTGCCATTTTCTCAAGTGACATCATTCAGATACGGGATCAGATAAGAGCCTTTTAACATCACCACATGAACAAGAAGCTGAACTTTCAACCTATGTTTCTTTAGGACGCATTATCATATTAATAACTTCAGTTACACATGTACTGCATGGAGTAAATCATTAACTCGGACATGAATATGACTGACGTCACAATCTTCATCTTCTATACTGCTTATCTTATACACGATCGAAGGAAGCCTGGAGCCTATCCTAGGAAACTTCAGGCACAAGGCGAGGTACACCCTGGACAGTGTGCCAATCGCTCAAAGGGCATACACAGGCACACCACACATCATACACTTTCACACACTATGGGCAATTTGGGAATGCCAATTAGTCTAATCAGCATGTCTTTGGACTGTGGGAGGAAACCAAAGTACTGTAACCGGAGGCACATACAGTACCCACCAAGCAGTCAGACCCGAGGCAGGAATCACCCAGCGATAAGTCAATAAGTGGCGTATAAAATAAAATAAAAAGTATAGGGAAAATAATCATTGGTGAGGTGATGTCAAGTTCAATGATTGTAACCTGACCATGAAGATGTTGGACAAACCCTTGAAACTAATTTTTACCACCACATCCATGGACTAAAAATGTCCTAGAGTGCAAAATCGCTTTTAAGCAGCGATTTTTAATCTTTTTTTTTTTTGTACTCATCTCATACACAAAACCAGAACAGAAGTGCCATGATGAAGAACCCTGATATAACTGCGCAGTGAAACAACTATAAAGTCTGCGCTGAGAATGGCAAAGTGTTTGTAAGTTTTAGCTTGCAGGCTAGCACGCGGTACGGTCCAACGGAGTGCGAAACCGTTATAGAATGTCATTAAAAACCATGCGGCACACAGCTGTTCACGCACTGCTGGGTCATATTGACCGCTCGCCTACTCCACTAACCTCCAGCCAAATCAGAGAGAGAGAAAGAGAGAAGGAGAAAGAGCAAAAGAGAGGAGTGAGATCGTTTTAGAAAATAATTTCCTAAAGGAAATAAAAGACATTAAGAAATCCAAGTGATTAATGAAGAACACCCTTGCGACAGGGACATCGATGTAAATGAATCAATAATTTTAATTTCTGGATGCGGCTTCACTGCAGCACAATCGAGCAGTGAGTATTAGTCCATAATAAAGGTAAAAAAAAAAAAAAGAAAAACGATAATACACCTTTCCTTTTTCATGTTTCTAATAAGAGGGATTTCAACCTTGTTGACCTTTTTTGTTGAACGTCACTTTTGAAAAGTGAATCTTTAAAGATGAATGGACAGATCAATGTATGTTTATTCTTCTTGCAGGAAGTTTAAAATCAGTTTCTGTCAGATGTTCCAAAACTGCGGCATTAATGTGGAATTTGGCATAAAGCATTAATGTGGAACACTATTAAATTAATGTGATAAAACATGGGGCGTTAAAGCAAACATATACGGAGCAGTCCGTGTAAAAGGGCGTGAGAAGCACCCGAACTGAGAGCCCGGTGTAATGCTAAAATCAAACTGGAAGTGTATTTGGCTGATGATGAAAGAAGTACAATTTAGTGTAAACAAGGTGTAAGATACTCAATTACAGTGGAACCTTGGATTGCAAGCGTTTTGAAAGATGAGCAATTTTTTTAAAATACATTTTAACTTAATAAACGAGCGAGGTCTTGATATACGCATGTAGTACGCATGCGCTTTGTCTGCCGGGCATCACGTGATCACAACTGAGCCAATGGTTCTTCTCTCGTGTGCATGCTATGGGATTATGGGTAATCGTCTCCCCTGCTCAGTCTCAGTGTGCGTGCGTCACTCGTATACTCAGCGTTTGAGTGAGCTTTACTATAACATTGTGACCGTGTGTGTGTGTGTGTGTGTGTGTGTGTGTGTGTGTGTATATAAAGTAAAAGCAAGTGTCATTGGAGAGGTTCCAGATCCAGAGTCTCTCTGTCAGAGAGCAGCGATTGCCTTAGTGTTCAAGTTGGCTTTTCCTCCAGGAGCAAGCTGTTACATACAACATAAATGAACATCATTCATAATCAATAGCCGTAATTTAACAAAAACTAACTGGCTAACTAGCTGACCAGCTGAGACAAGACAGATTGACAATTTAAGTTAACAGAAAAACAATCTAAGCCCTAACAAAGTGCACGTGCAAATGTTCAAACAAAAGCAACAAACTGACAACGTGGCATGACATTTCAATAATCACTGTGTGTGTGCACGACGTTCCTTGTTAAAGAAGTTTCCAGAGCAGTGTGACCATTACACACACACGCACGCACGCACGAACGCACATATATACACACACACACCAACGAACACATGCACACACACACTAACTTCTTTTCAAAGGTAAAGTGCAGTTTAATTTCTTATATGTTTACTTTATATTTTGTATTCATTTTTATATGAATATTTTTGGGTTGTAGAACAGATCAATTATTTCTTATGGGAGAAAATAAAAAAATAATAATTTGAAAGTGATTGATTTGAATGATATTACATAAAAAAGTGCTTGCATATTCTGACAATCCATCCTTGCTAACTATCTGAACCAAGCAAAAGCTAAAAATGTCTGAAAGCAAACATCCTTGCATTTTTTGATGTTGTTGCACCATGCATGCCTGCATTAGGACTGAATATTCATGAATGTGATTTACAAATACACACATTTACCCAGTGACCTTAACATGTACTGTACACTCAAAACCCTGACAACATTCCTATTCACAAACCCCACATCAAGGCTGCTCACAAGGCTGTTGTCTATACACTATATGAATATATGGATAGGATGTGCCTGCTTTGCTTCGTGATTGGCTAACTTTGTTCTAGATGATGAAAAGCATGGAGTACAACTTGCAAGAGTGATCCACTAATTGTAATCTTACACATTTTAACCCCCATTTCACCCACTACTGGCAATTAATTGAAGGGGGAAAAAAAAACTGCAACAAATATTTTGTGAAAATATTTGTACAGCACATTTGTGCCTTTACTGTATGTACAGCTCTTACCTGGGAAGAGCCGTGCAGCGCAATTTAATTAGCGTTTAAATCTTTACACAGTCCTTAATGTCCAATTAGGTGCCTTAAGTTATTTTACAGCTCCACTACATTCACGATTCAGTGAACAGGCTCTAAACAAGCACTTTATTAACTCCTTTATGCACAGTGCCCACACTTGTACTCAGTGCTAAGCTGCTTTTAGAGAGAAAAAAATAATAATGAAATGAAAGGACAACCTATGCCAGGGAGCTCAGTGTACAACGCAGGGTGCATCCTGGAAAGGGCGTCAACTAATTGCAAGGCACAAATGATTCTCTCATTATTCACTTAGTTCTAGTAATCCATCCAATTTTACCCATCTGTCCCTCTCTTCCATTATTCACTTACAGTGGAACCTTGGATTACAAGCATAATTCGTTCCAGAAGTGGGCCCGTATTCCAAAACACTTGTAAACCAAATCAAACCTTCCCATAAGAAATAATGAAAACTCAAATAATTCGTTCCACAGCCCCCAAAAATAAATACAGAAAAATAATTAAAAGAATGTATAAAGTAAAAATAAAACAAATTAACCTGCACTTTACCTTTAAAAAAAGTTAAAATAAATCCCAACAGATAAGTGTTTCCGTTTGTGCGCGCAGGCGCCGTGTACTTGTGTGTGTATATGTGTGTGTGTGTGTGTGTGTGTGTGTGTGTGTGTGTGTGTGTGCGTGTGTGTGTGTGTGTGGAATTAGCCCCTTCCCTCGCCTCGTCTTACACAGTAAAACTCCTCCTCCCTCCCCCCACCTCGCTTTTTAAGTTTAACAACAAACACACACACAGTGGAAACACTGTTTTAACGGGAAAAAAAGAAATCCCTCTAATGACACTCGCGTCAGCGCAGACTAATGGAATCACTGCTGTAAAGTAAAAAACAAAACAAAAAACAAATGAACCAGCACCTTTCCTTTGAAAAGAATCGCGACAGAGCAGAGTTTATGTGTAGAGCAGAGTGTGTGTGTCTGTGTGAAGCTGAGGAGGGCGGGTGTAAAGGCGAGAGAGTGTGTGTGTGTCGGTGTGTGTGTCGTAAACCAAGACATGCTCGTTTTTCAAGTCAAAATTTATTACAAATCTTTGCTCGTCTTGCGGAACACTCGTAAACCGAGGTTCCACTGTACTTCCATCCATCCATCCATCCATGCATCGCTCATATCATCCAGTTAGTTCCATTCACTCACCAATCTATACAATTATTTAGTTCCATCCATCATCCAATTCTACCCACTTGTTCATCTCTTCCATTATTCAGTTACTTCCATTCATTCATCACCATCCACCCCATTAATTAGTTTTATCCATCGAATTCTACCAATCTTCCCATCTCAATTTTTTTCATCTAAATCCTCAAATTTCGATAATTCATTTACTTCCATCTATCTATTAACCACCTATTCATCCAGCACTCAACTAATGTGTTAGATACATCCAATTATCCATCCATTATTATCTATCTATCTATCTATCTATCTATCTATCTATCTATCTATCTATCTATCTAGCCAATATTCAATCCCATTATTTAGTTAGTTCCATCAATCCATCCAATTCTACCATCTGTCTACAATCTTCTTATTATTCACTTTTATCTATCTATCTACCAAATAATCGCTCCCATTATTTAGTTAGTTCCATCCATTCATCCATCTTAGTATTCAGTTAGTCCCATCTATCCATCATCTATTCATCCATCCAGCACTCAAATTATTCAGTTAGTTTCATCCATCCAATTCTACCATCTGTCCATCTCTTCCATTATTAAGTTCTGTACATTCACCCATCCATTAATTCATCTCTTATTCATTCATATCATTTAACAACCTTAAACTTCTGTAGAATACATTATTTTCTCATAATTGTTATCAATGTTAAAACTTGTAGGTTTTAATGTAAACCCTGTTGCTTGTTTAAATTACATATGGTCACATTTTATGGCAATTACTTTACTTCTCCATATATATATGATATTATTTTATTATTTATAGATTTGTGTGTGTGTGTGTGTGTGTGTGTGTGTGTGTGTGTGTGTGTGTGTGTGTGTGTGTGTGTGTGTGTGTGTGAGTGTGAAAGAGAGAGAGGCACAATATTTTTAGCAATCTATATGCCTGGCCTTGCCTCTAGCCCATTTCACATCCTCAGTGCAGCTTTTGTATCCTTTCATTCAATATTCCCCATCATTCCTTCTATATCTCTGTCAAATTGCTTGGCCAATCTTTAGCCATTGCTCTGAACACATTTCTTATCCCTGTTCTTCAGCTCAGCTCTGGACACTGCTACTGTCATAAGGGACAACAAAAACAAGAACAACTTTTTACACAACTTTTCTGTTTATTTTCGATGATTGATTTTTTATTTTTTAAGTAGTTTGGGTGGGGGGTTTATAACAACATGGACAATAGTATACAGTCCTCTACTACAATGGACGCCAGTTCCAAGAGACTGAAACACGGCGGTTGAGATAAGTGAGAAAACGTGGTATTTAGGGCTGAAATGCAGCAGCGGGGGAACAGGCAGAAGGACGAGATAGAGGCGAGACATGCACTGAGCGCTGACAGGAACATGGTGATAAGACCTGTTTTGGTACAAACAAGTAAGAATTCCCTAAGAAACCAGACGGATCAAACCAGTGAGAGACACACGGAGCTCAGACTGTGGCGTGTGTCGACTTTCTGTTAAAAAAAAACAAAAAAACAAAACACATGGTAGTCTGCTGTAAGACGTTTTTATCAAACATACCACCCAAACACCTGGACACTATGTTTTGCTGTCTCTGATCATTCATTCATTCATTCATTCTTCTGTCTTCTTATTCATTCATTTGCTTACTTGATTAATCATTCATTTGGCATATTTCAACCATTTATTTCTGTCATCAGTCTGTTCCATTAATTTCATCTATCCAACTAATTAATCCAATTAATCTAAACATTCATTTAATTATTCATCCATCTCAATTTTTGATTAAATAACTTTCCATTAGTTATTTATTTCCATCCATCCATCCATTCATCCAGTAAACTCTACCATTCGATCAACTTCTCTTATTACTCAGTTAATTCCACCCATCTATCCTCTCAACTACCCAATCAGTTAATTACACCTGTCTGTTAATGTCTCCCATTTTTCAGTTTATTCCATCCATCCTTCTATCCATATAATTAATTCTTACCAACCATCTTTCTCATGGTTCATTTAATTTTAACCATCCATCCACCCATCCCCTCAACCTATTGATTCCACCCAATCGTCCATCTATCCCTTTATTCAATTCATTCTCTTCATCCATTCACCCCTTCCTTTAACTTTACCCAACCATATTTCCCATTATTTACTTAATTCCATCCATCCACCTTGTCCAACCATCTTTTCCATTATTCATTTAATTACATCCATCCATCCATCCATGCAATTAACTCTACACAACCATCTCTTTCATTATTCACTGAAGTACATCCATCCATCCATGCAATTAACTCTACACAAGCATCTCTTCCATTATTCATTGAAGTACATCCATCAATCCATCCATCCGTCCATCCATATCTCTAATTCTCACGTTATTTCAGTTTGCTAATCCACATACAAGCAATCATATTTATCAATCATTATCATCACCATTAATACCTGGACACTACTTTATGTTGTGCTGTCTCTGATAATAAGTGTTCATGATAAGTTCTACTTTTGCAAACTTGTGTTTCTTTCACTTGGTCATAATTTAATAAAGTGTAAGTTAAAGTTGGGTTAAACTGACCACATTATATGGTCAAAAATGATGGATTATTTAGAACATCGACTTCATGTTTTTCGTTGGGAGAAAGTGTCTTGACTGGCAGAAAAAGCATTAAAGAGCAGAGAGAGAGAGAGAGAGAGAGAGAGATTAGAGCACAGGACAGGAAAATAGGCAGCGGTGACATACGGGGGGTGAAGAGACAGGGATGGCTCTTCTGTACTGAAAGTAAAGGAGTAAGATATAGCATGTGAGGAGTGTGTGTGTGTGTGTGTGTGTGTGTGTGTGTGTGCTCAATAAAGGATCTCCACTGCCTCTTTCTCTGATACACACATTAAACAAACTGCACACGAAAACAGGTGACTGAACACAATCTCAGGTTCGCTAGGAAGCTGTTAAATCAAGGACACAGCACACAAACACAATGACAATGAAGACTGCAACCAGGAGCAATCAGCTGCTCTGTTATCACTGAGCAGTCAAGCAGTGAGCGCGCACACACACACACACACACACACACACACACACACACACACACACACACACACACACACTGTGTAAAGACGTAAACGATACCTCGCTAAGTGGCCATATTAAAGCCGGAGTCCAACAGGGAAACAGGGGACTTTGTTTTAATGACCATATTAGCTGCAGTCATCGAGCTTCGTCTGTGGTTAAACGCACACACACACACATAGACACACACAGCATGGTGTTTACACCCTGACAGCTTCCGAAAATGACAAACGGGCTCAGATTATGAAGTTAGGCGACCATGGCAACTGTAATACTTGGTGTCTAATCCCAACACACACACACACACACACACACACACACACACACACACACACACACACACACACACACACCACTTAATCACTGTTTACTACAGCAACACCTTCAGTGAATAAGTCCGGGAAAAGCACCAGCGACGGGCAAATTGCCATTTTCCACTCAGATAGACAGGAAGTCCCTCGTTTGTCCAGTAAAGTCGGAGACAGCGTGGCATCTCGACATAGTGGCGCTCAAGACAAATGAACAACCTTAAGCTACAAAAACTCCACTGAAAAGGCCACGCTTTAAATGCCATTCGCACTCGCGCGCATGAGAGTGCTGCGTGCCTGCTCGAGTGTTAAAGGTAGGGGCCAAGGTGGTTGAAGTTGTGCCAGGAATGTGTTTATGTGTGAGAGAATATAAGCTTTTGTACACAGTTAAATCAATAGCTGACCTTCTGATAGAGATCAGACTGAGCTATCAGAAACAGCATCAGTGCTCGGATTAAGTGTCCGATACAGGTGAACGGTCAAACAAAACACTTGTACATAAGGTGTTTAAAAAGAAGAGAGAGAGAGAGAGAGAGAGAGAGAGAGAGAGAAAAAGACTCTACTTGGTAAAATTCCAGTCGCCAGATAGAGGAGCTGAGAAAAGAATAGATCGATCAGTGGTTGATCAACAGCGTCCGGAGGAAACTAAAACCTTAAAGGGCTAAAGGGACTCTTCTCTGGGTGCCATCAACAACTCTGGACACTAGACACTGTTGTGTCTGGGAAGGGAACATTAACGGTGAATCCTTTTTCCCGGATGCTGTGGGTTGTGGCGAGGGTCTTCTATGAATCGGATTCGTTTGTCCCATGGATGCGTAATCAGATTGAGATCTGGGGAATCTGGAGACCAAAGCAACAATCTCGAAGCCTCATGCACGGCAGGCTGTGATGCACTGAGTGTTCCAAAATGCCCAGCATTGACCACTTAATTTCTGCTACATTGGCTTTCCTGAGGGATCGGACCAGACAGACTAGCCTTTGGTCCCCACAGGCATAGGTGAATCTTGCATGCCCATGATCCCGGCATCTGTCATGACTGACCTGTGTCGCTCATAAGAAGTGTGTTTTAACTTTTACCGTACTGTGCAGAAGTCTTCGGGACTGCATTATCTTTTGTACAAAATTTGTTATATATGTTTATCCTGCCTGTTACGTACTAAAATATTCGATATCCAAACATAACTTAAAAACACATTTTTAGCATCACAAAAGAATATTTGCATGCTTTTAAAGAAAGCAACAAGTTTTCAGATGGAAAAAAAAAAAAAAAAAAAAACCTAATGTAGGATCCTGGGTTTTGAATAAAAATACAAAGAAACAAGTGTGACAAAGCTGCCAGAAGGACTCTCATTCTCCAGCATGCTCAGCTGTTTTAATTATAGTACTGTGCAAAAGTCTTGGAAACGTACATAAAAAAAAAGAAGTAAATAAACTGCCATAAACAAAGATTTTCTGAACATTTCTAGGTAAATGGAGTAATAAAATAAACACTTATTTGGTCAATATTTAGTGTAAAAAATCATTAGTGTTATGTACAGGTTTGTTCAGTTTTATAAGCAGGTTTTACTGAGTGTGCTGGAGAATATGCCAGAGGTCTGTAGTGACAAATATTAACGTCACGAATGCCATCAGGAATTTTCGTCAGAAATGCAAATGGGAAAAGCCTGAAAAAGGTTGAGAAACTATTTAAAGGATGCCGTGTCCACTTCCTGCGTTCTGATTGGCTGGTGAAATGCAGTTGTTTTCTACATAGAGTGTGTTAAAAAAAAGAGAGAAAAAAAATTAAACCAGAATCTAAATCAGCAGGATCCGAGTGTTATTTCAGCAGGAACATTAACAACCTTAGTCCGTTTAATCACATGTCCCTTTGGAACATCAACACACATTTTGTAGAGATCTTTGTCTCGAGTAAACTGGTTTCAAAAGGAGGATAAAATCCGATAATATCATCGGTTGATGGTTGACTTGAACTTTTTCTCCGTCTGTGATTGAGGATGTTTCCGTTCCATACTCTGCTATTTACTCTCAGGCTCGTAGTGATGAATCTACGTCTCGTCATCAGTAATGATTCTCTTTAAGAAACTTTCACCTTGTTTAAAGTATCGGTTCAGATTCTGTTTGCAGAAATCCAAACACCTCAGTTTATGCTCTTCTGTGAGTCGAATCGGCACCAGGTACACCCTCAAACCACAAAAAAACAAAAAAACAACAAAAAAAACAACAAATTCATAGATTTGATCAACTCTGCGTGTGTGTTTAATTTCAGCATGTCTGCTTCAATGATGCATATAATATTGTCAGGAAAATGAAGATAAAATCGGATGTAATTGGTTAATTCCTTGTTGTGTTTTTTAGGGGATAACTACCGCACTTTGGAGACCGGCAGGGTAATTAATCACGCATTATTTATATATACAGTACAATAAACTTAATGATTTTATTTAGGGTGAAAAAAAAGAAAGATTTATTTCTATTTCAGAATTCATTATTATTGTTTTTTTTTTAATAACCTACAGTAATTTATCAGCACAATATTTTCTCATCCTGATCGTGGGTCTGATAGTGAGATTGTTCTGTCTGTGTATCGGAGCTTAGACTAATGTGTTGACTATTAACACCATCTGTGTCGGGGATAAACAAATCCCACAGTGATGAGAATTAATATCCTCACACCTTCACCAGCATCCTGTGGCACATAGGAATCATAGTCGTGTGTAAAGACCAGAGAGCCGCCTATGGGAGAAGAGCAAAGCCGTATTGGAGCTGAGCAGAACTAATCGAACAATCTGGATTGAAGAAACAAACTGCCTTTCCATTACTTTTGGAGACAGAACATCAGTGTCAACATCAGTGTGAACATCAGTGTCAGATCGCACCATCCGTCGTTGTTTGAGCCAAAGTGGACTACATGGGAGACGACCAAGGAGGACACCATTGTTGAAAACAAATCATAAAAAAAGCCAGACTGGAATATGCCAAACTACATGTTGACAAGCCACAAAGCTTCTGGGAGAATGTCCTATGGACAGATGAGACAAAAATGGAACTTTTTGCCAAGGCACATCAGCTCTATGTTCACAGTCATTGAAAATGAAGCATATCAAGAAAAGAACACTGTCCCTACTGTGAGACATGGAGGAGGCTCTGTTATGTTCTGGGGCTGCTTTGCTGCATGTGGCACAGGGTGTCTTGAATCTGTGCAGGGTACAATGAAATCTCAAGACTATCAAGGGATTCTAGAGAGAAATGTGCTGGCCAGTGTCAGAAAGCTGGGTCTCAGTCGCAGGTCATGGGTCTTGCAACAGGACAATGACCCAAAACACACAGCTAAAAACATCCAAGAATGGCTAAGAGGAAAACATTGGACTATTCTAAAGTGGCCTTCTATGAGCCCTGACCTCAATCCTATTGAGCATCTTTGGAAGGAGCTGAAACATGCCGTCTGGAAAAGGCACCCTTCAAACCGGAAACAACTGGAGCAGCTTGCTCATGAGGAGTGGGCCAAAATACCTGCAGAGAGGTGCAGAAGTCTCATTGGCAGTTACAGGAATCGTTTGATTGCAGTGATTGCCTCAAAAGGTTGTGCAACAAACTATTAAGTTAGGGCTACCATCATTTTTGTCCAGGCCTGTTCCATGAGTTCATTTTTAAAAATAATTCAGTTGAAGCATGGTTGAAAAGCAATGTCTGACTTTCATTGGTTAACATTCATAAAATTCTTATTTATTATTACAGAATGTTCCTTGAGCATGAAGTTCACCTTGGATCTCTTTAGAAGTCTTTCTGGGCTCTTTTGTTACCATTCGGATTATCCGTCTCTTTGATTTGTCATCAATTTTCCTCCTGCGGCCACGTCCAGGGAGGTTGGCTACAGTCCCATGGATCTTAAATTTCTGAATAATATGTGTAACTGTAGTCACAGGAACATCTAGCTGCTTGGAAATGGTCTTATAGCCTTTACCTTTAACATGCTTGTCTATAATTTTCTTTCGAATCTCCTGAGACAACTCTTTCCTTCGCTTCCTCTGGTCCATGTTGAGTGTGGTACATACCATGTCACCAAACAGCACAGTGACTACCTGGAGCCCTATATATAGGCCCACTGACTGATTACAAGATTGTAGACACCTGTGATGCTAATTAGTGGACACACCTTGAATTAACATGTCCCTTTGATCACATTATTTTCAGTATTTTCTAGGGGTACCATCATTTTTGTCCAGGCCTGTTCCATAAGTTTATTTTTTAAAATAATTCTGTTGAGGCATGGTTGAAAAGCAACGTCTGACTTTCATTGGTTAACATTCATAGAATTTTTTTTAATTATTACTTTTGTCAGATTAAAGTTATTTCTGTGACCATTGTGAGTTTTTCTTTCATTGACCGAAGGGTACCAACAATTTTGTCCACGTGTGTGTATATATATATATATATATATATATACATATACACACACACACACACACACACACACAAGTTCCAAACTTTTTTTTTTTTTTTTTTACCCCTTGCTGTTTTTGGAGCCATGTTACAGAAAAGAAAGTGTGTGTATTTTAAACCCGGCAGACTGCTATAGCTCCTGATTGGAACCGAGTGTGTAGCGGAGTGAGACTGCGGGACTCCTGCGTACGAGCAAGAGCCAAAACAACACTGCGGCTCGAGGCAACGAAACTCTCACTTAGTCTGAGGATATATACTGTATATATATATATATATATATATATATATATATACACTGGAGATCAAAATTAGAGAACAATTTATAATAATTTGAACAATTCTGAAATAATGTCATCTTCACTGCTCAACAGTTGAAGGACTTTTGTCCTGTCTACCAGAACACCTTTTTCACAAAATAACTAAGGCATTTAAACAAAAAACATTATTTTGCCGAAAACACACTGATCAAAATTAGAGAACACTTTCAGATACCTCCCAGTTATTGCTGTTAATCTGGCACCTAGTGCTAATTTCCTTGATTATCTGTCAACCCCTATTTAACTGGCAGCCTAACTTCCAGTTTCACTGACTCTGCAAGATGATGGGTCGTTCTAAAGTGACTGAAAGCCTCCGGCAGCAGGTTGTCCAGATGAAGGCCAAAGGGATGACCCCATCAGCCATAGCAAGACAAGTTGGTCGTTCCAAATCTGTGATTTCAAGAATATTGAATCTTTACAACATCCCAAACTCATTCAAGTCCCCCAAGAAGGCTGGTCGTCCACGGAAGACAAATACAACAGAGGACAGGATACTGCAGAGGATCTCAGTGGGCAGTCGTTTCTACGCTGCAGCTGGAATTGCTCACCAGTTCAGCGCTGAACAGGGTAAGGATCTGTCTCGTCATACAGTGTCTTGACGTTTAAGAGCATTTGGACTGAAAGCCCACTCTGCAGTGACCAAACCCCTCATCAAAAGGCTAGACTAAGCTTTGCTGAGGAGCATGTTGTGTGGACAGAAGAGAACTGGTCCAAAGTTCACTTCAGTGATGAAAGCAAGTTTAATTTATTTGGGTCCGATGGGAAACATTATGTTCGGTGACAAACTGGAGAAAGACTGAACCCAAAGTGTGTAAAGAAGTCAGTGAAAAGTGGAGGTCATGGTTTGGGGCATGTTTTCTGCAGCAGGTGTTGGGCCTCTTATACAGCTACATGGCAGAGTGAATGCAAATGTTCATCAGAACCTTCAACAACATATGGTTCCTTCCCTGCGTTCATCACCAAATCAGCCCGCAGTGTTCATGCAGTACAACGCTCCATGTCACACAACAAAACGGGTAAAGCAGTTCCTTGTAACTGAAAACACTGCAATAATCACATGGCGGCCCAGAGTCCTGATCTCAACCCGATAGAGAACCTCTGGAGAATCCTTGGCGACAAAGTTATGGCCAAGAAACCCACTACAGTCACCGAACTGTGGAGGAGACTGGAAGAAGAGTGGACCAAAATCACACCAGAGCAGTGTGAGAGACCAGTGCTGTCCTGTGGCCGCAGCTGTGCTGAGTACACTTCCTACTAATTGCTGACTGTTGTAACCTTCAGAAAATTTTGTTGTAATCTTTTTCCATGCTACAGTCATTGTTGTTCTCTAATTTTGATCAGTGTGTTTTCTGCAAAATAATGGTTTTTGTTGAAATGCCTTAGTTATTTTGTGGGAAAGGTGTTCTGGTAGCATGGTATAGACAGGAGAAAAACTCCTTCAACTGTTGAGCAGTGAAGATGACATTATTTCAGAATTGTTCAATTGTTTATAAATTGTTCTCTAATTTTGATCTCCAGTATATATAATATTATCAATATCTGATTTTTATTGACTTTTTACATAGTTATATTCAATTTTATTTTGCTTTCATTTTATGCTGTTTTATTCTGTTTTTTTCCCCCCCTCTATTATTGTACAGCACTTTGGTCAACTTTGGTTGTTTTTAAATGTGCTATAAATAAATTCGACTTGACTTGACTTATTATTATTAATGTTATCATATTGTTATTATAATATTATCATATCTTTCAATATATAAAATATAGCTAAATTTTTTGTATTAAAATATGTACAAGTTTTTCTTTTCCTGAAGTGTGTGTACATTGTTTTGGCTGACAGCTGTGTATATATAAAAACCTGAACACAGATAACACACACGCGCACACACCCACACGCGTACACACACACACCCCTGTGTTATAACTGTGCACTATAATTGTCTTTTCCTTTTTTTTTTTTTTTTTTTAAATGAACAGCTCTCTCTCTCTTTCTTTTTTCCCCTCTTCATTTATTCTTCTGTTCAAGATTGATGTGACAGCAGGCAGGTTAATCGACACCAACATTAATGTTCTTTTTTTTTTTCCAAAACTTTTTTTGTTCTCCATATACCTCTAACTTTTCCTCTCTCCCTCTTTCTTAATTCCGCTCAATAATTATGTGACGGGTATTAGGATAGTCTCTCTCTATATATATTTCAGTTTAGTTCAGATCAGCAGTGCTATACTGGCATTAAAGTAAAAAAAAAAAAAATGTTGCCAAAGCAATTACAGAAGGTTGATTACATAATATTACATATTCTCTCTCTGAATATCTTTACATTAATCTAAAGTTACACTAAGCTAAACTGACATACTAAAAGTGTTTCTTTTTTTCTTTCTGTGTGTGTGTGTGTGTGTGTGTGTGTGTGTGTGTGTGTGTGTGTGTGTGTGTGTGTGTGTGTGTGTGTGTGTGTGTGTGTGTGCACTTTCGTGCGCGTACCTCTCGGCTAGGCCAGCAGGCTTTGAGCACGGCACGGCTCCTGAACAGCACCAGCAGACGGACGTCCTGCTCGCTGAGGCTGAACGACCGTTCCAGAATCTGCAGCACCTCGATCCTCACTCGCACTGGCCTCGAGTCGTCCCCACAGAATGGCCGTAACCATGCCAACAGGTCCTCCGATGTCACAGCATGTCCCCTGAGACACACACACAGGACACGCTTATACACAGCGCTTTCCTTGAAGCAGACATTCATTTCTTTATAAAATTTGGGCAAAAAAACAAAAAAAAAAAACATAAAAAATACATTCAGGGAAACCCACAGAGACTAAACGTTTTTTTTCTCTTTTTCTCGTGATCTGAAGGAAACATACATTTTTAAGCTTGTTTCAATTCAACACAGACTGAAGATAATTACAAGGAATTACAAATCATGTTTTCTCCTGCAGGTTAAACTATAGCTCGGAGGTTCTCACGAGTTTCAAAGCGTTTTGCTGAAGGCGGAATAAAAATCTCATTTCAAGGCAATTAAACATGAACAATAAAAAATAAAAAAAAATCATGCAGGTGAATTTGGTCTGGTAATTATCAGGAGTGAAAATAGTTCTCCCAGTGATAGACTGTTTGTTCCGATCCTCTCCATGGTCTCCGTAAGGGTCTGATGCGACAACACAAACACACAGAGAACCAGGAACGGAACGGAAGCTTAAGGGGAAATCATGAATGTTACGAGACAAGTAGTTGAAACCAGGAAGAGGCTCGGAGAGCAGCGAAGTCTGATCATCAGTCCTCCAGAATATGAACTAATTCACAAAAACACGTGTAACTGTTGATATGATGGCGTCCTTTGTGTTTGGCATGGACTAGGCCTTTCCAAAACCTTCATTCTTTCATTTTTCAGACATTCCGATGTAGATTTCCTGGGGTTCTTTGGATCATTGTTGATCCTGTTGTATGACCCAATTTCAACCAAGCTTTAATCTGTTGGACAGATGGACTGTTGGACTCGTACAGAGGAGTTCAAGGTCGGCTCAATGACTGAAAAGTGCTCAGATCCTGTGGCTGCAACACAAGCCCAAATCATCACCCGTCCACCACTGCGCTTGTCCGTGGGTTTAGCAGGTGTTTCTGCTGAAATGCATGTTGGTCTTCCCCAAACATTGCGCTGGGCATTAAGGCCAAGGACCTCCACTTTGATCTCATCTGTCCACAGGACATGCTTCCAGTTGTGCCATCGTGGACTTTAACATTTAACTTTCTCAGTGAGGCCTGCAGGGTCTGAGACGTAGCTCTTTCTCGGAGCATTGCTTGGTCTGACCTTGGGGTGAATGTGCTTGAATGCTTTCCACTTGCGAATGATCTTTCTGACCGTAGAAGGTTCGACTCCAGCTTGTTTGGAAATGGTTGTATAACCCTTTCCGGATTAATGTGCTGCAACAGTTGCTTCTCTAAAACTATTGTTTACGCCTTCCCCTCTTGGCATTGTGTTGATTCTGATTCTTCACCCTCGCTAAAAGAAAATATTCTTTTTTTTCCCCTTCATGTACAATACTGTGCAAAACGTCGTAGGCACCGTGTTTTTCAGTACAAATTTTGTTGTAGATTTTTGTATTTGAGTACTTCATTCGTTTTGCACGTGTAAAAAAAAAAAAAAAAAAAAAACAGGTGTACAAGTCAAACTTTAAGAAGAACTTTTGCTCTGCAGGATGCTCAGCAAGCGAGCTAATTTCCTTATAAAACTGAACAAATTGTACCCGAGACTAAACGGTCCTCAGAGCGTTGTCACACCAAGTGGCTTGTTATTGTTTACTGGGTTTTATAGTTATGTATTTATTCTTAAGGCATCCTTTGCTCCATAGCATTTATTTGCATGTGCCTGAGACTTTTGCACAGTTCTGTACATCATAAATAAACCACTGTCTAATGAGGACTTCGTTAGCTTTATCTGTGTGTCTCTGTTTTTATATTGAAGCAAACACTGAAGTCTTACATCGGAGAAATGATCAAATTATTGCATATGAAAGTTATGAGAGGGAAGAAAAAAAAACTGTGGAAGGACAAATTAGCATCTTTAACAAGGCTCACAGCACATGACAAGATCTACGCCACTTCTCACACTGCTGATGTCTGTAAGGAATGCCTAATGGCACAGGCAGAGCATGACATTCTGTTATCTCATCATACAGCTGAACTCCTTTAGCAAACAAGGTCTCAACATTATGATCAAAGTGATGAAGCTCGCAAATTAATGGCATGTCGACTGCGACAATACTTTATCTCATCAAATGTTCCAGATTCACACAGAACCTGGCTACAGATCCACTAGGAATTAATAATAGTTTTAAATTATTTAACATCTCTCTTCGACCACATTTTAGGCTTTGTAGTTTTTTTTAGGCATGTAGTCATTCTCTCACTGGCACAAACTGCAGCAAACAATTTAGATGAACCTATCGCTCTTTTTGAACTTACTGTGGCTGCGTCTACTCTGAAAACTATTAAATGTCATGGGCCTGATGGAAGTCCATCAGTTTTACAGCAAAATCTGGCCTCAGCCTTTTGCCCTGGAAACTGAAACTTGCACCCAAGCTAGTATTTCTCTTATTTAAAGAGGGAAGGATCGTAGACACTGCACCTCTCTTCATTCTATAAGTTTATTAAATATGGATTTTAAAATCTTATCCTACAGTAAGTGTTGGCTCTTCGCCTGGAGTCAGTTCTTCCATTCATTGTTCATCCATTGTTCCTGGGTTCATTCATAATAGCCACTCTTTTCCTAAACTGCAACAAGATTTCAACATACAGTATACCGTATATATACAAAAAAAAAAAAAATTATTTGCTTGCCTGTCAACACATGCATATGAACTTGAGTAACATCCAGTTCTTAATTCATAGAGTTTAATATGATGTTGCAGCCTTTACGGCTATAAGAGCTTCAACTCATCTGGGAAGGATTTCCACAACATTTAGGAGTGTGTTTATTAGAATTTTTGTAAGGTCAGACACTGATGTTGGACGAGAAGGCCTGGCTCGCTGTCTTCGCTCTAACTCATCCCAAAGGTGTTCTATCTGTGCAGGCCAGTCAAGTTCTTCCACACCAAACTCGCTCTTCCATGTCCTTATGGACCTTGCTTTGTGCCCATGCTTTGGTACAGTCATGTTGGAACAGGAAGAGACTATCCTCAAACTATTCCTACAAAGTTAGGACCATGACATTTTCCCAAATGTCTTGGTATTCTGAAGCATCTGAAGTTCCAAACTGAAGATCAAAAGCCCACATCATAATCCCCCTCCACCAAACTTTACACTTGGCACAATGCAATGGGACAAATACCGTTCTCCTGGCCACTGCCAAACCCAGACTCATCCATCAGTTTACCAGACAGAGAAGCGTGATTCATCACTCCGGAGAACATGTCTCTACTGCTCTAGAGTCCAGTAGTGGTGAACTTTATACCAATGCTTTGCATTACACTTGTGTGACTGAATGTAAGGCTTGGATGCAGCTGCTCGACCATGGAAACCCGTACCATAAAGATCTTGAAATAATCTGAAGGCCACATGAAACTTGGAAATCTGTATCTATTGAAGTCACCAACTTCCTGCAGACACTGCTTTGTGATTTTACACGGCCCACCATTTCATGGCTGAGTTGTTGTTGGGTTGTTGCCATTCCCAATAGCTTCCACTTTATGGTGATACCACAAACTGTGGAATATGTAGTAGCGAGGAAATTTCACGACTGGAATTATTGCACACGTGGCATCCTATCACGATACCATTCTGGAATTCACTGAGCTCCTGAGAGCGACACATTCGATCACAAATGTTTGTATGCTTGATTTTATACACCTGTAACCATGGACGTGATTGGACATAATTCACTGATTTGATTTGGATGGGTGAATGAATACTTTTGGCAATATAGCGTGTGTGTGTTTGTATGTGTGTGTGTGTACTGTATATAATATATATATATAATATATAATATTCATGTTTCATCTCCCATCTCTAATGTTCAGTCGGCTGGACAAATATTTCAGATACAAATTTAACTTGACCAAAATTAGATATTTCTCATGTATGTAGAGAGAGGATGCCTTCCAAAAAAAAAGCCCAGTAAACAGTAATTAATGATAAAGTCAGTATTTGGTGTGCCAAATTCTGTGGAACCTTTAGTCTCGGGTACGATTTGTGCAGTTTCCGAAGGAAATTAGCTACAAGCATCCTGCAGAACACCCACAGTTCTTCTCAGGACTTTGACTGTTCCACCTGCTTTTTTTTTTTTGCTGAAAAGTGGATGCTTATGTAATATGCTGCTTTCATTTCTGGCACAGAAATATTTTTCTTTTAATTTTGTGATGCTCAGAAATGTTTTTGTCCTAACTCAATAATAAAATCATAAATTTATACTGTATACAAGGTGGTATTCCCAAAAGTTGAGAGATTAGTTTTGTAACACCACACCAACAGATGGCAGCACAAGGCTGCAGGTACAGTCACAGGGAGCAGCGACCTTCATACTGTAAGTCAGTGTGCCAAAAGACATCGTCCTGTGTACATCGGGAGCGTACACAGGACGATCTGCTATTTAATCATGGACAGGAAGTAAGAACAAAAGAGTTAAGAACAGAGAGCCAACGTGAAAATGTGTGAAACTGGGCAAATCTGACACAGAGACGACTGACATAATTCGGCAAACGATTGTGTTGTTGGAAGTCTGCCTAGAACTACGTCAGGGTGTCTACGATTTTTTGCACAGTACTTTACATTTGTAAAAGACACACAAAAAATGTTTATTACAAACTAAATAAATAAATGTTTACTGGTACAGTAACACCATCCAAAATGCATTCTTTTACAGTTCATGTCCAGTTTATGTATGCAATGTGTGCGTGTGTGTGTGTGATATGTGTGTATGCAGGTTTGAATGATATTCTGTGTTGTCCTCTGTAGCACTGTCGTGAAGTTTGAGGACCACTTACCCGCCTTGCACATCATCCTGCACTGCCTTCACGATGCTTTCCAGAACGTTCAGTGGGTCTGCGTAATCTTTCAGGATTGCCTCGTCACCGCTACACACACACACACAGAGTTATAATGTCATTCACTCACTTGGCATTTGAGCGAGCATGCACGTGGTATATAATACAGATGAGACATTTTCACATTCAGATCTCTGACACCACTCAGCAATCTCCACTGTTGGGTTTGGGATTTGTGCTTTAGATCGTCATACCTTCGTACAACGTAATTCTCACACTACATCCGCATTTACAATATGATAGATAAAGGCATTTCGGGTTGTGTTAGCGAATTTTGGAAGAATTTCATCAGCATTCCCACCTTCGTCTCCTCTTAACGTCATCCTTTCTCAGAGTTAACGCCATCCTATGAGATATGAGAGTGTTAAGAGGTTTAACTTCTACGGTGATGTCATTCTGCCCCGAACCTGGCGATGTCTTGAAAACAGCTATATGTAAGAATCCCATCAGACCACAAGCTATTTGAATCCAGCACTTACTACACTATACAGTGGAACCTTGGATTACGAGCATAATTCGTTCCGGAAGTGGGCTCATGTTCCAAAACAACTGTAAACCAAATCATCATTTTCCATAAGAAATAATGAAAACTCAAATTATTCGTTCCACAGCCCCAAAAAATAAATACATAAAAATAATTAATACAATCTATAAAATGAAAATATAACAGATTAACCTGCACTTTACCTTTAAAAAAAAGTACAAATAAATCCCGACAGATGGGTTGGAGGAGGGTGAAAAGGTGAAAGAGCGTCTGTGTGTGTGTCAGAGTGTGTGTGTGTGTGTGTGTGTGTGTGTGTGTGTGTCGGTTTCAAATTACGCGCGCACACGCATAAGAGACTAAAAGAAAGAGGGAGATGTTGATTATACAAGTAACAGACGAGCAGAGTTTCTGTGTGTTTGCGAAGCCGTGGGGAGGGGGCGTGTTGGGGGTGAAAAGGTGAGAGAGTGACGCTCGGTGTCAAAATAAGAGTCGCATGCGTGATACATGATACTTGGCGCTCGTAAAGTAATATTTGCTCGGTTTCCGATTAAAAATGTATTAAAAATCTTTGTTCGGTTTGCGGAACACTCGTAAACCACGTTACTCGCAATCCGAGGTTCCACTGTATAGGTATACAGTGGATTACATCTCCAGGGTTGGGGGTTTGATTCGGTGTGCGTGCTTGGTATATTTCTCCAGGTTCAAAGACATGCACTGCTCTATGATTGGTATTTTCAAATTTCCTCTCATCATAGGATGTGTGAGTGTCTTCTAATGGGTTGGCACCACATCCATGGTGTTCCCCACCTCATGCCCTAAAGCCCTCTGATGTCCCTTCCCATGATGTTCTCCTCTGCACCATAAGCTCTCCGAGTGAGATACGTTTAGCCTTAATACACCTTTAATCCACCAGTTTACACTTCATTATCACGTACAAACATCAACGATTCACTGCAGCTCGTCTAAAGGTCAAGGCGCTAAGGGAAACAGGACCCGGGCGCCTGACGAGCCCTGCCTTCAGATACCGCAATTAGGTGATTGTTCGGTTTGTAAGATTGCATAATCTTTACAAAGATGCCGGCTGCACTGAACGAGCAGCGTTATCCGTGCCAGCGTTCCCTGGTGCTTCGTCTAGCTTCCAGACACGGCAAGATGAAAAAATAAATAAATAAATAAATAAATAAATAAATAAACAAACTCGAAAAACAAATTCGCATTCGATGCGGCTCCATTAGGACCCAGCCGATCTAATGTGCAGTTCTCTCTGCTGTGACCAATCAGCACTTAGGCTGAGACAACAAAGAGGAACATCTGTATTAGTCTGCTGCAATTATTCTGGTCATTAATCTAGTTCAGAGGGAAAGGAAAGAAGAAGGGAAAGAAAGAAAAGCAGAGTGGGAGAGACTACAAATGAGAAGCATACATTTTTAAAAGCCTAATCAATCTTCTTTTTTTTTTTTTTTTGGACTTTCTTCCTGCCTGATACTGGGTTTCTCATCACTAAGCTAGCTGTGAGTCTGGGACCTGAACTTAAAGCCATTATCTACACAAGAACTCAGAGAGGAAAACTAATTAGGAGGTTTAGAAGTTATCAGTTGTCCGTTGTCGTTGATGTCGCAAATTAATGCCCCGTGTACTGATTTTCTTCGTCGTCGCTTGTTTTCTGTCTGTTGTCATTTGCAGCACTGAGGCACCACACTGGGTACAAAGCATGGTCATAAAAGCTTTTAGCTCTGGTTAATATGCTACAGTACCTGGCTAAAAGTATCCGGTGTTCACTTCGTCAGTTACACAAGCGTGAAATCAGCTAACCTACACAAATTTGATGTTGTGTAAAGTATTCAACATAAGGGTTAAAAACAAAGCTCTATTTTTGTCACAGAAGTTAACTAGCTACATTCAGTTGTCCCATGACAATGATCATCATGGGACAACTGAATAATTATGGGTGTGTGCAAGTGATAGTTTGTCACCATTTAAGATATTCTGTGTCACGGGAATGTTTTTTATTAATTTACTAGGTCAGCTGGTCAAACAAGTCATCACATCTCAGTGATCCATCCATCCATCCATCCATCCATCTCTCCCATTATTCAGTTAGTTTTATCGATCCATCCATCCTTCTACCCATCCATCCAATTAGGTTAATCCATCCATCCATCCATCCATCCATCGCATTAAGTTAATTCCTTTAGCCCCTCATTTCAACCATTCTCCCTATAGTCATCTATCTATCTATCTATCTATCTATCTATCTATCTATCTATCTATCTATCTATCTATCTCATTATTAAACTGAATTCATCCATCTCTTGCATTATTCAGTTTTTTTCATTATTTCATTATTCAGCTAGTTTCATACATCTCTCACATTCTTCAGTATGTTCCCTCTATCTATTCATCTCTCCCATTATTCAGTTATGTCTGTCCATCCATCCATCCCATTAAGTTAATCCATCCATCCATCCATCCATCCAATTAGGTTAATCCATCCACCCATCCTATTTAGTTAATCCATCCATCCATTCATCCATCCATCCCATTAAGTTAATTCCTTTCGTCCATCAATTCAACCATCTTCCTGTCATCCATCCATCCATCCTATTTAGTTAATCCATCCATCCATCTACTGTATCTATCTATAGTATCTATGTATCGGTCTTTCTACAGTATCTATCTATCTATCTATCTATCTATCTATCTATCTATCTATCTATCTATCTATCTCTTTCATTATTCAGTTAGTTCCATCCATCCCTTCATCCCTCCCTCCCATTATTCAGCTAGTTTCATACATCTCTCAAATTCTACAGTTAGTTCCCTCTATCTATTTATCTATCTATCTATCTCTCCCATTATTCATTTGTGTCCATCCATCCATCCATCCATCCATCCAACCTACATTAGAAACTTACCAGATAGATAGCACTAGACACAGTCCAAACATTCTAATATTCACCATAACTCTTGTAGTCTTTGAAGTTTTACATCCACCTCTGGGATATGCAATCGAGAAAGAGGGACTAAGGCATGATTAAGTACGCTTGCAACAGATGAATCAATGGTTAGATTTTTTTTTTTTTTTTTACATTTTGGCCAGAGTGTGCAATGTGCAGACACCATTAACACTCTAATGATATTTCTGCCTTCAGGAATGAAGAGTGAATAAAGGAAAAATTCAAGTCTCCATAATAATGACTTGGATTCATGAGAAAAAAAAAAAGAAAAAAAACTCAAGCATCCCGGGAGAAAGAAAGAGATGTTGGGTTTGGGTGGAAAACAAGTCAATAAAAGACGTGTGAGACACAAGTGAAGCAGAACAATGAAGCAGTCGAATGACCCCCAGGAGGTGGAGCGGCTGTGCCTCCTCCTGTGACACCACTGAACAGAAAGAAGATGCATTGCAGGAGAGAGAGACATGCTGATTAGATTAGTATCACTGCACACCTGATCTTTGAGCACACAGTACTGTAACGCATTGCACGGTCGGCTCCAGGGATGTGACGAGTATGTGATTACAATGGATTACACAATTATGACGCCCCGAAGGGTGACAATGATGTCATCAGAAGAATATAAAAACAACGGATAGGGATGGTCTTAATGAGCTCTACCGGGTCAAACTTCAGGAATGTGATGTGATGACTATATATATATATATATATATATATATATATATATATATATATATATATATATAGAGAGAGAGAGAGAGAGAGAGAGAGAGAGAGATAAATATATAGATATATAGATAGATAGATATTCAGGTCACTGCAGCGATGATTAATGCCAGACAGGTACTATAGGTGGAACAGAAAGGGCTAAGCACACTGGGAGAGAATCACTGCACGCTACATGACGGATGGGATGTCCGGGATAGCTCTTCATCTAAAATGGATTGAGGGAAAGCAGCAGGATTCCATCAGAATGTCTCCGAGTACGCTGAAAGATTTTAGGCCAAGCAGAAGAAACATTCAGTACACGAAATGCCATGCTTCAAAAAAAAAAAAAAAAAAAAGTTCCTCAGTACACAGAGTTCCGCTATAACTTTCACGAGGACTGTAGATCACAGCTTGTGTCGGCGCCATCCACAGGGGGATAAACAAAACTACACTTTTTTTTTTTTTTTTTTTTACCAGTGTACCAGTTCTTACCAATGTGATGAATTTAATACGTCTTCTTGAAAATGAGCACCTACGATCCCAAAGGCTTCTTGTCGTTCTTAGCGGCGAGTGCCTGGCCCCTTAATCACTTGCTTGCTCCTTGCTTAATCATCATTAGAGATGCGCATAATATTCCATGTGTTTGGAATGTTTTGTTTATTTAATCAGAAATTAAGACTGAAATATCCCATTTACATACAGTAAATATTCAGACCCCTTGTTAGGCCCCTTGCAATTGAGCTCTGCTGCGTCTCGTTGAATTCATTGAAAATAATTATAAAAAGGCACACACCTGCCTATACAAGGTCACATCGTAAGTGGATCATGTCAGAGTAAAAACAAAGCTGTGAGGTTGAGAGCTTGGGGAAGGACACACAACCGCAGCACTAAGAGCATCAGAGCTTCCATCATTCTCCAGTGGAAAAGATGTGGAACAACCAACAGTCTTCCAAGATCTGACTGCTCAACCAAACTGAGTAATCAGAAATAACGGTTGAAGGAATGAAGGTTGTGCCAGTCAGAAGCCATTCTTTATTAGCCAAATTTTGGACTATTTGTAATCAGGAAATCAAACACTGCTCATGCAGAGAAACCCCTCCACAGCATGGTGCTGCCACCACCATGTTTGTCTGTAACGGGCACTGGGAGATTAGTCAGTATAAATGGGAAATAGATCAAGAAAAATAAAGAGCCATCTTGAGTGAAAACCTTCTGCTAAGGATCTCAGCCTGGGGTGAAGGTTTACATTTTAACAAACAGCAACCCAAAGCATAACACATAATAAATAGATAGATAGATAAATGGATAAATAAAACATATGCGAATGAATCACAAGAAAAATAATAAAACTGCACCGATAGATAGATAAATAAATAGATAGATAGACACATGCAAAACAAATGAAATAAATTGCACATGAATAAATAAATAAATAATCACATGCATAAACAATCAAACAAATAAATAACTCTTGTGAATGCATTAATTAAGAAATCAGATCACATAAATATAAAAAAAAAATACACTGAATGAATATATAAACCACATGCAAAACAGAAAAATGCGGAAAATTATCCATACAATCAGTCTATAAATATTACAAGGCCGGTTTTTTATTTTTTGTATTAACCATCATTCATTGGTTTTATTTCAGAAAAGTGCTGCACTTGTTCATGTAGCACTTTCTGGTTTGCCTTTAATCATTTTACCGTCGCTGTTACGAGTGTTTACGAGCAACACCGGGCGATGAGATATTTTGGGTAATGGGGCACTGAGCTGTGGCGCTTTCTATTTAAGAGACAAAAGGACCAGAGGCAAGACGGTGCTACGATTCAGAGCTGAGTGTGTGTTTTACAGCTGCTTCCAAACAGAGCTGGCAGCCGGAGAAAGAGGCCGAGGCTGGTGGAAGGCGTGGGAGGGAAAGAGAAAAGTCAGGGAAGGGAGAGAAAAAAAAAAAAAAGAGCGGGAAAGATCTCGGGAGGCCAAGGCAGAGGTCGAAGCTGTGTTTAACTCAATCAGGCTAAAACGGGTCCTCTCTGCCACAGGTTAATAGAAGGACAGGCTTTTAGGAGGACGCCATGAAAGAAAGAGAGACAGCCATAGAGAGAGAGAGAGAGAAGGCACGGAAGGGAAAAGGAGCACGGGGAAAAGCGAAGTGATGAGATAAAGACAGACAGTGCACCAGAGAGTTTGGGAGAAAAGTGATTGAGGGGCCAAAAAAAAAAAAAAAAACAGAGTGGAAACAGAGTGCAAAAAAATAAAGAGCTAAGTACAAAGTAACAGAGTGAAAGTGACGGAGTGAAACAGGCACCTGAGTGCGGAGACGATCCGCGCCACCGCGTCCTGCACCACGCCGTGCACCGACAGGCTCCGCCCAGTCCCGACGCCGACTCCCAGCAGCTTCTCAATCTGCTCCAGCGGCTGCCCGTCCAGCGCCATGGTAACAGCCAGCTCCTGAACTTTGGCCTCCTCTGACCTGGAGAGGTCGAATGCTTTACTGTAGGCTTGCAGGCGTCTCTAAAGGCGTGGACAAGAGGAGAAGAGCTCTCAGGGTGTGAAAGTGAAAGAGGAAATGTCTATGCTGCATGGGTCAGATATTTATTGTGAGGGAAGAGATGATGTCTTTTGTTTATCCGTTTCAGGATTAAAAAAAAAAAAAACAATAGTGCGTTTATCATTCTGTAAGAATAAGTATGTATAAATGATTATTTGTGTTTAATGCTGTTTAAAGGGTTTGTTTACTTTGCATTTTTAATAATAAAGTAAATGTCACTAGTGTGAATGAGTCATTCATTCATCTCCTACAGTATATGGTTTATTCTGTAAAGGGTCGCGGGAAGCCTCGAGTCTATCCAAGGAGATACGCTAAGACACCCGAGACACACCACACACACTCACAGACTATGTGCAATTGGGGGACACCACTGAACATAACCTGCATGTCTTCAGATTGTGGGAGGAAACCAGAGTACCAGGAGGAAACCCAGCAAGCACAGGCAGAACATGCAAACTCCTTGCACACAGCAGGGAATCGAACCAGGACCCTTGAGGTTTTTTTTAAATTTTTTTTTTAAACCTTTGAGTCGGGGCAAAAATCCAAAATTCATGATGAACACACCTATATATGTATTGTCATGGTGTATAGCGGGGAAGAAAATAAAATACAATTCCCCTTACCTCAAACACACACACACACACACACACACACACACACACACACACACACACAGCATGAGCATTTCCTTAAAAACAGTTGTGTGTGTGTGTGTGTGTGTGTGTGTGTGTGTGTGTGTGTGTGCGTGTGTGTGTGCGTGTGTGTGTGCGTGTGTGTGTGCGCGTGCGCGTGTGTGTGTGCGCGTGTTTGTGTGTGTGTGTGTGTGTGTGTGTTTGTGTGTGTGTTTGTGTGTGTGCTGAGGGTAGCAGAGACAGTCCAACTGCTCTTCTTCCCTGCAGCTACATACCTGTCAATCATATCTAAATAGCTCACACTAAGGACAGGGAGAGAGATTGAGGAAAAGAAGCATGTGTGTGTGTGTGTGTGTGTGTGTGTGTGTGTGTGAGAGAGAGAGAGAGAGAGAGAGAGAGAGAGAGAGAGAGAGATGGCTGCATGTTATTCTGTGTGTTTGGATACTCATTATTACAGTGACTAACCTCGTGGGAGACTACATATATCCTATCTGTGAACTGTATGTGTGTGCGTGTGTGTGTGTGTGTGTGTGTGTGTGTGTGTGTCAAAGATACCTCCTGGCTGTTTCTGAGTGACAGTGGGAAAGGCACCGAGACTCTCCAGATGGTTGACAGACTGCTGCAGGTGAGAGAGGGCGTGGCCTAAATCAAAGGCGTGTTCATCATCATTGTCTCCACCCCTTTTCTTGCTCTTTTCACTGATGCTCTTTAGTGCCTTTAGAGCCCGTCTTGTGATCTCTGTTCTGACCTCAACGGAGAGCTACACACACACACACACACACACACACCATTATTATGCTGAGATACACCCAGAAGTTGGTTGGATATTATACAAGGGGTGTTCAAGTCTAACCGGGTCTTTTGATTATGTATGAAAGGAAAAACTCCCTTCATTTCTCTATATAATCCCCAGCCACACTAATGCACTCATCTCAGCGTTTCACTAGTGCTTGGAAACCATCACGGTAGAAAGTTTTCTCAGTACGCCGTAGCCACGATCGGACTGCCTGCTTCATGTTCTAAACTCCTGTAATGACCTTAACATGTTGAAACCATTTTGAAGTGAAGTCAGGACTGTACAAGGGACACGGCAATAACTCACACCAGAGCTCCTGTGGCGTTCATGAATGATTGTGTGCACCGTCCTCACACACACACACACACACACACACACACACACACACACACACACACACACACACACACACACAGCGTTATTATGCTGAGATGACTCAATAAGTGCAGAGTTACAAATAAATAAAGAAATGAATTTAAAACAAAAATGAAACTGATTAACACAACCCGTTGACGATGGCTCCTACAGCACGCACTCACCTGATTGGTCGATTCCAGGGAAAAGGTGATGGAATCCAGGAAGTGGATGGCATCTAAAGGCACGAGACGGTCGAGGTACTTGGCACAGGTGTCATAGGCGTGGAGGAAATCCTGATCCGACCGAGGAGCCCTCTTGAGGATCTGAGCGTCGCCTTGCCAGAAGAGCTTGGGCAGCCACGCGGCGTGCACGGCGCTGGGCGTGACGGTACCGCCTCCCTTCTGAGGGATCCGAGACGCCAGTTTCGAGATAGATAGGACGTTCTGGCTGTTCAGTACCGGCTCGAGAGCTTGGAGGGGATCGGATTCTTCATCCGTCAGCTTCTTATAATCCAGACCTGTGAGGTATGACACCAGGAGATACGAGGTCAACTGAATGGCGTAACAGAAGATCATATTACACGCCTGTCACACCCGTATGCATTTCATGGAAATTGGAAAAAGAATTAGAGTTTTAACACTGGGTCAAAAAAAAAAAAAAAAAAAAACAATCCACAGATATTAGATTTATTCGTTTCTGCATATTACTGCATGCATAACTACAAATCCATTATCCAGCTGATGATGTCAAAAAAAAAAAAAAAAAACTGCTCCTGATTGCAACGCTGATAATAATATTACTCCGCACTTCTCTGGTAAATCATCAGCAGGTGAAATCACTATCGCGCGAGCCGACGTACTAACATTAGCAATGTCGTTACAGCTGCCAGAGTTTTGAGCAACATGTGCAAATTTCTCCACAGCCGCACTTCGAGCTCGCAGTATTTTACCAAGACCGCTAAACGAACAATAATTTGTCAACATACTGCACAACGTTCTCTGCGACGTGACCATAGAAACCCTCATCCTGTATTAATGTACGCGTGTAGTGCAACGTAATAAAACCGCAATAAATTGCTTATTACTTGTTAATGCGGGAAAACTGGGATGCCGCGACACCCTTCGAGGCGGCGCGACACGAGTGAATTACGAGGCGTCTTGCGTTTGGTTTATTTCTTAATCACTTGCTGATTTTTTTTTTTGTTTTTTTCTCTCAAGAGTTCTATCTTTTTACGATATTTTATTCCATAATGATTGCTGATTTCAGCACTGCTAGCGATTTATTGCCTCAGACTCGTAGCAAAGCTGCCATCAAACCCGTGCAGATAAAAATACGTTGATTAGCACTTTTGTTTAGTGAAAGGTGTGTAAAGACAACAGTAAAACAAGAGGATCTTGAGTTCTGAAAGGGGTTGCATTCAGAGCAGCTCGGATTCAGATACTCAGTGGCCTCCCCGTACACTACAGGCTTTAATATAACACACTCGGAGTGAGACACGGGTGAATATCGCATATATGCTGAAGTGCTGCTTCGTCCACGAGCGATAACCTTGATAATGAGTGATGAAAGCTAGCGAGACTCAATTAGCAGCATCTCATTTCCATAACGCTAACTGCCCCCTAAAAGCTCCCATTCATCTTCTGCAATATAAGCCGCTTTGCTGTATAAAGAGAAACTCCTACCTGTGCAAATCAGACTGTAGTTACTTGTAGCGAGTAAAGAGAGCAGTCTTTTCTCCTGCAAGTGCTTATGTATTTACAGCAACCACAACCCTGTCTCTAAACGCTGCTTATTTTTATTTCACGGGTTTATACTGTACTTGGACGTGTATGGCAGAGTTTCAAACGTTCTTCACAATTTTTTCAACATAGCCTTCTTCCATCCATCCATCCATCCATCCATCCATCCGTCCATATCATCTTACTCTATACAAGGTCATGGGGTCTGGAGCCTATCCTGGGGAGCTCAGGGCACAAGCCAACATACACCCAGAAGGTGGTTGGATATTTTACAAGGGGCGTTCAAGTCAAACCGGGATTTTTGATTATGTATTAAAGGAAAAACTCCCTTCATTTCTCTATATAATCCCCAGCCACACTAATGCACTCGTCTCAGCGTTTCACTAGTGCTTGGACACCATCACGGTAGAAAGTTTTCTCAGTACGGCGTATCCACGATCGGAACGCCTGCTTCATGTTTTAAACTCCTGTAATGAAAAAAAAAAAAACATTTTAAAGTCAGGACTGTACAAGGGACGTGGCAATAGCTCACACCCGAGCTCCTGTGGTGTTCATGAATGATTGTGTGCACCGTCCTCACAGACACACGAGTCTCTTCCACAAGCTGGCGACAATTACTGTATGCGTCGATTTTCAAGGATCAGGCACTGAATGTTCACGGGAATCATCGCAATAGGCTCCGAGCCACCCTGGCCAGGATTGTCATTCACGGACGTATGGCTTTTTTGAATGTTTCACTGAGGCTAAGTGTCTCATCACTGCGCCGTAACGGAAATGCCGATCAGTTTCACGCTTTCACTTATGAGTAGTTTCAGCACAGGTCCTGGTTTAATCTCACACAGGATCAATATAAGCCTTGACTTTTTTTTTTTTTTTTTAAGTTTTCCAGACAGTTAACAAATTCATTTATTTATTTGGAAATAATGTTTTAATAATGCTTTAATGTGTAGCATGAGTAGCATAATGCTTATCTCAAGTTTATTAGTAACACAACTTGACTGTGCAAAGTACAAACTACACATTTTGGTCAGCTGCCTGTCTCCCTCCATTATATTCCTTCTTTTTTTTTTTTTTTTTTTACTAAAAGCAGCTGCTGAAAAAACAAGTTTGCAGCAATATTTATACCGTGAAATGAGACACGGGTACATATGTTGTTATTGTCGCAGGAACAGTGCGCCTGGTGCCATTTTGACACAGAGATTAAGGGCCCTTTTTCTCCAGTCCCACTTCTAGAGTGGATGCGATTAACATCCGAGAGTACCACCTCACTCGAGAGCCAGAGAATGCAGCTAATTAGATCACTTAGTTCTTATCTGTACGCCCGCGTTCAATTTCCGCCGTTTCGCTTTTCATTTTCGCTTCTGCAGGCGCCGGAAAAGAACAACAAACACGCGTTTGCGGAGCAATTAAGCTTCCTTTATTATTGTTTTTAATCCCTCGTAAAATCAGCGCTGGCAAAAAAAGAAGGCTGTAATTATGAGTCATGGCTTCCGTTTACGTGTTTGTTTTCGCAGGTAGTGAACTCGCAGTGAACGAGGTGATGTTCATCTAGGACGCATTGTTCTTTCCTTTGCTGCAGTTTTACACAGCGACCAAGCTGATTTACAATCGGAATAAACTGCGAGTCAGACAAACGGTCAGAGATGTAGGTTTAAAAACGGAAGGAAAGTTTCAGGAAGGGTTGTGGATGCCTCCCGAAGTGATGTTCATCTGGAACTTATTGTTTTGTTCCAGTTTCTTTTCTTCAGCTATGGATAGATAGAGTTATGAAAAATGTTCTGAATTTGCATATGAAAAGAATAAACAGTTAGAGGAGACGAAGCATATGCGCTTCCACTCGAGAACTCTGGCACTGACATGAGAAAAGCAAAGACACCTAGACTCCGCAATAATATCAGCAGGAAGGTTTTAAGAATATCTGATGTAGGGTCAAAATTTTTTATTTCACCCTAAAGTGCCGTGAAAGTTAATTGCCCCTTTTCCTGTTTTTTAAAAATTTTTTAATGATTCAGATCATCAAGCAACTCTTAACACAAATACATTCCCAGTAAATATAAAGTAAAATGCATTTTTTTTTTTTATGACGCCTTCATTTATTGAGGAAAAAAGCTGTCTGGACCTACCTGACCCTATGTGAAAAAGTAATTGCCCATTAAAACTAATAACAATACCAACTGCAAACAAGCGTTTGCGATCTTTCACATCCATGGCTGTGGATGAATTTTGGCCCACTCTTCTATGCAGAATAATTTAATTCAGCCACATTAGAGGGTTTAACCTGTTTAAGGTCATGCCAAAGCATCTCAATCGAAATTTAACTACAGACTTTGACTACACAACTCCAAAACCTCACTTTTTTTTTTTTTTGAGCCATTCAGAGGTGGGCTTGCTGGTGTGTTTCGGGGGCAAATACTTTTTCTCGCTACTGTATATAGCATTTCTAGAGATTTTCTCAGATCAGTTGTAAAAAAACAAAACAGACTCTCCTTAAAATGACTTGTTTATACTTGCATGAGTCATTTTCCTGTTCACTATTTTCACTTAACTTTCACTCAAGCTGAATTAATACTACGGCAGCATCACTAACAGCTGAACACTCAAGGAGGATTCAAATGAGCGCAATGCTTTCCCTTCAATTTCATGGCTGTTCTCGGTAATTCCTGATAAATTGAATTTGTCACTGAGTAATTTAGGGTTTTGCGTTGGTGTTCGTCCAAAGCGGAGCCATTTGCACTCTGTAAATCAACAGTAGACAAAGTCAACCAGAATGTCAAACTCACCGCTGGCCACAGCCTTCAACTTCTTCAGCAGTTTGATGTGTGTATCAGGCGTCATGGCGGATGAAGGAAGGTAGTCGGTGCACGAGCAGCTCTCCAGTAGTGTGTAGTAGTAGAGCAGACGCTGCAGGTCGACACCCGCGATGCCTGGGTACACGTATTTGCTCATGTGTGAATAGAAGGACTGTGGTTCAGTCTTCAGAGTCTGGAAAAGGCCCAAAGACTCGCTGCGGGTCTCGATCTCCTTCGTGGAGAGACTGAGAGGGAGGACAGAGAGACACAAGGACTAATTATAACTCATGGGATCATTGGATTTGTGGTAAATCATAAAATGTACAGTGCTATCTTTCTCTCTAGCAGCTTTCCTTCTAACAGTCTTTTCCAAGCAATTTCTGTCTGTCTGTATCAGTCTCTCTCTATAACACTCTCTTCCTCTCCATCTCTCGATCTCCAACAGGCTCTCCCTGTATCCGTCTCCCTCAGTCTAATGACAACTAATTACAAATAGGGTCTGTTTGTAAATCAGAATATGTGTAGTTGTGTCTCTCTCTATCTGTGAGTCAGTCTGTCTCTCCATCTCCCTCTAGCAGTTTCGGGTCTGTCATTCTAACAGTCTCTGATTAGCAGTGTTCCTCTAGCAGTCTTTGTCAGTCTCCAGAGGTCTTTGTGAGTTTCCGCCAGTCTCCCTCCGCCAGTCTCCCTCCGTCAGTCTCCTCCGTCAGTCTCCTCCGTCAGTCTCCTCCGTCAGTCTCCTCCGTCAGTCTCCCTCCGTCAGTCTCCCTCCGTCAGTCTCCCTCCGTCAGTCTCCCTCCGTCAGTCTCCCTCCGTCAGTCTCCTCCATCAGTCTCCCTCTGGCAGTCTCCCTCTGGCAGTCTCCTCCATCAGTCTCCCTCTGGCAGTCTCCTCCGTCAGTCTCCCTCTGGCAGTCACCGTCAGTCTCCCTCTGGCAGTCTCCCTCTGGCAGTCTCCCTCTGGCAGTCTCCCTCTGGCAGTCTTCGTCAGTCACTCTCTGGTAGTCTCTCTATAGTGGTCTCTGTCAGTCTCTCTCTAGAAGTTTGTCAGTCTCCAGCAGGCTCTCTCTAACAGGCTTCTCTAGCAGTCTAGCCTCTCTCTCTCTCTCTCTCTCTCTCTCTCTCTATAGCAGTCTCTGCCAGTTTCTCTAGCAGTCTTTGTGAGTCTATGACAGTCTCTCTCTTGTAGCCTTTGTCGTTATCTAGCAGTCTCTTTCTAGAAGTTTCTGTTTACCAATCTCCCTTTGGCAGTCTCTCTACAACAGTCTTTAGCAGTTATCAGCAGCCTCTCTCTAGCAGTCCATTTTTAGCAATCTTTGTCAGTCTCTCTCTCTAGCAGTTTCTCTCTAGCAGACTTTTCAGTGGCTAGCAGTCTCTCTTTATCGGTCTCTCTCTCTCCCTTTCTCCCTCTAGCATTCGCTCTCCAGCAGTCTCTTTCACTCTGTCACTGGCAAGCTCCCTCTGGCAATCTACTTCTAACTAGTCTCTTTTCAGACTCTAGCAGTCTCTGTCTGTCTTTTCCCATTTTGGCAGTCTCTCTCTCAGTCACTCTCTAACAGTCTCTTTCAATCACTCTTCAGCAGTCTCAGTCAGTCTCTCTTAGTCCAGTCTCTCTCTGACAGTCTCCCTCTAGCGCATTCTGTCAATCTTTCACTCAGTCTCTGTCTCTCAATGGTCTCCCTCATTCCTTTTCTAGCAGGCAACTCTGTCTCAATCTATCAATCGTGTCCGTATAATTCCATCCATCTCTGTTTATGTCTGTAACTCTGCACTTTTCTGTCCGTGTCCGTCAGTGACCGTCTTTGTCAGTCTGCCTCAGCGTCTCTATTGGTCTCTGTCGTTCAGGCATGTCGACTGCAATATGCTGCAGTAGATATTGCTGTATATATGTTTCAGAGTCAGCTGGGTCTTTCTTTCTACATTAATGCCTGTATACTTGGTTTACTGTATGTCTCCCTGTGTTACTGTGTCTATCTCGGTCAGTATATCTCCCTGCCAGTCTATCTCTGTCTGTCTGTCTGTCCGTTTGTCTGTCTGTGTCAGAATGCTCAAACTGGTGCCTTCTTCAATTAATGCCAAATAAAATCATCCATCAGAAACATGTGATTAGAAAATAAATTACCACCTTTTTCCCCAAACAGAAAGGAGAACAGCAACGCTATGTCATATGTAATAATATTAAGCTATTATCTAACATCTGGGAGCTCCTCCGTAGTGCGATTAATACAAAATGTTCGACTTGTGTTGTAGACGATCCAGTCATCTTTCATGGCTTGTTCTCCACTGCTCATTTCAGCTCGTCATTAATCTCTCACATATTCCGAGGGTGTTTTATTTCGGCTGGGGATTGATTCCCATAGTTTATTTGCACAGTTCTGGGAGAATCCATTTCGAGTGTGCTTTCCCCCCCCCAATTGAAAGCCTTTATCGGTCAAAGATGAACAGCTTTCGATAACGGCTTTCCAATTCTGACGTGTGGCGATGTTTTTATAGGGTCGAGCCATCAATAAATTACAATACTAACCTGCACAGGCTGCCAAGTGCACTCCCTTGGTAAATGTGTATCTGTGTGTGTATGTGTGTGTGCATGGGGAGAAAAAAAAGACATATGGAGAGACAGAGAGAGAGAGAGGACCCAACTGTTAAGTCTGCAATGTGCAGAACAACAATGATGGGGAGTATGAAAATGAAAAGTCACCGTGGTGGGCGTGAGCCGCGTGCGCTAATCATACACGTCGAGGCCACAAGACGTCGAAATGCTGCAACGGCAAGCTTTCTGGGAACATTTAGAATCTAAAAAGCCCTCAGCTGCAACCACTGTAGGCTTCTGTTCATGTTTAATGGATGGCACTACTTCGCTCGCTGCAGGCACACTGCCCTCGGGCCAGAGAGAGCGACAGAAGAGAGACAGACAGACAGGTAGATAGAGAGAGAGAAAGAAAGAGAGAGGCTGAGAGACAGCTATATTACAGAGGAGTATTGAAAAGTGTAGCAGTAGGGAAATGAAAGAACAAAGGGATCTAGAGGGGAGAAAGAAAAAATACAGAATAAAGAAGAGAATAAAAAAAGAGTGAGAGTGTTGGACTGTTGAATGTGAGAGTTATAAGGGCAATGAGATTATTAATACAGACTTTTAAAAAGAGCAACAGCTCCATCATTTAGCCTGAAAACTCTTTCTCTTTCCACATTGAGGAAGTTAACTGATGGACCTTGCGAAGCATTAATCAAACCACACCCTTAAAAAAAAGAAGAAAGAAGGTAGAATAATAAACCTGTAACTGAAATAAGTGTTGCAGAGTGTACTTCTATAAATTGTTTATCTGAATACAGCTCACTGGGAGTTATGACGGTTATCGCTCTACACCGAAAACAGAGGCAAAGCTCTGATCCTTTTCCCGATTCCTTCAGCCCTAGCACAGGGTCCAAAATGGCTTCCTGCACAAGCTACACCAGTTGCTTCTACATACTAGGAGTTCAACAGGCTTCATCTCAAAGCTTTTACAGTCTACAGCATTAGTCGGTGTTTGAGCTGCAGTATATGTATATAATGTTAGAACAGTTTTTAACATTAAGTCAGAATCAGCTTTCTTAATCGTCACTTTCTGCTACTGGGTGTCACAATCGTGAACCACATGTTCATATGTACTGTATGTAACCTGAGCTAGGTTGTGACTCGTCATGTCACTGATTTAGCTTTTGTATTGTCTGGTGCTTAAACAAAGTCAATCAGACTCATGGCATATCTCACCAATTACACTCCTCAGTAATCAGATTTTCCATCTATTGAGACATTGTAGACCATAACCCTTCCCCCCGACTCAATGCTCAGCCCTACCCAGTTTTGCGTTCTCTGGGCACCATGTTTAAGTGCTACAGTTAATAAGGCTAGGCTAGAGAGTAGTCTCTTATGGTTATCTAGCTTTCTTCAGCTGTAAGTTGTGTTTGAACTTGATAAATATTAAGGACGTCTTCATGAATTAATGCTCTTACTGTACATATATTTCCTCGCTTATTTTGTTGGTCAGAAATGCGGAAGGGAAAAGCCATTGGGAAATGCTTGATATAGCCTGAACCTGGGCGTTTTTATTAAGTGTTAGTGTTCTGGCTGATCCGTTTAACTCTTAAGAAGTGAGTTTTAACTTTGATATTGATAAATATTGAGGATGTCATTAAAAATTAAGGGCTTTTACAAATAGTTTTCCCCTTTATTACATTTTTTTTTGTTTGTCAGAAATGCAAGCGGGAAAAGCCTGAAAACGACCAATGCTTTATTAGTTTCCGTTTCCAGTCCCTGCGTTCTGATTGGCTAAAAAAAAAAAAAAAAAAAAAGCACTTCCACAAAGGGATGGTAAGATCTTTTAAAGCTTTAAAGCTACAAAAACTAAAAAAAAAAAAAATGCTTGGAAAAGGAGTGAAATAGAAGGAAATTCGAGAAGACAGAATCCGAATAAGCATCTGAATCTTAAGCATTTTAAGCTGGACCATTAGCACACACATTTTGGAGAGCTCTACAGTATGTCTTACGTGAACTGTTCTGAAAAGTAATATAAAATAAGTGACCTTTAAACTCATCTCCAATCTAAATGCTTACATAAGATGTTTACATACTGTAGAGAATGTATGCTAACTGCAGTCCGGACCGTTTATCACTATTTCACGTCACAACTGACAGAACGATCGATCTTTTAGAGCTTCGCCGTTTGAAAATGTTAAATGTTAGGCTAGACGAACAGCGCCCCCTGTCTTTTACTGGACAAAATGTAACTAACATCACAGGACATTAATGTGTAATGAAAACTAAAACAGTTCTTTTAAATTTTTATTATTATTATTAATATAATAAGTCAAATAAGAAGGATCCACATCTAGGATGTAACACACTAAAACCGGTTTAAGCCAGATCAATCCTTGCCAATACAACAATGACAAAAATCGAATGGAAAATGAAAAATAAATAAACGCTCTCACGTCTGAGCAATTGTTTAATCTCACGCTGCGAATATGAGTAACAAATAAACCGTGACACGCACGCTTGATTTTCATTCCTCTGTTTCCGACAAACAGCACACATCTAATTATTATCGTGCTCATCGGTGTACACGAACGCAGTACGGCAAATATTTACGTCCGCGTCTCCTCAGTCGTAACCAGGCTATTTCCTGTTGAACAAACACGACAACAAAAGTTCCGGACTAATTGCGAAAGTTTGCGAACAGGCCCCGTGGGCTGCAGATATAAACTGTATAGGTTAATTGAAGGGAGATTACGAAAAGCGTTTCCTTGTTTCATGTTGTAGGGAGAGAAAGAGGGGGAAACAAACGCTCCTGCATGCTAATGAGCACAGTGCGCGCCTCATAGGGGGGGAAGAGAGGGGGGCGGAGGCAAAAAATATCACAGGCGGTAAATCGGTTTCATGGGCTTAATCTGCTCTACATAGGAGCCTGTGCGGAGCGGAGTGTTGATACAGAGAGAATAAAGAGAAGCGAATTAGTCACATAAACAAGGCAAAACAAGTGTGTGTGTGTGTGTGTGTGTGTGTGTGTGTATGTGTGTGTGTGAAAGAGAGAGAGAGAGAGAGAGAAACAGACGTATAAGAGGCGGCATCAGAAGAGAGAAATGTGCTGGCAATACTTTAGTGACAAATTTACCATGCAGAAGCTTACATAAAAAGTGTGTGTACTTCGTGTGTGTGTGTGTGTGTGTGTTTCAGAGTTGCTTCTCATTTTTCCACACCGATATTTAGAAAGAGGTCTTATTAAAGCCACACCCAAACACTTCCTGTTCACAAAACAATGAGATAATGTTGAGTGCAAAAGTTTACACGCCCCCTCCACCATGCTTGCTGTGTAAGGATCTTTCTTAGTGTCGGGTAACGAAATGTTAATTAATAATAATAGTAATAATAATAATAATAAAAATAATAATCATCATCATAATTCTCCCTCACTCACTTATTACACTAATAAGGAAGTCTATCCCAGGGGACTCAGGAGCACTAGGCGGGGTACAATCCTGGATGAGGGGTCCACAAACACAGACCCATTCATACACTCACTCGCACACTACGGGTACTCTGGGTAGCCTAATTTGCTTGTTTCCGGACTGTGGGTAAAAATCCGTAGAACTCGGCGGAAACCCACCAAGCATGGAGAGGACATGCAAACTCCATGCACACGGACCCGAGGCGGGAATCAAACAATCGACCCTGGAGGTGCAAGGCGACAGTGCTAAACGCTATGCCACTGTGCCGCCAATAAAACCCATCAGTAATCTGAAAGAGGATTATTATTATTTTTAACTTTTACCTATTTAACCATTTAACGTACGAGTTCCTCTGAGGAGCCATGGTGGCTTAGTGGTTAGCACTGTGACCCTGCACCTCCAGGTTTCAGGGTCCGATTCTTGTCTCGGGTTTGTGTGCATGGAGTTTGCATGTCCTCCTTGTGCTTGGTGGGTTTCCTCCGTGTACTCCGGTTTCCTTCTTCAGTCCAAAAGACATGCAAATTAGGCTAAACTGGCGTCCCCAAATTTCCGTGGGTGTGTAAGTGAGTGTATGAGTGTGTGTGCCCTGCCATGGATTGGTACCCTGTCCCGGACTGGTGCCCTAAGTGTCCTAGGATAGGCTCCAGGCCCCCCATGACCCTAACAGGATAGAGCGGTAGAGTGAATGAGTGAGTGACTGAGTGTGGGAGTAAGAGTTCCTCTTAGGCCACTTTATACCATTTACAAATTTTAATTCAAAATAGTAATAATAAAAAAATTATTTGACACCGGAAATAAAAAAGTTGACACCCAAAATAAAATTAAAATGTACAATAATATAGACAATAACGACAATATAATAAGATGCCAGCAGCTGATCGGATTTCACTCATGTTCAAAAGTTAGTACCCCCTCTTGTTATTCTTTTCTTTGGGTAAAAGCATAATAGAGTCATCTCAGTATTAGCCTTATACAATCTCAGACAAACAACAACACATAACCGTTTTCACCGTGACATTATTTATTTAACAAAAATGAAGACCAAAAAAAGAACCCTTTAGGCAGGCAATACTAAGTACCCCCCTACTGCTTCCACTGGATTTAAGAGGGTAAGTTGCAGACAGGTTATGGTAATCATCAGCCCTTGATTAATGGATCATCAGCAGGTGTGCAGACCTCTATAAAAGCAGAGGTTATGGCAGAGTGTGTGTGTGTGTGTGTGTGTGTTATACAGTAGGTCTTCCTTACCCGCTGTCTGTGAAGAGGAACTCGAGATGCGTCATATACACCTCCCATAGTGGAATACTGTAACGCTGGGCCAAGGAGCGAGAGATCCCATACACACTCTCATCTAAGGTCCTAAACACACACACACACACACACACACACACACAGTATGGTATTATAGTATTAGTAATAACACTAGCGCAGACCTACAGTCACATTACCGCAGTCACATTAACACCTCCAGTAACACTGGAATTTGAAACGGCACGAAGGCTTTTCGCAGATGGCGCCGTGTTTTCATCAGAAGTGGACAGCTGAGACGGAGACGTGTTCACAGCTGACATCAGGTCTCGCACGGGTCTTCAGCGACGACTTGTGAGGCATTCTGTGACTAGCAAAACTTGATTTCTGGATCGAAACCAGTGCAACGGCAAGTCAAAGCACCCCGACAATAAGCGGCCCCAAAAATAACAGCTTGGTAAACAACACCCATGTGGATACTGACGCCAAATCACACCATCAGCTCGCCCCTCATCCTGTCTTAGCATTCACCTCAGAGCGCTAACAGTGACTCAACCTGGTGGAAATATTCATATTAATAGAACAAAACAATGTGAGTCACTTTTTAATATTGAAGATCATTTGCATGGGATCTCTCACTCACACACGCACGCACACACACACACACACACACACACACACACGCACGCACGCACAGAGACAGAGACACCACGCACTCAGCCAGCCCGAGGATGGTCTCCTTTTTGTAGTGGCTGTCGTTACTGAAGCGCTGCACGTCCACGCCTCGTCCGAGACCCTGCAGCACCTGAGCCTGAGTGAAATCCGTCAGACGCTCGCTGTAGAGCTGCAGCTGACCGACCAGAGCCTCCAGCTCCTCGTCCCCCCAATCTGAACCTCCGTGGCTGTTCACGTGTCTAGTCACCAGTCGAATCAGCTCCTTCGGGTCAGCCTGAGAAAACAAACAAACAAAAAACATTAGACGATTACAAGATTCCTGGAAGAAGCCTCGTTTCTCCTCTCGTCCGTTCCAATCGCTCAGCATCACCAGGATACTAATCACCGGTCTGATCACCTGCCGTCATCACCTACACCCGTTTCTCACTGGTTTATGCTAGTTATTAAGTTAGATTTTGTTTTTTTTTTAATGCTTCAATTATTCATCCGTCACTGTGTGGGTTAACAAAGAAAAAACATTCCTCTGAAACTGGCGAGAACCATTTCTCAAGACTACATCAAAAAACAAGAAATTCCGGCTCCTTGGGAGCAAAATATGAAAAAAAAAAAAATGGTGGTGTTTCAAGATTTTTTCAGGGAAAAATAAACCTCTCCATCAAGTTCAAAGACATGAGAACAGTGCAAAAGCTGGCACAGAGCTGCATCAGTGCCCGCAGCGTGGGTGACCTGCATATACAGTACCGTACGTGACGTACCACTGACACATAGGCGTGCATATTCTACCATCAAGTCCACGTCCTTTCTCATGAAGTCCATTATTATTTTAGCATGACGTTCTGCATGCGCTACAGTACATCAGTTTGCCTCGAGCGGCCTCATACTGAAACCGTACGCCACGCCATGAGGAGGAGAATCGACGAACTGAGCGAACATGCAACAACTAGCTCTTGTTTAAGTGATGTTAAACAATAGTTAACATGTTAACACATCGCAACTCTATTTAACTGTCCTGGAAGTATCAGACTGCAAATTTGTTCAAAAAGATTTGGTCAATGAAATGATTGGAAAGGTTTTCACTGTTCCATAAATGTTTTTTCAACATACAGTAAACCATTTCAGAAACCTCTCATGCAGCTCATCAAGTTACAGGAAGCTCTGTTGTTAAGATTCACACGTAGAAGTCAGAAGTTTAATTTGAAACGCTGCTCACGACGACGGTGGAAAGCAGTTTCAAAGCAAAGCTAAACATTTTCCACCTCTACTCGGAAGCATGATGGACAGGGACGCTGCTGTAGTGAATGTCGCAGGTGAGCGAAAATAAACTACCGCTTCTGCAGCTGCATGTGAAATTAGCTGTCGAGTGTGTGTCGGGTTATATCGCGCCATTGCCGCATAGATTAACATAAATATAGTGCAAGGAATGTTCTTTTGGTGTTTACGTCACATACGTTGGTGAGTCAAAATATTTCTGCACTAAAGACAAACATCATTTTCCGACATTACTGTATATTCTTGCTTTTTCTTATACTCTGGCCATATATCAACGAGCTCTCGTATTCCCTTCGTTTGCGTCCTAGTATGGGAGAAACCAATAAGATGGAATTCTGAGGAAGCAAGATCAGGACTATATGGAGGCTGCTGCAACATCTCAAAACAAAATCTCAAGTTTTTGTAGTGTGAGGACGTTTGTCATGTAGACATGGACGGCTGTCCAGTTCCTTCTGGATGGCTAACACTTGTGCAACCTTTCTTGAAATTCCCTATCCATTCATATACACTTCTTCAAGGCAGAACACTTTCTCCAAACTGCGTACTTTGATAAATAACGGCACTGTATACACCCTCAGACCACAAAAACAAATCACTTCTTCCATGCAAATCACAAGCAATGGATGGACACTCACACCGCAGGTACAAATGAACTGATCACATCTGCACAGCAGAGACTTATTAGATTTTTAAAAATTAAACGTAATTCCTGCTTTACGACGTTTAGCTTTTCAAAATCACATGCTACAGTGGAACCTCGGATCGCGAGTAACGTGGTTCACGAGTGTTCCGCAAACCGAGCAAAGATTTGTAATACATTTTTAATTGGAAACTGAGCAGGTATTACTTTACGAGCGCCGAGTATCATGTATCACGCATGCGACTCTTATTTTGACACCGAGCGTCACTCTCAGGCCAGTTCAGAGAGATTTCTTTTTTCCCTGTTAAAACAGTGGGGAGAGGGAGAAGGAGTGTTACTGTGTAAAATGAGGCGAGGGAAGGGGCTAATTCCACCCACACACACACACACACACGCACGCACCAGCGGAAATATTTTTATGTATTATATTTGTTTTTTGTGGCTATGGAACGAATAATTTGGGTTTTCATTATTTCTTATGGGAAGTGATGATTTGGTTTACGAGTGTTTTGGAACGAGTCAACTTCCGGAACGAATTATGCTCGTAATCCAAGGTTCCACTGTACTGTGATTTTTTGAGCTGTACATTTATGTGGATTAATCTAGTCCTCCAAAAATTCACATCTCTATACCTAACTTTATTCAGCTCTTGAACTCAGTTCCTCTGTCTTTCCAGAATCAGAAAACCTGGTATCATTGATAATATTTTGTATTGTTTCAGTATATATATATATATAATATATTATTAATAATAAACACACAGTGGGACCTTGGATTACGAACATAATTCTTTCCCAAAATGGGCTCGTATATCAAAACTTGTAAATCAAAGCGAATTTTCCCATCAGAAATCATGGATTATTATAATAACGGAACTCAAATTATTTGTTCAACAGCCCAAAACATAAACACACAAAAATAATTAATACAAAATATAAAGTAAAAATAAAACAAATTAACCTGCACCATACCTTAAAAAAACAAACAGTAAAAATAAATTCCGACAGATAAGTGTCTCTGAGAGGAGAAGGTGTGTGTGTGTGTGTGTGTGTGTGTGTGTGTGTGTGTGTGTGTGTGTGTGCGCGTGTGTGTGTGTGTGTGTGTGAAGGGGCACACAAAGTGCAGGTTAATACACAGAGAGAGAGAGAGAAAATGGATCTTTAACCTCTCTAATGAGACTTGCTTTTGCTTTACACATGCGCACGCATATTTGCATACATGTTGTTGTGAACTTTTTCCCCTTTGTTGAATCAGAGACCAGGAGACATTGGACCTCTGGAGAGTTTATACTTTACATATGTATAAATGTACAGTACAGAGCAAAAGTTTGGACACACCTTCTCATTCAAAGAGTTTTCTTTATTGTGTTATTTAGCCCAAACAAGTCTCTTCTGCTTGTTGCCTGTCCTTAGTAGTGGTTTACTAGCAGATATTCTACCATGAAGGCCTGATTCACACAGTCTCCTCTTAACAGTTGTTCTAGAGATGTGTCTGCTGCTAGAACTCTGTGTGGCATTGACCTGCTCTCTGATCTGAGCTGCTGTTAACCTGCGATTTCTGAGGCTGGTGACTCGAATGAACTTATCCTCCGCAGCAGAGGTGACTCTTGAGCCAGTTTCTTTGTAGCGCTTGATGGTTTTTGTGACTGCACTTGTGGACACTTTCAATTTTTTTCCTAATTTTTCGGACTGTCTGACCTTCATTTCTTAAAGTAATGATGGCCACTCGTTTTTCTTTACTTAGCTGCTTTTTTCTTGCCATAATACAAATTCAACCTCTATGAAAGAGAAGGTGTGTCCAAACTTTTGGTCTGTACTGGATATGTATATGTATATATTTATTTATCTATTTTTAATTATTTATTTTTTCTCCTTTTAAATAAGCTAAATGATTATGTTTTGCAGACTCCAGCTGAGATGGGCTGCCCTGTCCACAGCATGAAGCTGTATGAAGCGGCGTCTCTGTAATTAAAGGCATCACGAGGCATATTTGTATCTGTTTACAGCACATTATGTATTCAACCCCAACGTATTCATATTCAGTCCTTAGGTGGCAGAAATATGCAAAACTGTCAGCATGGGGTGCAAATTCTGTCTCAGACAAAACGGATGCATACTTATGAGGGGCGTTCAAGTTAAACTGGGATTAGCCATGGCATTTTTCATGAATGAAACCAAAATTACAGGAGACTGCAAGCACAGTTCGGTGATGAGACTCTTAGCTGCAGTAAAACATCTGAATGGCGCAAACATTTTAAAGAAGTCCGTACGTCCCTGAATAATAACGATCCTGGCCAAGGTGGCTCGGAGTCCACTGCATTCAAGTGGAATGGCTGATCCTTGAAAATCGATGGATAGTAAATCCTGACCTCACTCCAAGCCACTTCCTGTTTGGGTCACTGAAGGAGTTCCCGGGAGGTCAGCGTTTCAGATGTCTGATAATGGTTATACAGAGGGGAAAAAAGTGAGTTTTTTCGCTAACAAACGAAAATCAAAAGTCCAGCTTTGACTTGAACGCCCCACGCTGACACAGATATTCATGGGTTGTTATTAATATTTTTTAAAATCCCTCTTATGTGTTTATTACTTCTGTCTGTACCCGCAAGCAGTATGTTCTACAGAATGTTGCTGGTTCGGATTCGTATAAAATAAATGCATGAATATGAAAACCAACCATCGCCTAAGGAGGCAGTCAGTAAGGAGCGCTGCATGTTCACGTTATGACCAGCGAGATCTCTGTTTGCAGGACAAACTGGGCAGTTGGACACGGAAACCAATGTTGTCTTCTCATCCAAATAAAGCTCTTGAGACGCGTCTCTGCTCATGGTGGTTGTGAGCCAGTGATTTGAGATGCTGCCACATTGATCCAAGCCAAGTCTCCTCTATCAACAAGGTTCCTGTCCAAAGAACTGCTGCTTGTTGGGTGGTTTCTGGGTTCTGTGTGAAAATCAGTACATTCTGAAATGCTTGAACCTGTTTTCCCCAGGTCTGTTGTTTGATGTGAATATTACAGTACAGTAACACCAGGACTTGACCTGATCCTTAGAAGTGCATGATTTCGAGCACTTACTGTTGTATTCATTTTACTCTTTTCTATAACTAAATTATGTGAAATATACAATATGTGCAATAAACGGTATCGCTTAAAGCATTTAAACTAAATTCAGTTTTAAGACGATGATGTTTTGCATAACTTTTACGTACGAGTGTGTGTGTGCCAGGGCTGTGAAGGCTGTGATGAATGTGGGCTGTGATTCCCAATCTTTGTACTCAGTCAGGCGCTAGAACAGTGTTTTATATCCTCACTACCAATTATGCTAAACAGAAGGGCTTTCCCCCCCCCCCCCCCACCACCACCTTTCCCACCATCTGGTAACATGCAACTCTTAAAAGTAAGTACCCGTGCATCGCTCGCCTGAAGTCAGGTTGATAGGACAAGAAGAGCGAGTGGCAGTCAGCGAGGGATTGTCACAGAAATTATGACACAGAAAAAAGAGGAGTCACATTACGGGGGAACGGGGGGTGCGCATTACAATCAATTAATCAATAAATAAATATATAATGATACTAAATCGCCGAGTCATAGTGCTGGAGGAGCTGCAGCTGCTTCAAAACTCAAGGCATCTGAATTTATTTTTGTATTTTTTTTTTTTAAATCACCTCTCACATCAACACGGTGACATTAATGCATAAAAGTGAAACAGTAAAATGAGTGGATAAGGAGTGAAACCTGACAGGGTCGTCTCTGCTTTACTCCATCACACACTACTCTATCTACTCTAGTGTGTTATAACAGCTCCAGAGCCGGAGCGGACATGTCAAACACCCAAAACGATTGGGCATTTTATAATCTGAAATGCATTTAAAATGAATTTGCTGGAGCATTCGTATGTATATAGTACTTTATTAAAAAGTACCACTTGGCGCTTGCTTAAAAAACGTTATATTGTTTAAATGAGGTAAAACTTTACACGAGTTATATTAAAACCTCTGTCTTACCAGCGCTGTCCGTTCAAGGCTAGTGTCTCTGCAGTGCCGCGCACCGGAGTGAACCGGTTACATTTACATTACGGCATTTAGCAGACGCCCTTATCCAGAGCGACTTACATTTTTATCTCATTATACATCTCAGCGGTTCTTCTGCCACTCCTGACTTCTACAGTATATCCACCCTTATACTGTATGTGACTGCGGTGCGAGTGAAAATGGAGGCCATGCTTCGTTTTTTGTGGTCTGAGGGTGTACCTGGTGCCGAATCAACTCACAGAAGAGCATAAACAAAACATTGCTTTTTCACCTCTTTGGTTCCCTGAAAGCAGCCCTATGGGGACGAAGGTTCACTTCCGATGAAGAAATGAAGACAGCGGTGCGTTCGTGGCTCAGCCGAAATTTTTTTTTAATGACGGAACACAAAAGCTTGTGGAAAGATGGACAAAATGTATTGAACAGCAAGGAGATTATGTTGAAAGATTGATACACTGTACGGGACTGTATTGTGTTTCTCTCACATGGACATGGAACCCAGGACCTTCTGCTGTAATCAAGAAATGTTCCAGCTGACTAACACCTAGTACGGTACATAATACAGAGCGGGGATTTACAGTATAAACAAAATACACTGCACTCTTCAGATTTCTTCCTCAGGATATTCTTTCCTCTTATCTTTATCATCACTTCTGGCTTCCTGATTAGGATCTAAATCTAATTATTGTTATATTTTGCAATAATGCGTTTTAAAATACTCAAGCTCTCAGTATTCGCTTACACAAATTCCTATATATAAACAGTACTGTGTGAAAGTCTTGAGCCACACCTCACTTCTTCTTATTTTGCTTCCAAAAAGCCAGACTTTCTTGTATTTTTCTCCTATGTAGTCTTGAGGAATAGTTCTCCAAGGCTTCTCAAAGGACTGTTCTTGGCTCGCATACTTTTTTGGCAAGTTTTTGGCTGTCATTTGCAGTCTAGTCCCTGTACCTGACCAGTTTCAGAGGATTTTTTTTTTTTTAAGCCACACAGTGATCTATGAATCATTCAGGCATAAAAAAAAAAGAAACTTCTAACTTAAGGCAGAAACAGGTGGAGATGATCAGGCCAGTGATTAGTACACTGGTGATGCTGAATGTTGAGTGGTTGGAATAGACAAGAGGAGAAACGAGGTTGCTACTGAGGCTGTTACATAAGCAAACTTTTTATTATTATTATTATTATTATTGTTGTTTCTTTAGCCACCTTGCAACTTGTCGCAGAGTTCCAATTTGTTTAATGTAATCTTCAGCCTTTAATTCAATTTAAAATTAAGAAATGATGAGTGGCTCAAGATTTTTGATGAATATAAACCTACAGTAAATAAACATTTACATGGGGGAGTCAAAAATGATCCGTACTTTGGTTTTATTAAACCTTATCAGCACTTTCCGTAACTGGTGTGAGCGAAAATTTACGCCCCACTTATGATTTGCACAAAAGAAGAGCAGCGTGCAGTGAGTAGTTTTGTGTGGTCCGAGGGTGTACCTGGTGCCAAAACAACTCACGGAAGAGCATAAACAGAAGTGTTCGGATATCTGCAAACAAAATCTGATACTCTGAAGAAGGTGAAAGTTTCTTAAGAATATTCATTGCTGGGTGCAGTGCCGGTCACAGGCCCGGATAAAATAGGAGGGATGCATCAGGAAGGGAATCCGGCGTAAAACATGTGCCAAGCTCGTGTGTGGATCGGATGGTCTGCTGTGGCCACAAAACAACAACAACATTACCGGTGATGAGACATGCATTCATCACTACGAGCCTGAGAGTGAACAGCAGAGTACGGAACGGAAACATCCTCGATCACCAACCGAAAAAAGTACTTTGAAAAGTTCAAAGCTCGACCATCAGCTGGAAAATTGATGCTTACAGTTTTCTGGGATTCTCAAGGGCCAGTATTGGAACATTATCAGGAAAAAGGTTCAACAATCAACAGTGCTCGTTAAAGCGAGACGCTGAGAGCTGAAGCCTAAACCTCAGATTAAGCGCAGAGGACTGCTATCCAAGGGCGATGCATGACGATGCATGTCCACACACTTCTGGTACACGTTGCAAAAACGTAACTTTGAGGTGTTAAAGCATCCTCACTATACAGTAGTCCTGATCTTGCTCGATCAGGCGTTCACCTGTTTGGTCCACTGAAAGCAGCCTTATGAGAATAAAGATTCACTGATGCTGAAGAAGTGAAGAGAGCGGTGCATTCGTGGTTCGCAGTTCAGCCTAAAACATAGAATGAGGGAATACAGCAGCAAGGAAGTAATGTTGAAAAATAATGTACAGTGGAACCTCGGATTGCGAGTAACGTGGTTTATGAGTGTTCCGCAAACCGAGCAAATATTTTTAATAAATTATTAATTGGAAACCGAGCAAGTATTAGTTTACGAGTGTCGAGTATCATGTATCACGCAGGTTAATTTATTTTATTTTTACTTTATATATTGTATTACTTATTTTTATGTATTCATTGTTTTGGGCTGTAGAACAAATAATTTGAGTTTTCATTATTTCTTATGGGAGAATTCTATTTGGTTTATGAGTGTAAACCAAATTCCGGAAAGAATTATGCTCATAATCCAAGGTTCCACTGTATTTGTCTTTTCTAAAATAAATTCTACAGCCAGAATGCGGATGATTTTTGAACTCATTATATTTTATCTGAATTTCAGATATGTTTTTTTTTTTCATTTAAACTACAGATGACTGTCTGGTCCTGGTTCAATTCTGATACTGGGTTCTTGTATTGGTGTCGCCTCTAGTACCAGTATCTATTTTTTTTTAAAATCTATGTTAGAAAAGAATAATAATAATAAATAAAAAAACAATGCTACTGTGATGTATAACTAGGAAATATAATTACCTATTAACTGAAGACTCTGAAGACAAATAACATTGGCTGCTTTGCTGTGCGTATTTGATTCGGGGAAGAAATCACTGTCTGCTCAATATGAGAAATAAAATGCATGACACCTCATGCATACAAACACCCAGGAATACAAATGATGGTTTATCCTCCAGCTATTTGGAGCATTTTCACACCTATCAGCCCCGTTTGCTGAGTCTGAATCAGAAAATCGATCCTTTTAGGTTGTTTATTTGCTTTAGTGTGGCTCCACACTGCATTAAACAAAGCAGTATGCAGGGGAAAGAAATGGCCGCGAGGCATAGAGGGCTGTAATACATTCTTTCATTCGCTGGTCAGACATACCGCGAGGAGGAAAAATACCCACACCTTCCTTTATATCACCTGCGCATGGAGAACATGGAGCCGATGTTACATAAAGGATTCCGACGTTTAAATAGCTCTGTGTATCCGGTCAGCTCCTTTCTCTTTTTGTTTGTTCAGAACACTTTGCATTACTGCAGCGCTACAGCTCTGTCCTTTAATAGCAATAACAGTAATGATAAATAAATGGGTTCTCCCACATTCTCAGCCACATTCTCTTGAAAGCAACCATTTACAGTCACTGTTTTAAATGTAAAACATCTGGCATATTTTCTTTACACTTACTTTATAGCAGTAGGAATACATTTCTCCTTGTTTATTTACATGCTGGAGGCCTTGCATGCTCAAGTACACTTGGTTAATAAATCTGATTCCGAACCATAACAAACGACATTAGCATAGCATTAGCAACATCAACAGACAAATACTGCCTGGCCAAAAAAAAGTTTTTTTTTTTTTTTCTTATAGATAGGTCAAATTATTGGGCTGCATTAAGCAAAGAAAACAACTAGGGAGATTTAAAAAGACTGGAACTTTGGAACTTGGGTTAGAACCCTTAATAAATAGTTTCAGTTTCTAAATGCAGATTTTTTCAGCATGTTTTCAGAAATGTGGAAAAAAAAAAACATGAAAAAAAATCATGAATGCAGATCACTTAAGTACCGAGTGAGAACAAAAATAAATGTTGGAGGGAAAAAAAATGCCACCTTGAAAAAATAAATAAATAAATAAATAAATGATGAGCAAAAAAAAAATTAAGCTAGGGAAAAAAAAATTCCCCTAGATTAAAAAAAAATTAAGTGATTTTTTTTTTGTTGCCATTTTTTGTTTGTGAGATCTCGCAAAAAAATTAAATACTCGGATAGATAATACTCGGATTAGAGTTACACGTGCGTTGTTAAACAGACATCGAGAGAGTTACTGAGTAGAATTCTGAGTAGCTGAGTTTTACTTTCAGCTCGGCCTAAAATAAAATCATTCATTTTGTACTCTAGGCTATTTTGGCGCTGGAAGATTGATCCGGAAGTAGGAGTCACGTGGTCTCGATTTTTTTCCTTCCCAAGTCCCGTTTTTTTTTTTGTCATCCGCAGATTTTGTTTTTGTCCCTTTAGGGGCTCCGCACTTAAGCACATGGTGAAGATGCATGGCAAAATAAAATCAACAACAAAAACTAGAGCTATGTTTTTATTGTATTTAAAGTGAAAGTAAAAGCATTTCCATATACACACACACACACACACACACACACACACACACACACACACACACACACACACGCAGACACACACAATGTGATGAGAACGCACAGCTGTGCGGCCATAAGGAAACCACTTGTTAGTGGGACTACTCCGAAAAAAAAAAGCTTGCATTTGCTAGAAAGCATAAAGAACAAACTTTGGAGCAATGAACCAAAGGTCTGATGAGTTCAGTTTCTAAATGCGGATTTTAGCATCAGGTCTGAATTTGACCTCTTCAAACCTGCTTAATTAATGAGTTTGTTCCTGATGGTCTCTGATGGCTTCGTTTTACTCACAGATGCTAAAAAGCATTTAAGTGAGTCTTAAAAAAATAAATAAAAATCCTTAAGTTGTCAAATTATCGCTATGTGTTTATTTTGTTGTTCGGGAAACGTCAATACTCAATAGTAAATGATCATCTCTCTAAAAGATAATATACATATTATATTTATATATACATTCACACACACACATATATATATATTTGTTATTTCTCATACATACTGTACATTTCAACTATTCACGCTCGTCCATAATTACGTTCGCGGTCTGAGACACCACTGCAAACATCGTTACTAATTAGGAATTACAGTCAGCTTCCTAATTACTAGAAATACTAATGAACTAAATCATTATCTGAGTAACGTCGGGTCAAAAGATCGCCTTCACGCTGAAGCTTTAGTAAACAACAGCTACAGACTGAGCGCTTGCCAGCACAGACGCCAGCGTTCGCGTGACATTAGCGAAACGCGTGTCGCTCGGTGTTATGGTGACATCACAGGGGCTGAGAGGAAGCCTCTACGGTTCTCACACTGCCAGGGTGTAATTAACACGCCAGGAGCTCAGGCGCAGCTCGGTGCAGAGGCGTACACGTGTACCGCCTGTAATCCCGATAAAAGTGGTGCTTTTATTTAGGAAAAGAAGAGATGTATAGAGCGAAGATGGCTCTATGGAAGAAGAAGAAAAAGAAAGGCAGGAAGAAAAGGAGGATGGTTAACTGGAGGAGTGAAAGGTGGATTTGGGAAGGAGAACAGAGTGGTACAGTAGGGCAGACGAACGAGAGAAAGACAGAGAGTGAAATAAAGCGGAAGAGGACGCAGGGGAAGAAGGAATGAGGAAAGTAACAGATGTATAGTTCACTGAATATTACCGCGAGGAATAAAATGAGTTCGTAGGGCCCAAATGGAGCATCTCTATTTCTCTCTCTCTCTCTTTCACACACACACACTCCTCTTACTGCACACGTTTGCCAATGCTCATCCTTGCGACGCCCTCAAAAGCTGCACATTACAGCCGAACCCTGCACGCTGAGCATGTTTAAAGAGGTCCGCAATCTTATTAGCATTAAAAATTCTCATTTAATATCACAGATGTCACTCGCACTATAGGAGGTGAGCACCTTTGCGAGCACGCGCGAACACTAACAGCTTCTGAAAGGCTACTGGTGAGAAGAGATGCGGAACACACAGCTGAGGGTCTCGCTAACGAGCTCGTTACGTTTCCCCTCGTTAACGGTACGAGCGAGAGCGCGCAAGAGAGAGCGCGTGAGAGAGAGAGAGAGAGATGGTACCGGTGCTTGCACACAGGTGGACTACCTCAAAATCATCTCATCCTCTGTGTGTTGTAGGCATTTCATCATGGAGCCAGCGCACACATACTGTACAGTCATTAAGACCTAACTGGTGTATATTACCTGCATAACAAGGGCATTAACTTGCAGCTCACACGCATCTGTATACTCTCACCCACCACCACGGTGCTGCTGCATTCCCCGGGGTCAGACTGGTGATTGGTCAGAATGTTCCTCAGAGGGATGACGCAGGAAATCGAATAAATGATCGTTTCAAAGTCAAGTTTTTAAGTTCAGTGAAATTCTTGATTTTTCTTTCTTAATAGGCTGGTGGGGTTTAGAGAACAGACAGTGTTAAGGGCCTTGTGCTCGAGGCGGATCGGCGGCTCTATCAGTAACTCAGAGCCTTAACACACCGAGCCGGGAACCTGCTGTTCTTTACGTCGAACATTTATGGAAGGAGTCTCCGGTATCGCTGTCTTTACAACAGCCTGTCAATTTGCTTCACGGCAATTCTCGGCAAATTGTGCTTTCCTTTTTGTTTTTTCGCCTCAAGAGAAAGAGAGGGAGAAAAATAAATACTGCAATAAAGCACTACGGGATGCCTCGATGCCTTGCTGCATTTCAATAACGGACTGCGGTGCTATGAGATATAATGCTCTGGCGCTATAATAACAGCGCACGTGCTAGACTTCTATCGTCTCAGACATCATTTCAGCAAGGATCCTTTTAATCGGAGATAAACAAGTGCACGACGGGAAAACAGGGAGCCCCGTTTAGTCTTCGGTGACACCGGGAAGAAAGGCGTGTTAGAGAGCGCTTTGAAAATGTCACAAACATTAACCTTTCATCTGGGCCTGAGACGTCTGCTTCTGCCCTTTTATTGTATTACTTCATCTTTTTTTTTTCTCTCTTCCTTCTCACTTAGCGTTCCAGTGAGATCGAGAAAGAAAAAAACAATCTCTTTTCCAGAGGCGCCGTGAAGGGCTGAGGTAAATACGATATTCTATGCTGACATAGCTTTATGAAAGTAACTTTATAATGCAATACTTTGATGTAAAATGAATGTGTAGTAACAGTGGAGGTTTTTTTTCATTCCTTTCTGTTTTTGCACTCCAAGCATTTAGTTGTTTTTTTTTTTTAGTTTTATTACAACTTTGTAGGAAATGTATTGAAAAATGTATTTACAATGAAGAAAAAAAAAAAAAAAAAGGGCAGAAATGCTAGAGACTCAGCTGTCTCAGGCATTACTGCCAAAGTATAAATCATGTTACAGTATTTAGGGTGAAGCGTCTTCTCTGAGTAAATATTTTACTTACAGCTGCCAAAATGTGAAAGGAACTTTGCTTAATACTGTATATGAAACACAAAGTTTAATAGCTTTTGTGGTTTCAGGGCCAAAATTATACACATACAGATCAGATTATTAATTCAATGTGTTAAAAGTCTTTTAATTTGCCGAACGAGATGATGATTGACTCTAGCTGGTAGCTTCTCTGTGCCAATATAAAAAAGTTGTGTTTGACAGCTATCTTCGGATTGACCAACTCCAAGGACAATGGGAAAAAAAAAAAAATCGAAGGAGCTTAGAAAAAGGAGGGTACATTTACTTAGATCAGGAACGTCTCTTAGAGCAACTGCAGTTTCCAAGACCAATTCAAACTATTGTACCCTCTGCAAGCAAAGTTGAAGCAGGAAGTGGAGCCATTTTGCCAAAGTCTGGATAAGGACACAGACTGTCTCTCCCAGCTGATTGGTTCAAAAAAAAGCAAAGCACAGGCCTGCCATGAACTGGAACCTGCTGTAACAACAGTGTCGCTGTCTACAGTCAAGCCAGATTTTCATCACCATGGAGTGAAAGACGTCAGCCCAAAGGAAGAAGCATCTGCTTGCAAAGTTGGCAAAGAGAAAGCCTCCTGGAGAAAGGATTTGACCAGAGGTGTGACGGGAGGAGTAAAGGATGTAAAGGAAGCATGGTGGTGGTAGCATCAAGCTATGAAAGGTCTTGCTCCTAGTGGAACGTGTGCATTGCACAAAGCGGATGGACGAGGAGAACCTCACAGATCTTTACCTGAACCTTTAATCAAGCTAGATGGTTGAAAACTGACAACGCAATGGATGAAGCAGGATGACTTCAAGCTTTTGGAGTCTCAAAATTATCAAAAGTTTGCTCTGTGTTTAAAGGTCAGGTCTGTGCCAGGAAACCAACATTTAATTGAATTGATTACCAACGATGCCAAGAAGAGCGGTCAAATACCCAACCAGAATTCTGCCAGAAGATTAGTGATGTTTAAACAAATATTAGTTGTGCTGTATGTATATTTTTGATCCTGTTGATATTATATAAAAAATATAAAACTAAATTAAAACACTTGTGGTTTTTACTCTATTAAAGTAAGAAAATCATTGAAATCTATTCAAGAAATCATTGAAATCCTAATATTGCCATGGCGTCCATGATAATCATTTGATTACTTCGATTTTCATTATAATATGTCACTGTTGCTATAGCAACAACTAATGAACGTGCCAAGTCTTATAGTCTTATATATACCAAAGATGTCTCTGTTCATCATGCAAACTTCCCAGTTAATACAGTCGAGTTAGTGAAATGGCAAAGAAAACCGAAATATTCTAACTAGTCCAACTACTCATTTAAAAGGAACATACAGTAAATAAAAAGAATGAACCATAATTTCACCACAAGCAATGTACAAATAGATTTGAGTTAGCTGACATGATATAAAGTCGGTGTAACTCATTTGGAAGACGTTTCCACCAGCAGAAAAAAGAACAGAAACCCACAGATTTTGGTCATACTGTGTTTGGAATGTGACTTGATATTCATTTATTATTAACAGAACTGATTTACAGACAAGCAATATTGAGGTATCTTACGATTATACTGAACAGAAGCATGTCGGTGATTCGGCATGAGAGCAAGCCTGCAGTAAGTCTTTTGTTCATCTGTGCATGATGACTATTGTGGCAGTTGTAGCCAAAGCAACCCTGAACGTCATGCGAGCTGCGGCTTGCTCGGCAGTGCTACTTAGCATGTTGCTAATTACACACGGTGGGAAAGACCAGGACAAAGCAGACATGACCGGAGGCTGATAACGCGCATCATTAGTGATCTTCAGTGCACTAAATGCTAATGCTGGTGGTCACCTTGACCAGTCCCAAAGTCAGAGACTGAATGTCCAAATCCCTACACTCAAGCACCAACACTGAAAAGCTGTAGCTGTCTAATAGCTAATTAAACACACTATTTAATAGAGTTCTATCAAGCTAAATTATTTAAATGTGTCTTTTCCAATTGAGAAAACACCCAAATCTTGACACAGTCTTATTTCTTAGTATTATCTATTTAGTTGCTGTGAAAGCTGTTCTGCAATGTGCGCTCACGGAGGGACATTACACGCTCCTCGTTGCCTTAATCGTGCCCCCGCACCGTGTCATGTCCCTCCCGGTGCATGGATTTTACACCTCGGCTCACCGCGGAGATGGTTGTGATATCGACACGGTGAGATTCTGATACCGTGTGTGTTCTTACCCTGTACAGAGGGCTGCATTTGTCCTTAAAGCAGGGCACGAGGCGGGAGTAGATCTGTAGAGAGTAGTAATACGCAGCCAACTGTAGGGACAGAGCGCAGGGGGGCTGCTTCTCAAAACACGAGTTCGCATCCAGCACCTGAAAAACACACGCACAGGCTCTTTAGGTAGCATTATTACTATTACTACTTTTACTTTTATTATTACTATTATTATTA